>CM039514.1:20726902-21047311 GCA_022432975.1 Begonia masoniana
CTCAAACTGAACCATTCATAAAAACTTATCCAAAATAGACATTATCTCCAAGCTATCAACAATTCATCCAAAATAGATATCCATCTATAATACTATCCAGAAAATCGTATACACATCAATATCATCAACTAGTTTCTAATCATCCTAAAATAAACTCTCTATACATCTTCCATATCATTTCTACCTAACATACAAAAATACCTATACATTGGTTCCCACGGGTCAAAATCGCCTCGACTGCTCAGCGCACTCCCACGGGCACCCTTCTTCAACCTGTGCATTCATCGAGTCGAGGAACGTCTTCTTCACCTTCCTCGAGATCACCTACACCATAGAGACATCTATGAGCTAAAGGCTCAGTAAACTTCGTAAATGAACATGCATGCTGTGCATATGCAGTTCGTAAATCATGCAGTCGTTTCATTCATTACTGTTACATAAAGAGATGTCACCGGGGGTTTACTCTCACCAGTTGGAGAGGGCACGTCTCGTGGTTAGACAACCATTTCCATCTACCGGGGGGAAAACATGCTTCACTTGTAGGACAACCATGTCTGAACCCCACCCCTACGTGACCGGGATTACGTGCATTCATTTCTTTTCATTAGTTCATTTCTTTTTATAAAACACATGTAGAAACTCATTTTCATGCTATTTTGAAAGAACGTGATGCATGTACAGTTCATAATGCATAACCTATAATTAACATAGAAAATAATCAATAAAACTTAGAAAAGTATTTTATAGTATAAATAGCCTAACTACCCATCCAACCTATACTAAATCTACATAAAACATCAATTTCCTCGATAACGTCAAATCTCGTGGTGTAGGCCAAATTGGCCAAACAATGCACGAAGACTTACCTCGCGTCCTTAGCAAACTGAGCGCCTCGTTTTGAGTTTCGTCACCTAAAACATTTCACAATTTGGTCATTAAGGCTAAATCCAAATAAACCGTTCCAAAGACCAAGCGAAACTCCTAGCTAAGGCAAATTTCCTAAAACTTCAATCTACTTCATTCGGGCATTTCATCGAGCAATTCGCGCTCACTAATTCCACAACCTCCATTAATGGTGTTTTTACACATTCCCAACCACAAAATTTCCAACGACTATCATTAATTCACCTATCTCCAATAATCACAAATGCATCCATTAAAATCATAAATACGGTAAACCTAACCATTTCTAACATAAACCAACAATTTTGACAAAACCCTAATCAAAGCCCTAACCGTTTTAAACCCTAAAAACTGAAAACCAACCGTCCAAAACCATAGAATCTTACCAGGACATTGATTACGGAAGAAAATGGGAAGGAAACCATTGATCGTAGGAGGAACCATCGTTGGCATTGAAGATCGTCGTGGGAAGGAGAAGAAAACGCCAAGGGGAGGGAGAAAACCTTTTGAGAAAATGAAATACGTGGGAGAGGGGAGGGGAATTAGCATTTTATTAAAATCTTAACTTATAAAATTACTCATTTGCCCTTTTTACTTGATCCTATACTTATTTCGTTATTTAGTCTATCAATTTGGTTTCTCCAAAATTTTCTTATTTTACCAAATATTCAAATTTATTCCTAGGGTTCTAATAAAACTTATCGTTCGCAAAATGGGTTTAATTTACTATATTTATGAAAATACCCTTATATAGCGAAAATCCAAAAATCCGTAAAACTGGGTGTTACATTCCATCCACCTTAAACAAAATTTTGTCCTCAAAATTTGACTATACAAAGAGTTCTGGATATCTAGACATCATGCTGTCTCTCCCAGGTGGCTTCCTCTACAGTCGTGGTTCCGCCACAAAACTTTCACCAGTGGAATCTCTTTATTGCGTAGCACCTTGATAAAGGTTTCCAGAATCCTCACTAGCTTTTCCTCATAAGTTAGCGTCGGTTGTACCTCGATTTCCCTTGCTTCTACGACATGAGATGGATCACGTACACACTTTCTGAGAATGGATACGTGAAATACATTGTGAATGCCCTCAATCGATGCCGGAAGTTGTAATCGGTACGCCATCTTTCTGATCCTCTTTATAATAGGAAAGGGCCCCACATAACGAGGACTTAGCTTGCCTTTTCTCCCGAACCTCATAACTCCCTTGAACGGAGAAATCTTTAGATATACCTCATCGCCCTCGTTGAACTCCAATTCCCTTCGTATGTTATCGACGTAGCTTTTCTGACGGCTTTGCGCTACCTCTATACGCTGTCTAATAATGTCAATCTTCTCTGCAGTCTACTATAGGATATCAGGGCCAATTATACTAGCTTCGCCCACTTCGTCACAATACAGCGGAGATCTACATTTTCGTCCATATAGCGCTTCATACAGAGCCATATCGATTGTAGCTTGAAAGCTATTGTTGTAAGAGAACTCGATCAGTGGTAAATACTTACTCCACGAACCTTGAAATTCCAACACACAGGCTCTAAGCATATTCTCCAGAATTTGATTTGTTCTTTCTGTCTCTCCATCTGTCTGAGGATGAAACGCTGTGCTGAAATTTAGTTGAGTTCTCATAGCTTTATGCAGACTTTTGCAAAATCGTGAAGTAAACCTTAGATCTCTGTTGGAGACTATCGAAACGGACACCCTGTGTAGTCTAACAATCTCCTGCACATAAAGCTCGTCAAGTTGATCCATGGAAAATGTCTATTTAACTAGTAGAAAATTGGCCGACTTTATCAAACGGTCCACTATCACCCAGATTCCATCGTGTCCTCTCGTAGTTCTGGGCAGTTCTGCAATGAAATCCATAGAGATCTGCTCCCATTTCCATTCCGGGATTGGCAGGGGTTGTAAAGTTCCTGCCGCTCTTTAGTGCTCTGCTTTAACCTGTTGACAGACCAAACAGGTTTCGACGTATTGTTATGGTTTAGGGTCCCGATCATATCCCTTCGTGATCCAATTGACAACCAAAATAAGACACAAAATAACAAACAAGTTAGCAGCGGAAAACAACTCAACAGAGAAGAGAAAAACATAGAAAAAAATAGAGAAATTCAGCAAACAAGCGCTCTCGGTCAACAGGCCCGAAGAGTCTCCCAAACATACTCAGAACAGAACAAAAATGGAATGGAAACTTACCCAAATGGAAAGAATGTTGAAGGAGCACCAACGCTCAACCGAACGGCTATTGAGAAGTCGCCAACAGAGGCTTCTTCTGTGAGGAAGAAACCACAATCGAAGGTGTGGTTTTTCCCACCCTCCTTCTCAATCATCCACCTTTTGAAAAGATGGAGAGGAGAGGTGGCAAGAATACCGTTCTGAGAACTAGAACTCAGAAGACAAATTTGGTGCCCTTCTGTTCAAATATTACGCACCGAACAAAGAGGGGACCCAAGTGCTCCCTTCCTGGATATTACGCACCAGAAAGGAGGGGCGTCGTACGGGATGCAACTCGAGCTCTCACTGACCGACAGACACTCAATGCCGAGGATAACACTCTCTCGCGACAGAAGAGAAAATACTCTCTTTAAAATTATCAAATTCTGTATAAAACGATGTCAACCATTTACAGAGGAAGGAATGATACTTAAATAGAAGAAGAGGGGAGGGGAAAGCTTCTGGTTGCTGAAAAGGGAAGAAACAGCCATTTGGAAGATGATCGTTCGAAGAAAAGGGCTGTTGGTCCTTCGACCGAGCGAGAAAGCAGCCTCGGCTATGTGCTTCTCACATGCGCATCCATGGCAATAGCTCTTCAGCTTGATGACGTGGCTCTTCCTGCTGATGTGGCTGATGAAGTGGCTCCTTTGTGTTTGACTTTCATCACTTTCATAAAGTTATTACAAACAAACAACTCAAGAAAAATAATGGCTAACAGTTTGCCAATTACAAAAGTTTCGTAAAATTAAATCAAAATGTAAGCTTGGTTACAAAAGTTGAACTTAAAGGAAAACAAATTCCTTCTTCATTCCAAGCTTGGATAACCCATTTACCTACAAAATTCAACAAGCCCATTAGAAGATAAAAAGAGAATAAATATTTACCTTGACTTGTGCTTGACGGGTCATGATCGTATGCACATTATGGCGGGTCTATGGGACCCGGGCCATATCACGTATCTAGAAACTTCTCTTTTCATATTCGGCTACCAGAAGTGCTGTTTCAAATCTCTATACATCTTTGTACTTTCTGGATGCACAGAGTAAGCCGAGGAATGTGCTTCAGTTAGAATTTCCTTATTCAACTCCTCATCATTAGGCACGTACCACCTATGCCTAAATTTCAATACACCATCATTCGACATATTGAAATCAGACGAATCATCGGATGTCATGCTCAATCGGTACTTCTCGCACTCTAGGTCTTTCTGTTGAGCTTCTCGAATTTTGTCCAATATCGTCGGCCTTAGTGAAATATTCGTAAGCATAGCGGATAACTCTGCAACAATTTCCACATTGAACTTCACAATCTCAGATTTTAGCATTATCGACATCGTTGCAAGCGAAGGTCGATCTGTTGTAGGCATTCTGCTTAAGGCATCCACAACCGTATTTGCCTTCCCTGGGTGGTATTTATTATCAAACTCGTAATCCTTGACAAATTCTAACCACCTTGTTGCCGCATATTCAACTCCTTCTGCGTAAACAGGTATTTTAAGCTCCTGTGATTTGAAAACACTTCGCCTGTTGTCCATACAAATAATGTCTCCATATTTTCAATGCGAAGACAACTGTCGCTAGTTCCAGATCGTGAGTCGGATAGTTCTGTTCATACAGCTTTAACTGCCGTGAAGCGTATGCAATAACTCTTCCCTCCTGCATAAGTATACATCCAAGTCCAATTTTAGAAGCATCGTAGTATATACTGAACTTGTCGCTCTCAACTGGAAGCGTTAAAACTGGAGCTGTAGTTAACTTCTGTTTCAACTCCTGAAAGCTCTTATCGCACGCAGCCGACCATACAAACTTCTGGTTCTTCCTTGTCAAACGTGATAGAGGGACTGCAATTTTTGAAAACCCCTATATGAATTTCTGATAATATCCAGCTAATCCTAGAAATCCACGTATTTCTCGTACATTCCTAGGCTGCAGCCAATCTCTAATGACCTGAATCTTGGTCGGATCTACAGAAATTCTTTCCTGAGATATAATATGGCCGAGAAAATTAATTTTGCCCAGCTAAAACTCACACTTGGAAAACTTCGGGTATAGCTAGTGTTGCTTCAGAATTTTCAGAACAATCCTTAACTGCTCCTCATGTTCTTCTTTTGTTCGGGAATAGATCAAGATGTCATCAATGAAGACGACAACGAACTTTTCTAAATACTCCTTAAAGATGCAATTCATCAGGTCCATGAAGGCTGCAGGAGCATTTGTAATTCCAAAAGACATTATAAGAAACTCATAATGCCCATACCTCGTACGAAACGCCGTCTTTTGAACATCTTCCCTTCTGACTCTCAACTGATAATAACCCGAGCGCAAGTCGATCCTTGAGAATACTTGGGCACCCTGCAACTGGTCAAACAAGTCATCTATTCGTGGCAATGGATACCTATTCTTCACCGTCAACTTGTTTAACTCTCTGTAGTCAATACACATCCTGAGAGTTCCGTCTTTCTTTTTAACAAACAGAATTGGCACACCCCATGGAGAAAAACTAGGTCGGATGAATCCCTTATCCAACAGTTCTTCTAACTGAGATTTCAACTCCTTTAATTTGGCAGACGCCAATCTGTACGGATTATTTGACACAGGTTTAGAACCTGGATATACATCAATTACAAATTCTATCTCCCTGTCCGGCAGTAATCCAAGAAGATCATCGAAGAAAATCTTTGTAAATTCCCTAACGATCGGAAGGTCACTTGGCTTTACCCCATTAAGCAATTGAGTATCGACCACTGTGGCCAAATTAACTGAGCATCTATCTTTAAACTGCTCTCGGACCATCATAGAATAGGAAGTAGGTAGTCCACTTGTCCTATTCATCGCCTGAAAGGTAAACTTTTCTCTGTTCGGGGGACGAAAAGTCACTATCTAAGACCTGCAGTCAATAGTGGCGAAATGGCGGGACAACCAATCCATTCCAAGAATAAGATCATATCGCTTTATGCCCATAACTATCAGACGAGAAAAAGGGTATTATTTCCTACGGAAATAACATTGCCTTGGACTACTCGATCTGACTGCATATACTCTTCCAAAGGCAGCATTACACTATAGAGACAATCTACCAATTCCAGCACTAACCTCAACCTAGCTACACAGGCAGTTGAAATAAAGGAATGCATAGCTCCTGTGTCTATCAACGAAAAGACTGTTACGCCGGTAATCAAGACAGTACCTGTAATAACAGAAGGCTAGGCCTCATCATAGACGTCGCCAGGCTCAATAAAAGTAAAGATCCTTGGCATAACCCTTCTCTGATCTCTGTCTGGTTGGTCTCTGCCTGGTTTCGGGCAATCCTTGACATAGTGGCCAATCTCTCCACATCGATAGCACCTATCTGTACCCAACCTGTAATCGCCATAATGCTCTTTCTGGCATTTAAGACACAAAGGCTTTTGAGTAGATTCCTGGATTTGCTTTCTTTTTCCTTGATCGCCCTTTCCGTCATAGGGCCTCTTTACCCCTCGTGGTTGTTGTTGTCCTCTCGGTTGCCAGCCTTTGTTCTGAGATTGAGGCTGAATCTCCCGAAAGAATCCTCTAGTAGGCTCCCTCAGTTTAACACACGTCTGTTCTACAGCCTCAAACTCTAGAGTTCTAACCACAATATCTGCATAGGGTACATTCAAAATTCCAGATATAATAACACTTTTTTGAATCTCTGGCTTCAACCTTTGCATAAACTGCTGCACCTTGTCCTCATTCTCGCTCACTAGGCGTAGTGCAAACCGAGACAAGGCTTCAAACCTCCGAACGTACTCAGCCACAGAACCCGTCTGCCGTAGCAACGTAAACTCCATCATTTTAGCCGCTCGCACTGTACGGCTGAAATACTTGTCATAGAACACGGTTTTGAACCATTCCCAAGTTGGAGTCCCACCAAAACCAAGCATCTAGCGTGAATTGAAAGGTAGCACATGCGACTTTTTCCCCGTTCTCGACTTTCGCATATGCTAGCATATCCTCCATTGTCCGAACTCACTCTTCAGCAACAGAGGTAGCTGAAGATTGTCCATTAAATAGCGGAGGTCGCAGCTTTTGAAACCTCTCCATACCGTGGTTATTAAGAGCATCCATCTCTGGGGTTCTGAGACCCTCTCGGTTTAACAATGCATCTAGCTGATGAGATTGCCTATCCATATGCTGCGCTTGTCGGTCAAGATGTTGGGCATGTTGGGCAATGAAATCCCTTAGTTGATCTATGGTGTCGTCTCTATCATCCCTATCGTTTCCTCTCTGAACCATTTTGTAAATCCTATAAAATTTAAAGGCAATAATTCTAATAAATCAAAAAAAGAAAACTTATGAATGTACTTATAGTTGAGGAAGCATGTCCGAGTAGTGGCTTGTACAGTCGAGCAGTCTACATAACAGATTTTAAAACCCGGGAGCTTTGATACCAACAATTGTGGCGACCCCGTAAAGGCCGCCACGGCCTAAACCGTGACATTCATTTCATTTAACCCTAGCCCGTTCTCATAAAATTTTTCATTTCATTTCCTTATCATTTTCATACATTAAAGAAAAGACTTAGGCATTAATCTACATTTATCGACACTTAGGGTCTAACTTAAAACGTATCTAAAACGACTCGTCTAAGGTCGGGAAACATCAATTCAGGCTTAGGACATCAAAACGTAAGAAATGGCATGCATGGGGTCCGCCCAGCATTCGGCGCGCGCACCATGTACGCATGCCGCGAGCACACCGCGCAACCACAATGCGCACGCATCGCGCTACCATCGCGCGCCTCACCTACGCGCCTACCCACACCTGGCACGCGCGCTGCGCGCCCAATGCCCACGACAGCCGATCAATTGGCTAGCAGGCCGATCGATCGGCGATCGCTCTGGATCTTGACCAAAACGAACACCATTTTTCCGATCGATCGGCCATGGGCGCCGATCGATCGGCGATTGCTCTGTCCAGCAGCCATTTTTTCAGAACAGCTGCCGATCGATCGGGCATGGGCACCGATCGATCGGCTGAGCAGGGCAGCGCACCGTGCTCGTCCCGCCTGCGCACGCCAGCTGCACGCCCAGCGCACCAAACCGATCCATTTTCTTTCCTTTTGCCAATTTTTCCATCTTTTCACCTAAAAACACATCAACATAAATTTCTCAATTCATCAATATCTATCTCCACCTAATATACTTCAAAACCTCATCCTAAAACCATCAAACTAGACTCAAATCATTAAACCCGACTCAAATCATCAAATCTGATCGAAATCCTAAGCTATATCAGCCATAACGAACATACGCAGCGGAAATCCATAAAGACATCTCAAAAGCGAACCCATTCATAAAAACTTATACAAAATAGACATTATCTCCAAGTTATCTACAATTCATCCAAAATAGACATCCATCTATAAAACTATCTAGAAAATCGTATCCACATCAATATCATCAACTAGTTTCTAATCATCCTAAAATAAACTCTCTATACATTTTCCATATCATTTCTACCTAACATACCAAAATACCTATACATTGGTTCCCACAGGGTCAAAATCGCCTCGACTGCTCAGCGCACTCCCACGGGCACCCTTCTTCAATTGTGCGTTCATCGGGTAGAGGAACGTCTTCCTCACCTTCCTCGAGATCACCTACACTATAGACACATCTATGAGCTAAAGGCTCAGTAAACTTCGTAAAGGAAAATGCATGCTGTGCATATGCAGTTCGTATATCATGCAGTCGTTTCATTCATTACATTACATAATGGGATGTCACTAGGGGTTTACTCTCACTAGATGGAGAGGGCACGTCTCGCGATTAGACAGCCTTTTCCATCTACCGGGGGAAAAACATGCCTCACCTGTAGGACAACCATGTCTGAACCCCACCCCGACGTGACCGGGATTACGTGCATTCATTTCTTTTTATAAAACACATGTAGAAACTCATTTTCATGCTATTTTGAAAGAACGTGATGCATGTACAGTTCATAATGCATAACCTATAACTAACATAGAAAACAATTAATAAAACTTAGAAAAGTATTCTATAGTATAAATAGCCTAACGACCCATCCAACCTACACTAAATCTACATAAAACATCAATTTCCTCGATAACGTCAAATCTCGTGGTGTAGGCCAAATCGGCCAATCAAGGCACGAAAACTTACCTCGCATCCTTAGTGTTGAGCTCCGACCTGCAAATAGGACTCAAGAACTCGAATACGACCATTAGTTCTCGGGTGACACAAAACCAACAAATCCGAGAAGGAAAATGCAAACGCAATATCAAACGTACTCGGAACAAAATGAAAATTTTAGTGCTTTTACAGAGGTGAATGAGATGTGTGCTGTTGAATGGCGTGGTCTAGATTTGTTGATTTGAAGATTTTATCGAATGTTTCTGAGAATCGGCCAATAATCGTTATTTGAGCGTTTTGGCAAGAGTTTTCTTCCAAGGAAGAGAACTCGATTCAAGGAATCGGTTAAGCCACTTATTGCCATTTTCTGATCTCAAAAGAAAGGAGAAGAAGATGGAAAATCCGTTCTTACAAGCTACCAAGCTTGAAGATCGGTTTCGGGGGCGCAACCCCTCGGTTATTGTCAACCGAGCTTACCTTGGAAGCTCCTTGCTCCAAGCTTTTTCTATTGAGAAAGAAATCTATGGGTGCTCATAAAAATCAGCCAAAAAAGTTACAAACACCAATGCCATAAATATATAGACCTAATGGTGGGCTTGGGCTTGGGCTTGGGATTGGGCTTGGGCTTGGCTTGGGCTTGGCTTGGGCTTGGGCTTGGGCTTGGGCTTGGAGGGGGATGATGGGCCATCATGTGGGCTTGAGTCGTGTCTTCAACTTCAATGGGCCAAACCAAGCCACCAACTAATCCTAACATGTATCTAATCCTAACATGCATATAATAAAGTTAAAACAAGAAGGCCAACGTTTGCCAAAAAGTTCAAAACTTCAAAAAAAGCAACAAATATCAAAGCTCGGGAAGACAAATTCCCATGTGAGCATTAAGGTGTCTCTTTAGTCTTTCCATATGATGAGATGCTTTGGTTGGTCAACGTCCCCAGCTTTAATCTCCCACTTCAAGTCGTCCATGGTGTCCTCTAGGCCTTCACACGAACCATGACCAGCAAAAGAGACAAGTGTGTTAGTTAAATTGTGGACTCGGGTTTGGGATCGTGTAATGGGCCTACGGGGCAAAACTGTCATGACCCAAACCCAAAAGGGTCACAAATAACGTGTTCATGATCGTAAATCCTATTCTGGACACACCATTTTTCTTTTTTTTTTTCCTTTTAAAACTGACTGTACTATAAATTAAGTCTATTAAAACAAATAAAAATCATGCTCAAAACTCATTTGAAACTCTTTAAAAATAAACCTAATACGTTATAAGAAAGCAGAGAAGAAATAGAAACTGAATGGCCTAAGTCTTAAAAGCCGAAACAATTCACTAGGGGCCGATCAACATCGACTGAATTCATCTGTCGAACACATCGATCGATTTCATCGTCCAAACTACATCGCCCAGACTACATCGTCCAGACAACGTCGTCCAGACCACGTCGTCCAGACCACGTCGTCTAGACTACATCGACCAAACTACGTCGTCCAGACTACGTCGTCCAGACCACGTCGTCCAGACTGCATCGTCTAGACTACATCGACCAAACTATGTCGACCAAACTACGTTGACCAAACTACGTCGTCCAGACCACGTGACTTTATCGTCCACAGTCCACGTGACTTCATCGTTCACGGGTTACATAGACTCATCGTCCACAGACTAATGTCCATAGACTTACTTAAATTTATCGTCCACAGACCACGTGACTTCATCATCCATAGTCTACGTGACTTCATCGTTCCCAGCTTTGGACTACAACTTTGGACGACAAACTCTATTGTTCATGATATCATCACCCATAGACATTATTGCCTAGAGAATGGACGAATATCTTTGCCCATAGAATGGACGACTGTATTCGCTTACAAAACAGAACACATAGACAACCGATCAATCGCCATCCCTGGCAAACGTTCGGCTAGCTCTCTGGAATTAACTCTATAAATAATCTCACATCTCATTTCAAATGAAAACCATTTTACTCGTAAAACATAATGTACGTAGCGGAAGACTTAAAGAAAACAGACGAAAAACCTTTAATCCTAGAATCCTTTATAGCTCATGAACATCAATATTCTTTTCTACTTATACTTCCATTTCATTATCTTGTACCATGATAGACTAAGAGCACCTCGGGTCAAATCGCTTCCCAGCCACAAATTTCCTCCACGAGTACCATCCAGCAACCAGGCTTAAGCATTCTCATCTAGTTCGTCACCTGTTGATTCGTCACCTACATCATAAGGTTTAAACTATAAGCCTAATGCTTAGTAAGGACTGCAACATATACATAAATGCTCATGAGTACACACTTAATAAAATCTCATTCACGTTCTTTGTTCAAATCATGGGAGTCGTATTCATGTTTGTATTCTTGATCATATCATGGGAATCATATTCTTGTTCATCGTTCACATAACATGGATTAAGGAGGGGATTGTGCTGGAGGGTAGGCAGAGTGCGTGTACATGGTCCATTGCATGGACAGTGACATGGCCGGACCACTCCAACCCTCACTTAATCATTACATACATTTCATAATCTTAGTCTCTTCTTTTCAATTCTTTACATAAATCATACATGTAAAACATTTTCGTGTATCAGTGGGGGAAACATGATACATGTACATGAATGAGTAAGAGAACAATACACTACAGGAAGCAAACCATCATCGTATAACATGTCATGAAACTATACTTATCACAGCATAACATTCAATGGATCACAGACATCAAGCAAATCACCAAAACAACAATCCTAGTATCCTTGTGATGTAGGGCCCTAATGGCCGGGTCCCTAACACACTCACTTACCTGAACTCCTTACCAATGTCGTGCCTTCACTTGAATTCTTCTCCACCTAAGACATTTCATATTCCAATGTTAAATATATCCTGAATAATCTAAACTCAAAGTTGGTAAAATCCTAACTAAAGAAATCATCTCAGAATCTAGTTTAAACCTCTAAGTTGTTTAGTCAAGCACCTTGTGTGCGTAGCTTAATCTTCACTGGCATCGATGGTATTAGTGTGCTACAACTACAAGATTCATACTAATCTCATAATCTAACAATCAACAATATTCAGAATTCTATCATCAATGTCATCGATAAGAAAACTCAAAGACATTGTCATTATCCTAACACCGTCTGATTCTCCATATTCAAAAATCAACCAAAATCATTCCTAAATCGAAGACTAAATAAGTGAACCATCTAAACTTTACCTAGAGCTTAGATTTCAAAGGAATGAAGGAAGAATCAATGCTGGTGGAGGAAGAATCGCCGTGGGAAGATTTCTTGCATGAGGAGTCGGCTGAAAGTGGGAGCTCTCGCGGAGGAGGAGGTTTTTGTGAGGTTTTAGACTTTCCTTTTTCTATTTATATCGATTCAAATCAACTTTAATTATAATCTTGCCACTAAACCTACTTTTCTCTCAAAACAAGTAATACCCGTCAATAGATCCTGGTTAATTTGTTATTCCACAAACCACCCCAAAAGTAATTTTAGAAATAAATACCTGACTGAAGTGTTGGTTGTTACATCCTACCCTCCTTAAACAAAATTTTTTTCCTCAAAAAATGCTTAAACGAATAGCTCCGGATACTTATTCATCATGTCCTGTCGTCGCTCCCATGTGGCTTCCTCGATGTTGTGGTTCCTCCATAACACCTTCACCAATGGAACCTCCTTGTTCGATAACATCTTTACTGAAGAATCGAGAATTCGCACTGGTTTCTCTTCATACGTTAAGGTTGGTTGAATCTCAATGTCCACAGGTTCCAAAACATGTGTCAAATCACGTATGCATTTCCTCAACATTGATACGTGAAAGACATTGTGGACTCCGTCCATAGAGGAAGGCAGTAGCAACCTGTATGTTGTATTTCCAATCCTTGCCAAGATAGGAAATGGCCCAACGAACCGTGGGTTGAGTTTCCCTCTCTTTCCAAACCTCATGACCCCTCTAAATGGAGAGATCTTAAGGATAACTTCATCTTCGACAGCAAACTCAAGATCCCTTCTTCTATGATCTGCGTAACTCTTCTGTCGATTTTATGCGGTTACCATCCTTTTCCTAATAATAGCAATCTTCTCAGACATTTGTTGTATAATCTCAGGGCCTAATAGTTTTGTCTCACCAACTTCATCCTAGTATAAAGGCGATCTACATTTTTTGCCATACAATGCCTCGTAAGGAGCCATACCAATGGTGGACTGGTAACTATTATTGTAAAAGAACTCAACCAAAGGCAGGTAACGGCTCCATGATACTTGAAATTCCAGCACACATGCTCTCAACATATCCTCGAGTATCTAAATTGTCCGTTCAGATTGTCCATCAGTTTGAAGGTGAAATGCCAGCTGAAGGTTAACTTCGTACCCATCGAGCCTTGTAGACTTTTTCAAAACCTTGAGGTAAATCTGGGATCTCGATCCGAAAAAATCGTCACAGGAATCCCATCCAATCTAATGATCTCCTGTACATACAAATCAGCAAACTGGTCCATCGTATAAGTCATCTTTACCGGTAGGAAGTGAGCTGATTTCGTCAATCTATCAATTATAACCCAAATGCTATCGTGGCCTTTTGTACTTTTCGGCAAACCCACTACAAAATCCATGGCGATATTTTCCCATTTTCATTCGGGAATCGATAAAGGCTGAAGAGTGCCTCCCGGTCATTGATGTTCTGCCTTAACTTGTTGGCATACCATGCATGCCTCCACGTACTTAGCTATATCTTTTTTCAGGTTCGACCACAAATAGTGTAGCTTCAAGTCTCAGTATATATTGGTATTGCCTGGATGTACTGAGAAAGGAGACGAATATGCCTCGGTTAAGATTAACTTCTGTAACTCCCCATCGATAGGGACGTACCAACGATCTCTAAATTTCAGAATCTCATCCTTCGAATAGCTGAACACAAAAGAAGCGTCCGACAATTTGCTCACAATGCCGTCCTTCTCTTTCGAATCCTTCATTTGAGCCTCTTTGATTCTATCTATTATAGTTGGCCGAATGGTTAATTCCGAGAGTAAGGCTGACAGCTCAGGAACTATTTCCAATTCAAACTCTGAACTTCAGTCTTCAAGGGTACTGACATAGCTGATATTGCGGGCCGCATCATCGATGACATCCTGCTTAGTGCATCGGCTACAGCATTTGCCTTACCCGGGTGGTACTTAATTTCAAAATCATAATCCTTAACAAATTCCAGCCAACGTCTTTGCCTCATGTTTAATTCCTTTTGAGTAAAGAGATATTTCAAACTTTTATGGTCTGAAAATACCTCGCACTGCTGACCGTATAGGTAGTGCCTCCAAATCTTCAGTGCAAAAACTACGGCAGCTAACTCCAAATCGTGAGTGGGGTAATTCTGTTCATAACCTTTCAGCTGCCTGGAAGCATACGCTACAACCTTGCCCTCTAGCATTAACACACACCCCAATCCAATCTTAGATGCGTCACAATAAACACTAAATTTTCCTTCCTCATTTGGAAGTACCAATAGAGGTGCTGTTGTTAACTTCTGCTTCAGCGTCTGGAAGCTCTTCTCATAAGCTTCTGTCAACGAGTACTTGATGTCTTTCTTTGTTAAACCCGTTAGAGGCTTGGCTATCATCGAAAATCCCTTGATGAACTTCCTGTAATAGCCTGCCAATCCAAGGAAACTACGAACTTCACTGGCATTCCTCGGTTGTGGCCAATCTTTCACCGCTTGTATTTTAACTGGATCAACGGCAATGCCTTCAGTAGAGATGACGTGACCCAGAAAGGTAACTCTATCTAGCCAGAATTCGCACTTAGAGAATTTGACATATAATTGCTGCTGTCTTAGAGTTGCCAGAACGATCTTCAAGTGTTCCGTGTGTTCATCTTTAGTCCGTGAATAAATCAGAATATCGTCTATAAATACAATCATAAACTTGTCCAAATAATCCCGAAACACTCGGTGTCCATGAAGGCTGCGGGTGAGTTTGTCAATTCAAACGACATCACGAGAAATTCGTAATGTCCATATCGGGTTCTGAACGCTGTCTTAGGTACATCCTCAGCCTTAACTTTTAACTGGTAATAGCCCGAGCACAAGTCAATTTTTGAAAACACCTTATCTCTTTGAAGTTGGTCAAACAAATCATCAATTCAAAGCAATCGGTATTTATTCTTGATTGTCAACTTGTTCAATTCTCTATATTCTATGCACATTCTAAGAGATCCGTCTTTCTTCTTAACAAATAGAACAGGTGCACCCCAGGGTGAACAACTAGAGCGTATGAAGCCCTTGTCTACCAGCTCCTGTAACTGAGTTTTTAGTTCCTTCAATTCAACCGGTGCCATTCGATATGGATTCTTAGGCACCGGTGAGGCTCCGGGATAAGTGTCGATTACAAACTCGATTTCTCTATCAGGCGGTAACCCCGACAGGTCATCCAAGAATACCTCAGGGAAATCTCGAACTAAGAGAACATCTTGGAGTTTCAGCTTATCCTTTTCTCGTATATCAATTACACTAGCTAGGTAACCTATACATCCATTTTTCAATAACTGTCTAGCTACCAACGAAGATATAATTGGCATCTTGCTTTTTTTTGGAATAGCTTGGAAAGAATACCGGTCTTCATTCGGGGGTCGGAATTCTACTAAATCGGTCCTACAACTTATCGTAGCGTAATGTCTGAACAACCAATCCATTCCCAAAATGACTTCGTATCCCTTCATATCGATTATGATTAGTTCTACATATAACTTCCCAGTGCACCTCTATCGTGCGCACTGCGCACCCTTTCCCCTTTTTCTCCCTTTTCCTTTTCTTTTTCACCACTTTTACCTACAAACATCAATCATATAACATCTCCAAACCATCCACATAAATCTCCACCTAATATACGCACCCATTTATTTGAAAACCTCATACTCTAATCATCAAATTCGACCCAATATCCAAACCATTTCATCAATGACGAACACATGCAGCAGAAACTCCTAAAAACACCTCCAAAAGCAAACTCATCCATAAAGAAACTATTCAAAACAACAATATCTCCAAGCAATCCACTATACATTCAAAATCATATCCAACTAATCTGACATCTATCATATTCACCTACATTTACCAAAAAGTTGCTCGGAGCACACCCACAGGTCAGTTAGCCATGCCAAAACACTCCCCACCTGCCACCAGCACCGTGCCACTAACCAACTATACTTTGTCGTCAAGAGGAGGGTCGTCACCTTCAACTTCGTCACCTACATCATACGAATTAAACAATAAGCCTAATGCTCAGTAAGGAGTGCACTAAACATAACATATACGTGAATGCATGACTTTCATAAAACATGTTCATTTCATTTCTTTAACGTTATACATGACATGGGGATAAAGGGGATTCAATGCAGAGTAGGCACAGTCACCACCCCGTCTACCCCGTAGGCCACATGCCTTGCCCTGTGAGTTGCCATTAAATGGGTGTATTTGCCTTGCCCTGTGAGTTGCCATGAACGTTCCTTGCCCTACTCATACGCTACCCACACTTATCCAATTACATACTTTACATATTATTTACTTCATTTACTTGAAAGCATGCATGTAAAAACATTTTGTATGCCTTTAAAGAAAACATGATGCATGTGAAGAAATGCACATGTACTGTAACGCCCGGAATTTTCAGTTTCCGCTTATTAGGGTTATATTCATAAATATAGTAATTTAAGTCTGTTTTACGAGCGGAAAGTTTTGTTAGAACCTTAGGAATTAATTGGAATATTTGGTGGAATAAGAAAATTTTGGAGAATCCAAATCAATAGGCTAAATAGCAAATTAATTGGAGGAATAGGTTAAGGGGTAAAATAGTAATTTGTGAAGTAAAAATTTATAAAAAACAAATAACCCCCCTCCAAATCGATAGGTAAGTGTGTGTTAGGTTTGCGGTCCTTAAGGCCCTACGTCGTATCGATGCTAGGATATACGTGTTTTGATGATATTTGATGGTTGTATGGTTTTGGTGAGTCGGGTAGCCTAAGAACTTAGTTAATCATTTCACGTCATGCTCGATGAGATTTATGTGTGATTATGGGTTTCATCTAAAGAACCCTCCATTAATGACCATTTCTTGTAGTGCTCATGCTTCTAGGGGTTCATGTCTCTTTTACTGAATGTAACTTAGCAACCGGTGTTGAAGATCTGGGTATCCACCGTCGTTGGATACGCCATGCTTCCACGTCGAAAAAAAGTCGATATGATGGCAACCAAATCCGTAGAACATAATCAAGGAAGAAGATTGGGGGAAGCAACAGAAACAGTTGATTATTCCGGCGATTGTCGTGCTTCCGAGGTAACTAGTTAATGATAAATAATTAAAATTTCAATCTTGAAATTAAATTTCATAGTAAAACTCGAGCTTGGTCTTAATCTTTCAGGGAAAAGTGTCGTTAATATCAGAAGTCGAAATGAATCAGCTGAACAACTTCATCTTCGAGTTAGCTCTTATGCAAATTGTTTACAGTGTTCTAACCATGGCTTTAGGGAGAGTCAAGGTAAGCTTATCATATTATAAATACTTTATTACTGTTTTTGATACAAAGTTACCCGAGACTTCCGACGGTAATAACTTTTTCTACTGAAGTAAGAATGACTATTATTTAATATATTCAGACAAAATTATCACAGAGGCTCACGAAGCGTCACCGCTGACGATCACTTTTGGGCCTAACAACAGTAGTTTGAGACATTAATTTCACAGTTGAAATTTATTATAGAAATATCTTTTAGTTTAGATTTTTTTTTTTGCAATTATTAATTTTTAGGGTTATTATCGATTTCAATATTGTACTATGCACTTTATTTCGGCCCATCAGCCAATCGATCAGCCATTGCAAGACGTTGGGTGCGCAGCGCTTGTGCCAGGCGTGGGTAGGCACGCTAGGAGCACTGCAGGCGCGCGGCAAGGCGCAGTGCACTCAGTGCGTGCACCATGGCCGAGCGGTAGGCGCGCGGCAAGGCGCCATGCATGCACCGTGGCTGAGCAATAGGCGCGCTGGTGTACGGTTGGCTCGTGAGGAGCACAGGGCAAGGCACGGTGCATGCGCCATGGCCAAGTGGTTGGCACACCAAAGGTGCGCAGTGCGTGCGCCGTGGCCGAGCGATAGGCGCGCGGTGGGCTCACAAAGAGTGCACGGGTGCTCGCTCGGGTAGGCGCTCGGAGCGCTGCAGGTGCGGAACGTGGCACGGTACGTGCGGGGTGTGCGCCATAGCCGAGCAGTAGGCGCACTGGGTGGTGAAATGGTGACCACCCGATGGGCGCGCGATGGCTCGCACGGTTGGCGAGCGGTGGCGCATGATGGATGCACGATGCGCGCGGTGAGCGTGACACGGGCGTGCGGCATGCGCGCAGGGTGCGCGCCCCATGCATGCCCTCCTCCATGTTTTGAAGCCCTATGTCTTAAGTGATGTTTTCCAACCTTAGACGAGTCGTTTTAAGTTAAACCCTAAGTGTCAATAGAGGAGGATCGATTATCTAAGTCCGTTATTTAATATGTTAAGGAGAAAAATAAAAAATTTTATGTGAACAGACGAGGGTTAAGTGAAATGTATGTCACGACAAGGCCGTGGCGGCCCTGATGGGATTGGAGTCGTCACATATACAATCATCAAAGACAATTCACAAACCTACATAATTCGCATTGAACACGACACGTAACAAGTAACTAATATACTAGGCTACCCGACTCGTCAAAACCTCACAATCAGTAGAACTCAATCAACCTAGCATCGTCACGATGTAGGGCCTTAAGGGCCAGAAACATAACACACACTTATCTGGCGTCCTTAGCAAGCCAAGCACCTTACTTAAGCTTGGTTCACCTATGACATTTCACAATTTGTCATTAGAATCGATCCTAAACAACCAAATTCTAAAACTAAACTAAAGTCTTAGCTAAGGCAAATTTCCTAGAAATGTCAAATTACGTCATTCGAGTATTTTACCGAGCACTTTGCGCTCACAATTCTCTAACCTCCATTAATGGCATTTATACTCACTCTAACAACTAATTTTAACCTAACAATCAACCAATAACCATTAATTCACTCTAACTACCAACTATAATCGTAAATACACCATCAATTGATATTAATATCGCAAAACTATCAATTTCTAACATAAACCTAAAATTTTCAAAAACCTAAATCAAAACCCTAACTATTTTCAACCCTAACAGCGCCAACATAATGCCTAGAATATACGTATCTCACCTAGGGCTTTCATTGTTGAAAGAAAATAAAAGAGAAATCGTCGTTTAGAGGGACGAATCGTCGGCCGAAGGAGAACGTTGAGGGAGAGAAGAAATATCGCAAAAGGGGGGGTTTGTTCTCTAGAGGAATCGTGAAAGTAAGAAGGGAGAGGGGGGGTTTGTTTTCATAAAAAAAAAAACATTAACTCTTAATTAAAACTTTGCCCCTCACCCTAATGCTCTACCTATTTCGTTATTTAACCTATCGATTCAGATTCTCTAAAATTTCCTTATTCCACTAAACATTCCAATTAATTACTAGTGTTCTAATAAAACTTTCCGCTCGTGAAATGACCTTAAATTGCCCTATTTACGAGCATAACGTTAGAGAGCGCAAAACCAAAAACCCAGGCATTACAAGTTAGAACTTGTTCCAACCTTCTTTTAGATGTCACATACTGGTTGGAACTCGTTCCAACCTTTGATCAAGCTCACCATCTCATTGTCGTTCAGGCTTTTGCTATCACGTATTTTTCATCAATTCCATTGTTTTCATACACATACAAATATCTATCAATTTTATCTTTTAAACAATTCTATGTCAATGTCTAAACATGCGTGCTCAAATATCATAAATATAAAATAAAGTTGTAATAAAATAATATAGATTTTGTGATGTAGAGTCATACCCAAAACGTTGAAAAACATGATATTTTCACTTATCTAGATTCCAAGCGATTAGGGAATAGGATTTTATTGTTTTTCCCGAGCGTTGAATAAATCTTCTTTGTCTAAAACTTAGAGATATTTAAACTTCTTTGTTCATCCCCAAAATAATCCTTGAAATTAATAAGGGTAAAATTTAAGTACCAATAAAATCCTAGCGTTGGATTTTCGGATCGATTTGAGCATTTTTAACAATCCAAAAATATTTGGTTGCACAATTTTAGATTTTGAGCTGATTTGGTCATCTGGGCCAGTTCAGGCTGAGCTTTTAACAGAAACTTGGTTCGGTTCACTAGTTGTTTTGTTCTGACCTTGATATTTGGTTCGGTTCAAAATAAAAGTTCTAAACCGCGATCTTTCTTCCCCAACTTGTGTCTGTGTGTTCTGCCGAGAAAGAGAGTAAGTGAAACAAGGAGAGAGAGAGCGAGATAGAGAAGTTTGCTTATGCGAAGAAGGCGCTGAGTGAATCGCGAATTAGCTAGAGGTTTCCTGAGCATGGCCGGAAAGTGTGGTCGGAGAGGAGCTTTCGTCGGTGGAGTGTGGAGTCTAGCGAAGTTGTGATTCCTTCCTCCTCAGAGAAATTTCACGATGGTCGGAGTCGGTTTCAATGGAGATTCTGGCGAGGTAAGGGCTTTCTCTGATTTCTCTCTTATTTACAGAACGAGAAGATTGTTGTATGATTTCTCTTTCATAGAACGACTTGATTTGTAAGGGAGGGGAATTTCAATTCTTTTCTTAGATAATAGATACGAATCTGGCCTTCCAAATTTGGCAGATTCAGTAACGAAACAAAAATGAATTCTTTCCTTTTTGTTACATATTGGAAATCAATTCCAACTATAATTTAGGGTTTTGCTAAAATTGTGGATTTTCTTATTTAATGGAAATTAGGGTTTGATTAATTTCCTTAAGTGAGATTAGGAAGTGAATTGATTCCTTAATTTGGGGATAAAGTCTTGATATGTTACAATCTTTCCTCCTTAAAAGAAATTTCGTGCTCGAAATTTAAATAATTACCTGAAAATTTCTGGGTAGACCTTTGTCATTTCTTCTTCCCTTTCCCAGGTTGCTTCATCGACGTCTCGATTCTTCCATAGAACTCTTAGAAGCGAGACTTTCTTATTTCGCAGCTCCCTTTCTTCTGATTCTAGAATCTGAATTGGTCTCTCTTCGTAGGATAAATTATGGTTGAGCACAATTTTTTCGAGTCTCATCGGCAAAATATGTCAGAGATCTGGTATGTATTTCCTCAATATAGAGATGTGAAACACGTTGTGAACCTGCTTGAGTGATTCAGGCAAATTCAGTTGGTAAGCAACTTTTTCAATTCTTACTAAAATTGCAAATGAACCTATGTATCTTGGGCTTAGTTTTTCCTTATTTCCAAACCACATTACACCTCTCATTGGAGAAACTTTCAAAAATACTTGATCACCTTCGGCAAATTCTAATTTCCTCCTTCTTTGATCTGCATAGATTTTTTGTCTACTTTGGGCTGCAAGGATCCTTTTCCGAATTAGAGTAACAATCTCAGCGGCATGTCTTAAAATATCAGGTCCAACCAGAATACCTTCACCGACTTCGTCCCAGTGTACTGGAGATCTGCACTTTCTTCTATAAAGTACTTCATAAGGCGTCATTCCAATTGAAGCTTGATAATTATTGTTGTAGGAAAAATCTACCAATGGCAAATTCTTACACAAATTTCCTAAAAAATAAATTGCACAAGCTCTTAACATGTCCTCCAATGTTTGAATTGTTCTTTTTAACTGTCAATCTGTTTGAGGGTGGAAAGCTGTACTGAAATTTAACTGAGTGCCCATTTCTTTTTGCAAACTCTTCTAGAACTTTGACGTGAAACTAGTATCTCAATCCGAAACTATAGAGATAGGCGTACCGTGAGGTCTGACGATTTCCTTAACATATAGTTGGGCATATTGATCCATAGTGAAAGTAGTCCGTACATGAATGAAATGCTCAGATTTTGTCAGCCTATCGACTATTACCCAAATAGAGTCAAAATTTTTATTTGACCTTGGGACTCCACTTAGGAAATCCATCGTGATATGTTCTCATTTCCACTGAGGTACAAATAATGGTTGTAAAATGCCAGAAGGTCATTGATGCTCTGCTTTGACTTGCTGACATGTAAGACATCTCTCAACAAATTTGGCTACATCCATTTTCAATCCTTGCCACCAATAATGCTGCTTCAAATCTTGATACATTTTGGTTGCACCAATATGTACCAAGTATGGAGTTGAATGTGCTTCCTTTAATATAACTCTCTTTAATTTTGTATCGTCAGGTATACACTATCTTTTCTTAAATTTAATAATTTCATCTTCCGACATAGAGAATTCTGATACCTTCCCACTTTTCAATTAATCTCTTATCTTATTTAAGAAAACATATCCATGTTGTCTGTCCTTAATTTGTTCGATCAAACTTGGTTGTAGCATCATTGCAGATAATCTCTCAATCAGTCTAGAAGGTACAATCTCAATGTTAAATTTATGCATCTCATCCACTAGCTTTTTCGGAATTAGAGCTAATGCTGAAACACTTGGAGAAGCTCTTCTACTTAATGCGTCAGTCACCATGTTTGCCTTTCCAGGGTGATATATGATTTCGCAATCATAATAATTTACTAACTCCAACCATCTGCGCTATCTCATATTCAAATATTTTTGCGTCAGAAAATATTTCAAACTCTTATGATCAGTGTAAATCTCACATCTTTCTCCATATAGATAATGTCTCCAAATATTAAAATCATAAATTACTGCTGCCAGCTCCAAATCATGAGTTGGATAATTTTTCTCGTGATCTTTCAGTTGTCTGGAGGCATAGGCTACAACATTTCCTTCTTGCATAAATACACATCTGAATCCATATTTTGAGACATCACTATAGACTACAGATTTTCCTATTTCAGATGGTATAGTGAGTATTGGTGCTGAAATCAATATTTCCTTTAGTTCTTGAAAGTTGTGCTCGCATTCCTCAGTCTATAAATATTTAGTACACTTCTTGGTGAGTCTTGTAAGCGGTGTGGCTAGCTTCGAGAACCCTTCCACAAATCTTCGGTAGTAGCCCGCAAGACCAAGGAAGCTTCATACTTCTGCTACATTTTTTGGGTTGTGGCCACGTACTGACTGCTTCAAACTTTCCTGGGTCTACCGACACACCCTCCTTTGAAATTACGTGACCGAGAAAGGTTACCTCTTCCATCCAGAATTTGCATTTGGAGAATTTTGCATATAACTTTTCACGCCTCAGAGTCGATAAAACAATTTGCAGGTGCCTTTCATGCTCTTCCTTACTCTTCGAATAGATGAGAATATCATCGATGAAAACAATCATGAATTCATCTAAGAATTTCTTAAATATTCAATTCACTAAATCCATAAAAGCAAATGGGACATTACTCAATCTAAATGGCATAACTCGTAACTCATAGTGGCCATATCTTGTTCAAAATGTCGTTTTGGATACATTATCGTCCTTGATTCTTAGCTGATGGTAGCCAGATCTGAGATCTATTTTTGAGAAGACGCCCGCACCTTTTAATTGATCAAACAAGTCGTCGATTCTTGGGAGTGAGTATTTTTTCTTTATGGTGACTTTGTTCAGTTCTCGATAATCGATGCACATCCTCATAGATCAATCTTTCTTCTTTATGAATAACACTGTAGCTCCCCATGGTGAAAAACTTGGTCGAATGAATCCTTTTTCTAGTAACTCGTCGAGTTGAACCTTAAGCTCATTTAATTCAATTGGTGTCATTCTATATGGGGCTTTAGAGATTGGTGTCATTCTAGGTAGAATATCAATGTTGAATTCTACGTCTCTAGCTGGTGGCAAACTTGTTAATTCGTCTGGAAAAACATCTTTTTATTCATGAACTATCAGCACATTTTCTAAGGCCATTGCTTTCTCGGTTTGAGTGCACACAATGCTTGCTAAGAATGCAAAACATCCAGAGTTCAATAACCTCTATGCTCGCAATGATGATATAACTGGAATTCTCGAACCATTCTTATCGCCATGAAATAAGAATGGTTCCACTTCAGGCAATTGAAATCTCACAATCTTCTTGCAATAATCAATGGTTGCATAGTGTCTATTTAGCCAATCCATGCCGAGAATTACATCATAATCTTGCATTGCTAAAATGGTCAGGTCCACTTCCAATTCTCTATCTTCAATACAAACTTTAGCATCCTCGAATAATAGAGTCGGTGGGCATTACTGTACCCGACGGCGTAGTTACTCCCAACTTATGTTCTATGCCATAGAATAGTGTTTCCCATACTCGATCGAAACTAGGTAGATGAGGAAGAAATAAGATAACAATTGTCTGAAGATCTAACTCCTTCTATAACACACTTGTTGTTTTGATCAGACACTACACATTTTTCACGTGTGAATTGCACATTCAGATCTTGATCGCACAGCTGACTAATACTGATTAGATTAGATTCCACCAGAAGAACATTACTCAACTTTGGTAGACCAGAGACATTTAGCGTTCCCCTTCCAATGACATGAGTTGAGACACCATTGCCAAATGTTACTTTTCCCACGCTTTCAGGTATGATATCCTTCAAATATTTCTCTTCACCTGTTATGTGTCTAGAACATCCGCTATCAAAATACCATGCATTCGTTGCGATTGCCTTTAGTGAAAGATGTGTAACATTACACTTCAAACTTATTTTTTCACCCATTTTTTATAAGGGAATCTGTTAGAAGAAGCATTTCTAACAGTTCCTAGTCTTAGGTCAGCAATGAAGCATCTAGGGCGAATATGACCAGGACGATTGCAATAATGACACACAGAAACATACATGTTACCTTTATTACTGGAAACATGATAGGAGTCACAAGAATTTGATTTTCTGTCAGTTCTTGGAGTTCGTTTTGCAACTTGCTTTCCCTTGTAATCAAATCTCTTGGCTGACACTGGCTGTAACACCGAGCTTTCCCTTATAAATTTCAATATAGAGTGATTTTCCTTCACTGCTACAGTTTGTGAGACTGAACTTTCTCCTTTGAATCCCAGTTCAGACCGATTTACACATGATTTGCTGATGTTTAGAATATCATCCAGTTTAGAAGAACCTGAATTCAGCATTTTGACATTCTTCTTCATGAGACTTATCTCATTGGTCAGATCATTAACTTCATCCTGACTGGTTTTCAGTTTGGTCTCCAAATCAACAATCACATTTTGAACATTGTTCTTCTCATCTTTCAAATTTCTAATCTGGATGTGTAGATGTTGATTTACTTTAACAAGCTCAGTCCATTTCTCATGAAGAAACTTGTATTCTCCAATAAGATCTTCTTCTGTGACTGCTTCTTCGTCTTCATCACTACTATTGGAAAAAATGTCTGTGACACCGTGTAGAACACCACCATTTTCTTTATGTTCTATCTTACCAACAAGCGCCACATGGTTGCTTTAAAATTCATCTTCCTTCTCTAACTCATCCTCACTTCAAGTTGCGTTCAGAGAATTCTTCTTTTTCTTCAAGGTATTAGCACATTCTGCTTGTATATGCTTGAAACCTTCACGCTCTCTGCACTAAATGCCTTTGTTCTTGAATGGTTGATCAGACACATGAGTTTCTTCTCTGTGCTTCTTGTTGCTTGAAGAACCATTTTTGAAGTTAGTGACATTGTGCTTGACACCGCGAGTATTTCTACCAAATCTCTTCATAACTCTGCTAAAATTCTTTGAAAGTAGGGCTAGAGATTCCTCCAAGTCATCCTCATTATGTTCGTTGAAGTTTTGTACCTCAGTTTTTAGAGCAACTTCTTTTGCCTTCTTTGCTTCTGTGTCTCCTCCAAGATTCATCTCGAAGGTTCTAAGAGATCCCATCAATTCTTCTAACTTCATTTTAGAGATATATTTGGCTTCTTCTATAGCAGTGACTTTATAGGCAAATCGTTGTGGCAAGGACCGTAGAGTTTTTCTTACAAGTTTTTCTTCGGCAAACATCTCACCGAGAGCAAACGCTTCATTTGCTATGTTACATAGTTTGACATTGAACTCACCAATACTCTCATCTTCATGCATCTTCAGATTCTGAAATCTAGTAGTTAGCATTTGCATCTTGGACAGCTTTACGGTTGATGTTCCTTCATAGGTGGTTTGAAGAACTTCTTATGCCATTTTCACTGATTCGCAAGTGGAGATAAGTCTGAACTGAATAGGATCAACACCATTGAAGATAGCATTGAGAGCCTTTGAATTGTTGTGTGCCAAAGCATATTTATTTACGAACCAATTTTCTTCAGGTTTTGGAGTTGTGATACCTTCTGCATTAGTGTCCATAGGGTGATTCCATCCTGTTAAAATAGATCTCCAGGCCTTCTCGTCAATAACTTTGATAAATGCTCTCATCCTTGCCTTCCAATAAGCATAGTTGTTTCCATCCAATAGAGGTGGACGCATTGTAGAGCCTCCTTCCTTTATAGAGTCCATCGCACATGAACTATGATCTTGTCCCGCGGATCTAGCTTAAGAAACAAAAATGAAGATCAGTTACGCGATGTCACACAAAGTGTTTCGTGTGACACCGATAATTAATGCAATGATGGACAATTATAAATATACAAAAATTAAAGAGACAAGAGGTTGGTAACTCAGTTCGACAAATCGCCTACGTCTGCGAGACCACGCCCAGATATAAAAACATTTCACGAGTTCACAAAGTTATAAGACAAACAGATTTAAACAAATAAAGACTCTCTCTTATCTTTGTCGCCGTCACTTCCTAACTTCCCCAATAAAACTATTTTTGCGAGCTCCCCTCGATTTTAGATTGATCTCTCCCGAGATCTAAAAGCAACAAGATCCCCTTGTTGTTGATGACTCCTCCCGGAATCTGTGTATGTAGCACCCGGTTTCGTTTAACCAGTTTACTTTATTAAATTATTAGTGAATGTTTTAAGGATGGGATTGGGAGGTTTAGTGATTAGGTTAATAAATGAGTGAGTAAGGGCATGATGGTAATTTGAGATATTATACTGGATAACGTATTTAATGGAGGGTTTAATAAGGTTTAGCTGCCACTGTTCTCTCATTTTTCCTTTCTCGGTATTCAGCTAAAACTCAGCAGAGCTCCAGGCGATTTTCCCCTCCGACCTTCATTTCTCGGACTAGGTAATTCTTTCCTTTCGTTTTCTTAAGATTTTAATGGCTAGATAGCAGATGAGTGCAACGTGTGTACCTTGTTAATGCTGTGAGTGAGTTGAGTTCGGGTTTAGTGTTGAGCTGAGAATGTACGATGACCAGAGCTTCCAAACTAGCTCCTTAGGTTTCTGAATGATATAGGATAAGGTTAGTGATGATCTAATCGGTATTCTGCTTATGACATTAGGTGAGCAGGGCTTCCAGTGTAGTTGAAACCGAGCGATTTCCAGGAGACTAGGTAAGTAAAGTTTGCTTGTGCCTTCAGGCCTACATCACAAAACGTTAGGATTGTGTTTCCTTGGATGTGTCTGTGTGTTATGCATCATGTTTTAAAAGTATACGAAAATGAATTTGAATGCATGTTGGCATGGTAAGGATTGAACATATTGAAACAGCTATGTGAATCAGTTTTACTGTTAAGGGAAATAATCCGCCCCTTAATGAGACAGTGGATATTTATAGTTTGGGAGAGTTGATCCAACTTCCAATTTCACAGGGGGATCTGAACATGTGAATCAGATTTACTGTTAAGGGAATTAATCCGCCCCTTAATGAGTCAGTGGATGTTTATACTTTGGGAGAGTTGATCCAACTCCCAATTTCACAGGGGATCTGACCAGAAACGATGAATGAACAACTGAGATGAGAAAGTAGAAATTGCATGTTTAGGAATTCATAATTCAGTATTTCATTTCATTACTACTTTATTTACTTAGCATTAGGCTAATAGATGAGTTTTTTGATGTAGGTGAAGAGGTATCAGCAGGTGAATTCTCTGAGTTTGCTAAAGAATAGGCTGGTTGGAGGAGTACATTCATGCCTCGACTTGGTGGACTGATGGGGCGGTTTAACTGGTGTCTGTAGATAAGGAGGTTTAGTGAACCATGGTTTCATTTAAGTATGTCGAGTTTTCCTCTAATGACAGAAATGATTTTAAGGTCTAAAAGTATTTTTGAGACTTCTCTAATATTAGTCTCTATTGGTTTTAATGTTTGTTTTTACTGGATTTCGAGTAGTGAAAGGAGTTGAATTGTTACTGAATGGTTTTAGTGAATTAAACAGGTTTTCGTATTTAGAGCTGTTATCGTAATGAATTTGAGTAGTTGAAATGTTGTTCTGTTTTCTGTTGGATTTTATGAAGTTATTTAGGGTCAGGTGGTTTGAATGTTTTGAGTAAAGATTGCAAATTCCACCATCGGTGAATGAAGTTCACCGGTGGATGTAGTGTGTTAAATCCACCGGATGATGTAGAAGGTCTTTTGTCGTTTAGTGACCGGTGGATGTAGTGTGTTAAATCCACCGGATGATGTAGAAAGTCTTTTGTCGTTTAGTGACCGGTGGATGTCGTGTGCTAAATCCACCGGATGATGTAGAAAGTCTTTTTTCGTTTAGTGACCGGTGGATGTAGTGTGTTAAATCCACCGGATGATGTAGAAAGTCTTTTGTCGTTTAGTGACCGGTGGATGTCGTGTGCTAAATCCATCGGATGATGTAGAAAGTCTTTCGTCGTTTAGTGACCGGTGGATGTCGTGTGCTAAATCCATCAGATGATGTAGAAAGTCTTTTGTCGTTTAGTGACCGGTGGATGTCGTGTGTTAAATCCATCGGATGATGTAGAAGAAGTTTGTCGTTTTGTCACCGGAAGAGGTCTTCTACTATCTATTTCAGTCTCTTCCGTTGACTTTGTACAGCGGCAGACGCGTTTGACTTTTGAAACTTATGAAGTATTTTGCGATTTAAACCTTTATTTCTTTTAGCCGATTATTCCTTAACATCCCAACTGATTATTCAAGAATTGTTCTATAGTTTTATTTAACTCTATTTTTACTCAAATGATTTCTGCTGCAAGTTTGTTTTTAAATGTTTGAGGTTTTAGAAAATGTCAAATTTTGACTTTCGAGCGAAGTTTTAAATTTAGTCCAATGTTTTCTAATTATGTTCGAGCTATGAGTAACGAAACGGGTTCAGAAAACTCGGGGCGTTACATTATGGTATCAGAGACATTCAGTTAAACCGTTCAAAAGATTACTCATCAGTGCCAATCGTTGCATGGAAGTACTTCAACAACTGTAAGTGTTTATGTTAACCTTAGTTCATAGATATTTAAGAGTATAATTAACCTTGTACAGGAACTTAGTACAATGGCCAGACGCCCAGGAAGACCTAGAGTGCCAAGAGAAATGCCAAATGTGAGAGGTGAAGAGGAGCCTAGTGTGATTAGGCAGCTGACAAATTTAGTGCGTCAGCAAACTGATTTAGTGCGCCAACAGTCTGACCAACTAGGAGTACTGTTGAACCGAGAGGTGCAAGGAAGTGCCAACTCGGGTTCTAGCAATGAGCATTCTGGAGATAGATTCCGGAGACTAAGACCACCCACGTTTGATGGACAGTCATCTGATCCAGTAATTGCTGAAGGATGGCTTAGGAAGATTGAAAGTATGTTTAGGTGTGCCAACATTGGAGAAGGGGACAAGGTCACGTTGGCATCATTTCATTTGGCTGGTGAAGCTCAACTTTGGTGGGAAACAATAGAGACCACCACTGATGTTTTGGCGATGCCTTGGTCGCAGTTCAAGGACATCTTCTATAAGAAGTATTTTAACAGCACGGTCCAAACCGCGAAGAAGTTAGAGTTTCTGAATTTGAAGCAGACAGGGTCGGTGGCAGAGTACAGTAGGCAATTTGAGTCCTTGTCCAGGTTTTCTGGACATTTTGCTCACAAGGACGAGGATAAAGTGTTTAAATTTGTGCATGGACTGAAGCCAGAAATCTACCGTGGGGTTAAATTTTGCGGTATTAAAGGCTTAACATTCAGTGAGGTTGTGTCCACTGCTCTGGAAGTGGAAGAAGCTGAAGGGAAGTGTGCTAGACCAAGGGAGGTCCCACAAAGGTTTATCCAGCCACACCAACAAAGAGGAACGAAGAGGCCAAGTGAAGGCCAAAATAGCCAAGGAGCAGGAGGGAAGGTACAGAATGTCAGGAAATTTCCCCAGTGTCCTAAGTGTTTGAAGAACCACCCGGGTGAATGCAGACTGGGCTATGGGAAGTGTTTCAACTGTGAGGAGGTTGGACACATGTACAAAGACTACTCGAAGCCTAGAATCACCAGATGCTACAATTGTAACAAGGTCGGCCATATTAGCAGAGACTGTCCAGTTCCTAAGAGTGGCCCTGCTATGATTAAACCGAGAATATTCTCCATGACGGAGTCGGGTGAGGAACAGCCCACTGTTGTGTCAGGTACTATATTGATTAACTATGTGCCTGCTTTTACTTTAATAGATTTTGGTGCAATACATTCATTTATAGCATCTGTCTTTGCTGTTAAGTTAAATGTACAGTTCACCCCTTCCGTGTGATGTTTGACAGTGAAGTGTTAGTAGGGAATGTAAGTCTACCCGCTGATCTTATTATTATGGATATAATGGGATTTGATGTAATCCTAGGAATGGACTGGTTGTTTAAACACCACACCACAATTGACTGTAGGACTGGAATAGTTAGTTTCCAACCCCCTGGTAGTTTGAAACATACCTTTCAAGCTTCAAAGAAGAGTAAGGAGATGTCCGTGATGACTTCTATTAACACTAGACCTTCCCTATGTGGTGAGTATTTGTGCTTTTTAGCTAGTGTTTTAGACACACAACTTGTAGGAAAAGCAAATCATCAAGATGTCTTGATTGTCCAAAACTTTCCTGAAGTATTTCTAAATGACCTTCCTGGTTTACGACCAGATAGAGAGATTGAATTTGTTGTAGATGTTTACCCTGGCGCCGAGCCTGTGTCTAGAAATCCATATCGACTAGCACCAACGGAACTTAAGGAATTAAAGAAACAGTTGGAAGATCTGTTGGAGAAAGGATTCATACGCCCTAGTTTTTCACCATGGGGTGCACCTGACCTTTTTGTCAAAAAGAAATATGGATCAATGCGTATGTGCGTTTATTATAGAGAATTGAACAAGCTAACTGTCAAGAATAAGTATCCATTGCCGAGGATTGACGATTTATTCGACCAACTTAATGGTGCCAGAGTTTTCTCTAAGATTGACCTTAGGTCCGGTTATTACCAGTTGAAGGTTAAATCTGAGGATATCCCAAAAACTGCCTTTCGCACAAGGTATGGACATTATGAGTTTTTGGTTATGTCCTTTGGATTGACTAATGCGCCAGCAGCATTCATGGATCTTATGAACAGGGTGTTCCATGATTACTTAGACAAGTTTGTCATAGTATTTATTGATGATATTTTAATCTATTCGCGTACTAAGGATGACCATGCAAAACATTTGAGTTTAGTGTTAGAGGTACTGAGACGGCACCAACTTTATGCCAAGTTTTCTAAGTGTGAATTTTGGTTGGACCAAGTTCACTTTTTAGGACATGTCATCTCTGGAGATGGCATATCTGTTGATCCAGCAAAGGTTCAAGCAGTTAAGGAATGGCCCCAACCGAAGAATGCTACAGATATCAGAAGTTTCCTTGGACTAGCAGGGTATTACAGAAAGTTCATTGAGGGATTTTCAAAGATTGCAACACCCCTTACTAAGTTAACAAGGAAAAATGTGAAGTATATATGGACTGATGAATGTGAACATAGTTTACAGACCTTGAAACAGAAGTTGACCAATTGTAACACCCCGAAACCTTGATTTCTAGTTTAAGTTATAATTGTCGGGTTTTAAATTGTAAGCCATATAGAGTTTTAATTTGTAGAAATAGTAAATTAAGTCCAAATGGCCAACGGGAAGTTTTGTTGGGACCCTAGGAATAAATAGAATATTTGGAGAAATAAGGAAATTTGGAGAAGTTAAACCAATAGACAAATAGTGATTTAAGTTAAGAAGTTATGTGAGGGTAAAATAGTAATTTAGAAAATCAAAGATTTTAGTTAAAAAGAGTTTTCTCTCTCTCTCCCCTCACTTTCCTTCTCCCTCACGGATACTCTCCCTCTCCCTCGCGATTTCTTCCTTTCTCCATCGCCATTTCCAACGGTTCGATCTCTACTCCGATTCCGGCGTTTTCTTCTCCAAGTTCCTCCCCAAATCAATCCTCTAGGTGAGTTCTACATTCTAGGCAAGTTATTTGTGGTGTTAGGGTTTGTTTTGAGTTAGGGTTTGTGAAGAAAATTTAGGGTTTTTGTTAGAAATCGTTAGGGTTGTTTAATTAGTACTCATTGATGATATATAATGATTTTTGAAGTTGTTGGAGTTGATTGATGGTGTTGGTTGAGGTTTAATGTTAAGATTAGGTTGTTGGAAATGTGGTTGAAAGACATTAATGGAGTTTTTGAAGTTGTGAGCACCAAGTGCTCGATAAAATGCCTAAGTGAAGTGATTTAGAGTTTTTGCAAGGGTTTGTCCTAGTTCGAGAAGTCGATTGATTAGATTTGATGTACGAGAGTCAATATTAATGGTTTGTTGTTAAATGCCCTAGGTGACCCAAGCTCAAAGGACGGTGCTCGGCATTGCTAGGAGTCCAGGTAAGTGAGCGTTAGGCTTTCCGGCCACTAAGGCCCTACGTCGTACAATGTTGATGATGTTTGATGTGATGAAAAAGGTGGAAATAGGGGTTGGTAGAAAGGACGGGTAGTTTTAGGTAGTGCTTTAGTGATTTAAGTAGTGCTCGTTTGATAGGTTTTTCCTTACGTATGATATACCTCATGCATCATGTTTTACTAAAGTACATACGAACTTATTTATGAGCATGTTTTATGAAAATGTTGAATTAAAGAACGGTAATGAATGATGAATGTTACTACGGGGCAAGTCACGAATGTACTACGGGGCAAGTCATGAATGTACTACGGGGCAAGTCATGAATGTTACTACGGGGCAAGTCACGAATGTTACTACGGGGCAAGTTACGAATGTACTACGGGGCAAGCTACGGGGCAAGTCATGAATGTACTACGGGGCAAGTTACGAATGTACTACGGGGCAAGTCATGAATGTACTACGGGGCAAGTTACGAATGTACTACGGGGCAAGTTACGAATGTACTACGGGGCAAGTTACGAATGTACTACGGGGCAAGTTACGAATGTACTACGGGGCAAGTTACGAATGTACTACGGGGCAAGTCATGAATGTACTACGGGGCAAGTCATGAATGTACTACGGGGCAAGTTACGAATGTACTACGGGGCAAGTTACGAATGTACTACGGGGCAAGTTACGAATGTACTACGGGGCAAGTCATGAATGTACTACGGGGCAAGTCATGAATGTACTACGGGGCAAGTCATGAATGTACTACGGGGCAAGTTACGAATGTACTACGGGGCAAGTCATGAATGTACTACGGGGCAAGTTACGAATGTACTACGGGGCAAGTCATGAATGTACTACGGGGCAAGTCATGAATGTACTACGGGGCAAGTCATGAATGTACTACGGGGCAAGTTACGAATGTACTACGGGGCAAGTTACGAATGTACTACGGGGCAAGTCATGAATGTACTACGGGGCAAGTCATGAATGTACTACGGGGCAAGTCATGAATGTACTACGGGGCAAGTTACGAATGTACTACGGGGCAAGTTACGAATGTACTACGGGGCAAGTTACGAATGTACTACGGGGCAAGTCATGAATGTACTACGGGGCAAGTCACGAATGTACTACGGGGCAAGTCATGAATGTACTACGGGGCAAGTCATGAATGTACTACGGGGCAAGTCACGAATGTACTACGGGGCAAGTCATGAATGTACTACGGGGCAAGTCACGAATGTACTACGGGGCAAGTTACGAATGTACTACGGGGCAAGTCATGAATGTACTACGGGGCAAGTCATGAATGTACTACGGGGCAAGTCACGAATGTACTACGGGGCAAGTCATGAATGTACTACGGGGCAAGTCACGAATGTACTACGGGGCAATATATATGTAAAGTTATGTTTAGTACGCTCCTTACTAAGCATTAGGCTTAATGGATTTATTGTATGATGTAGGTGACGAGAATGAAGGTGAGGAACCTCTTTACGATGACCAAGTATAGATGGTCGGTGGCGGAGCTCGTGGCGGCGGAGCGTGTTTTGGCAGGGCGGGTTGACTCACGGTTAGGTGTTTGAGAGTTTTTGGGTATTGTTGGGATAATGATGAATTTGATGGATTTTTAGTACGTTTAGATATGTTTTTAGGATGTTTGGTGATTGTATAGTGTTTTGAAACGTTTTGATTGTTTTTAAAACAGTAGGATTGTTTAACGTTTAAACGGAACCACGCGGTTCGTTTCTTTGAAATTCATTTGTATGTTAAAGTGATTTGTGTTGATATGAATTTTGGGTAAATTAGTGGGGTGAGAAGTACGTGATGAATTGTGTTGTGTTTGGGGGTTTGAATAAATGTTATGTTTGAAGAATGTTTTAAGGATGTTTGTAAGATAATTGTGTGAAGAGAAAATGAGAGAAGAGAGGGGTTGATGAGTGTTAGGCTTTGTGTGTATTTGGTGTTGTGAGTTTTGGATTTTATGTGGAGTGCAGGGGCGAAGTGAAGAAAATGAAAGAAAAAGAAAGAGAGAAAAGAAGAAGCTCGGCTCTCTGGAGGAAATCCAGAGAGTCTGGCGAGTGTTCGCCTCTGGGAGGCGAGTAATCGCTTCTCAGGCAAAATGAGGCGATGCTCTCTGGAGAAATCCAGAGAGCGTGGCGACTAATCGCCACAAATATGTGGCGATGAGTCGCCACTGGCGAATTACTCGCCTGTTGTAATCGCCCATGGGGCGATTAATAGCCACATTTGTGGCTACTGATCGCCATACCTAGGAAAGGTATGGGCGATCAATCGCCACCCACTTATATAAAAAAAAAAGATTTAAATTTTATTTATTATTTAATTGTTTTAAAGGTTTTATCTATTTTAAGTTTTAATGGTTTTATAGATTGTTTTAAAAGAGTTACTAAACAAACTTAGATTTCAGTTCCGATTTCGATTTTGATTGAGATTTCCGCTCATGTACAGTTAAAGTGAAAGTTAAAAAAAAAAAAAAAAAAAATCGATATCACGGGTAAGGGTCGTGACACCAATGCTCCAATTTTAACCCTTCCAGTTGAAGATGGTAAATTTAGTATTTATTGTGATGCTTCCAAAATTGGTCTTGGTTGTGTGTTGATGCAGGATGGTAAGGTAATAGCCTATGCTTCTAGACAGCTGAAAACTCATGAGAAGAATTATCGTACGCATGACTTAGAATTAGCTGCAGTAGTATTTGCACTTAAAATTTAGAGGCACTACTTGTATGGACAGTCTTGTGAAATATTTTCAGACCATAAAAGTCTGAAGTATATTTTCACTCAGAAAGAACTGAATATGAGGCAACGTCGGTGGTTGGAATTTGTCAAGGATTATGACTTTGAAATAAAATATCATCCCGGCAAGGCAAATGTAGTGGCAGATGCCTTGAGTAGAGTAACAACATCAACCCCAACTATGACTTTCAGTATGCCATTAGCTTTAGAGTCAGAATTCCAAAAGTTTAATCTAGAAGTAGTATCCAGCGTATCGGCTGTACTTTCAGCCATAACCTTAAAGCCTACCATTCTAGAGAAAATGAAGGAAGCTCAGACGAATGATGTTGAGTGTAACAAGTACAAGTCAAGCATGGATTCTACGGACAAATCAGATTTTAACTATTCTGCTAATGGAATCCTTAAGTTTAGAAATAGATGGTTTGTTCCTGCCATTAAGGAACTTCGTGATGAAATTCTTTCTGAAGCACACTCTTCCAGGTTCTCTGTTCACCCTGGGAGTACAAAGATGTACAAGGATCTTAAACAGCATTATTGGTGGCCAGGCATGAAACGAAGTGTGGCAGAATATGTGGGATCGTGTTTGTGCTGTCAGTAGATTAAGGCCGAGCATCAGAGACCCTCAAGAACATTGCAACCCTTACCAGTTCCCGAATGGAAATGAGAACAAATAACGATGGATTTTGTTGTTGGATTACCTAGGACAGCAAAGGGACATGATGCAATTTGGGTGATAGTTGACCGTCTAACCAAATCTGCTCATATTCTGTCAATAAAGATAACCTACTCGATGGATCAACTGGCTGAGTTGTATGTGCATGAGATTGTTAGACTGCATGGGGTTCCAAGCACCATAGTTTCAGACCGAGACTCTAGATTTACATCTAAGTTTTGGAAAAGTTTGCACAAGGCTATGGGAACACAGCTTAATTTTAGCACAGCTTTCCACCCTCAAACAGATGGACAATCCGAGAGAACTATTCAGACCTTAGAAGATATGCTCCGTGCATGTGCACTAGAATTTCAGGGTTCTTGGAGTAAGTACCTATCATTAGTGGAATTTTCTTATAATAACAGTTTTCAGGCGACAATAGGGATGGCACCGTACGAAGCATTGTATGGATGTAAATACAGATCTCCTTTGTACTGGGATGAAGTTGGAGAAGTACAGTTGTCTGGTCCTGACCTTGTGCAACAGACTGTTGAGAAGGTTGCCCTCATCCGACAGAGAATTTTGGCAGCTCAAAGTCGACAGAAGAGTTATGCAGATTGCAGGCGTAGAGAATTGGAATTTGTGATTGGTGATGAAGTTTTTCTCAAAGTGTCACCATTCAAAGGAGTTGTGAGATTTGGGAAGAGAGGAAAGTTGAACCCCAGATTCATTGGACCATTCTCGATCTTGAAAATGATTGAGAAGACAGCCTACCAGTTACAGCTACCAGCCTCTATGGAAGGAATCCATGATGTGTTTCATATCTCCATGCTTAAGAAATGTATACGAGACCCTTCCTAGATTGTGGAACAGCAGAGTATTGAAGTTCATCCTACTCTTACATATGAAGAGAAACCGGTAAGGATCTTAGACTATGCAGTGAAGGTATTGCGCAACAAAGAGGTTCCACTAGTGAAAGTCTTATGGCACAACCAGAACGTAGAAGAGACCACTTGGGAGAGCCAGCAAGACATGATGGACCAGTATCCAGAGCTATTCAGGTATTAAATTTTAAGGACAAAATTCTTTTAAGGAGGGTAGATTGTAGCACCCAGTTTCGTTTAACCAATTTACTTTATTAAATTATTAGTGAATGTTTTAAGGATGAGATTGGGAGGTTTAGTGATTAGGTTAATAAATGAGTGAGTAAGGGCATGATGGTAATTCGAGATATTATACTGGATAACGTATTTAATGGAGGGTTTAATGAGGTTTAGCTGCCACTGCTCTCTCATTTTTCCTTTCTCGGTATTCAGCTCAAACTCAGCAGAGCTCCAGGCGATTTTCCCCTCCGACCTTCATTTCTCGGACTAGGTAATTCTTTCCTTTCGTTTTCTTAAGATTTTAGTGGCTAGATAGCAGATGAGTGCAACGTGTGTATCTTGTTAATGCTGTGAGTGAGTTGAGTTCGGGTTTAGTGTTGAGCCGAGAATGTACGATGACCAGAGCTTCCAAACTAGCTCCTTAGGTTTCTGAATGATATAGGATAAGGTTAGTGATGATCTAATCGGTATTCTGCTTATGACATTAGGTGAGCAGGGCTTCCAGTGTAGTTGAAACCGAGCGATTTCCAGGAGACCAGGTAAGTAAAGTTTGCTTGTGCCTTCAGGCCTACATCACAAAACGTTAGGATTGTGTTTGCTTGGATGTGTCTGTGTGTTATGCATCATGTTTTAAAAGTATACGAAAATGAATTTGAATGCATGTTGGCATGGTAAGGATTGAACATATTGAAACAGCTATGTGAATCAGTTTTACTGTTAAGGGAAATAATCCGCCCCTTAATGAGACAGTGGATATTTATACTTTGGGAGAGTTGATCCAACTTCCAATTTCACAGGGGGATCTGAACATGTGAATCAGATTTACTGTTAAGGGAATTAATCCGCCCCTTAATGAGTCAGTGGATGTTTATACTTTGGGAGAGTTGATCCAACTCCCAATTTCACAGGGGGATCTGAACAGAAACGATGAATGAACAACTGAGACGAGAAAGTAGAAATTGCATGTTTAGGAATTCATAATTCAGTATTTCATTTCATTAATGCTTTATTTACTTAGCATTAGGCTAATAGATGAATTTTGTGATGTAGGTGAAGAGGTATCAGCAGGTGAATTCTCTGAGTTTGCTAAAGAATAGGCTGGTTGGAGGAGCACATTCATGCCTCGACTTGGTGGACTGATGGGGCGGTTTAACTGGTGTCTGTAGATAAGGAGGTTTAGTGAACCATGGTTTCATTTAAGTATGTCGAGTTTTCCTCTAATGACGGAAATGATTTAAGGTCTAAAAGTATTTTTGAGACTTCTCTAATATTAGTCTCTATTGGTTTTAATGTTTGTTTTTACTGGATTTCGAGTAGTGAAAGGAGTTGAATTATTACTGAATGGTTTTGGTGAATTAAACAGGTTTTCGTATTTAGAGCTGTTATCGTATAGAATTTGAGTAGTTGAAATGTTGTTCTGTTTTCTGTTGGATTTTATGAAGTTATTTAGGGTCAGGTGGTTTGAATGTTTTGAGTAAAGATTGCAAATTCCACCATCGGTGAATGAAGTTCACCGGTGGATGTAGTGTGTTAAATCCACCGGATGATGTAGAAGGTCTTTTGTCGTATAGTGACCGGTGGATGTCCACCGGATGATGTAGAAAGTCTTTTGTCGTTTAGTGACCGGTGGATGTCGTGTGCTAAATCCACCGGATGATGTAGAAAGTCTTTTGTCGTTTAGTGACCGGTGGATGTCGTGTGCTAAATCCATCGGATGATGTAGAAAGTCTTTTGTCGTTTAGTGACCGGTGGATGTCGTGTGCTAAATCCATCGGATGATGTAGAAAGTCTTTTGTCGTTTAGTGACCGGTGGATGTCGTGTGCTAAATCCATCGGATGATGTAGAAAGTCTTTTGTCGTTTAGTGACCGGTGGATGTAGTGTGCTAAATCCATCGGATGATGTAGAAAGTCTTTTGTCGTTTAGTGACCGGTGGATGTAGTGTGCTAAATCCATCGGATGATGTAGAAAGTCTTTTGTCGTTTAGTGACCGGTGGATGTAGTGTGTTAAATCCACCGGATGATGTAGAAAGTCTTTTTTCGTTTAGTGACCGGTGGATGTCGTGTGCTAAATCCATCGGATGATGTAGAAAGTCTTTTTTCGTTTAGTGACCGGTGGATGTAGTGTGTTAAATCCACCGGATGATGTAGAAAGTCTTTTTTCGTTTAGTGACCGGTGGATGTAGTGTGTTAAATCCACCGGATGATGTAGAAAGTCTTTTTTCGTTTAGTGACCGGTGGATGTAGTGTGCTAAATCCATCGGATGATGTAGAAAGTCTTTTGTCGTTTAGTGACCGGTGGATGTAGTGTGTTAAATCCACCGGATGATGTAGAAAGTCTTTTGTCGTTTAGTGACCGGTGGATGTAGTGTGCTAAATCCACCGGATGATGTAGAAAGTCTTTTTTCGTTTAGTGACCGATGGATGTCGTGTGCTAAATCCATCGGATGATGTAGAAAGTCTTTCGTTGTTTAGTGACCGGTGGATGTCGTGTGCTAAATCCATCGGATGATGTAGAAAGTCTTTTGTCGTTTAGTGACCGGTGGATGTAGTGTGTTAAATCCACCGGATGATGTAGAAAGTCTTTTGTGTTTGTCACCGGAAGAGGTCTTCTACTATCTATTTCAGTCTCTTCCGTTGACTTTGTACAGCGGCAGACGCGTTTGACTTTTGAAACTTATGAAGTATTTTGCGATTTAAACCTTTATTTCTTTTGGCCGATTATTCCTTAACATCCCAACTGATTATTCAAGCATTGTTCTATAGTTTTATTTAACTCTATTTTTACTCAAATGATTTCCGCTGCAAGTTTGTTTTTAAATGTTTGAGGTTTTAGAAGATGTCAAATTTTGACTTTCGGGCGAAGTTTTAAATTTAGTCCAAAGTTTTCTAATTATGTTCGAGCTATGAGTAACGAACCGGGTTCAGAAAACTCTGGGCGTTACAGTGTATGACAAGATCCCTTTGCCAACGATCAAAATGACAAGCTCCCATTGTCGATAAATAGAACTCCTCCCGAGTTCAAATGCAGCCTCCTCCCGAGGCTGAGTTTCAATGAAGAATAAAGGTGATTGCTTCTTAGGACACCGTTTGTAACACTAAGTCGTTGTCTTCGGACGCAATAAATCAACACACTCGAATAATCGATGAATTCCACAGCATAAGTAGAGTGTGTAAAATAATCATTCAAGAACTAAATGAACAATCACAAACCCATACGCAGAAGCGTTGGGAGAGAAAGAACGGCGACGACTCAACAATGAAGAAATCTCCTTCCAAGAATAAAAAATTCGTCAGTCACTTTCTTAGAAAATGAACGCTTAAATATCATTGGTAACTACCTTATCTGAGGTTTAATCAATTACCAAATCGAAATGTAAAGCCGCAAAGAATAAGGAAACCAAATCTCAATAAATCGGTTGTGTGACACCTTGTGTGATATTTTAGGAAACTATTGCCAACTACTTGGATATGGATCCCAAAGATTTAGGAAAGTATCCTATGATTAATGTGATCTCAATACCTGATATAATTCATCAAATCTTTTTCAAATCGGCCTTTCAAAAGAAAATTTTTCAAAAAACAAATGCCTCTAGAATATTAAATACTTTCCTTGATCTTCAAGTTTCCTTATTTTTAATTTCACCAATATCTTCATGATTTTCAATAGTCATCCATCCAATCATCTGAATAGATTATTTCTTGATTACCAAGAAATAAACTACCAACTTTGAAAATAATAGAATAAAATATAATTACCATAAATGTAGTTTGCCAAAAAATTAATGTCAACATATTTACAATATATTTGCATTTACAGAGGCTTTTCCATTTTTCTTTCAAGGAGACGGCATTATGCATAATAGATAGAGTACTTGATTAGTTATTTTCTGTGAAGGATAAAGCTGCTGCTTTCTATTCACAGGTACATGAATTTTTCTTAACTGCATTTTTCTCAGACTGATTGAGATGAAGATATTCATTTGTCATTACGCAACATGGTTATATGGAACAATTTCGTTATATTTATTTGATTCCTAAGTTTTTGATTCACTCGTCATGCTTATCATTAATTACGAGGCATATTGTTTCGACAACCGTTATTGATGGTTGATGGAAATGGAGTTCTTCATCCTCGAGGTAAATATTTACGATGAATTGTGCTTCTTCGTCATATGAAGTTACAGCACATACTTAATAATGGTGCATTATTCTCTAAACCAACATTGAGATTACAATTTTCTAGTTACAGTCACTCATTTAGAGTAAATTATAGGTTTTGGATTGGCCTGTCATGTTGGAGTATTGTCTAATCTACCTACAATTGGTATTGGAAAGAACGTGAGTTGTTAATCATCACTGGCTATCGATGAAATCCATTTTTTAAGATGGCCGCAAAACTGATAAACTCAAACGACTAAGTGTTAACTTTGATGTGTTTCAGCTACATCATGTTGATGGTCGCATGCAATCGAAAGTAAGGCATTATCTTGAATCTAGTCAGAAATGGTCTGAAGATTTTATCAATTTGATGGGAAGCTCTGGCTGCATATGGGGAGTGGTAAGCAGAGCCACTATATCTCTGCACGATAAAGAATAATTTTGACTACTTTATGGGGGGTTTTGGCCAGATTGTGAAATGTGTAGTCATTACATGTCAAATGAATGATTATTAAGGAAGATTTTGGTGTAAACTTGCAGATATTAAGTTTTTATAGTTGAGTTGGATGATGATTTACCCAATCACTTTAATGGTTCCATGTTCTTTGTCTTCGTACTTCGATTTTAAAAATTTGTGTACTCATTTTTCTCACAGGCAATGAGATCAGCCCCAAATTTGTCAAAGCCTATATTTATTTCAATTGGCCACCGAGTTTCACTTGATACTGCCGTCACCATTGTCAAAATGACTTGCAAGCTTCGTGTCCCGGAACCTATCCGCCAGGTAAACCATGACTACTAGAAGTCCAGAGGTATAATTTAAACAATTACTAGCCTTATGAATGTGGAGTTATAAAATCCAAATATGACTCCTGAGCAAATGACTTGTATTTACAGTTGCTTTTCATGTTAAAATATCGATGGATAGAACAATACTTAATTCACTTGTTCGTACTCGATACATTTTAGGCTGACATAAGATCGAGAGAATATATTCAAAAATTTCAAGTGAGAACATAGAATCACGAGGCGTCATTTACCAAAACGGGAGCCACTGAAGGGGAGTGCCAGTCAGAAGCTTGAAGGCCCTGACTGAATTGCACAAGTTATAGGAGCTGATCTGAGAAAGAATCAAAGGCCCTCTTTTTGCCATCAACTCGAAGCCAATTCATAGCAATTTTCTTTCATGGTGTGGTTGTACCCAAAAAGTAAGCACATTGATGATAATCTCAGTTGACTGATAGGATTCGATATTTTACAGGTCATTGTACACCCATAAGGTATATATTCAGATGGCATAAAGTGATTTATCTTTAAGCAATATGCTTAAATTAGATTCATGTTAGATTAATCTAGTGCTGACCAGGCCGTTTTGACACCATAGTTATTAGTCCTGAAGAAAAGAGAATGTCAATAAATAAGTTGAAGTGCATATTAATATTTAAATTTAGGAATAGAGAGCTAGCAAGTCTTTTCTTTTTAACAAATAAATCCTTGAACTTGGGAGCATTAGCAAATATGTCCTTGTCTTTGCTGGCAATCCTTAGGAGAAGAAATTATGATTTTTTTGCAAGGAGACGATTCATTGAGAAGATTTTTGCGATGACCGTGAGTTTCATAGACGAAAATCTCCTTTTAAAATTGTATTTTTGCAAAAATTGCAACTCCTTTTTTGTTTTGAAATCGCGCAGTTGAGAAAATAGAAGATGTTACGTCGAAAAAAGTGAATGGATTGATGACAATCTCAATGATGTGAATTTAATTGCTCAATCTCTTAAATTCAGGAGCTTATTTGTTAAAGAAAAAAATTGAAAGAACTGATATGCGTTTTACCTGGGAAATGGAAATGCTTGCCCGAATGGATGTACTGGGCTTGGCTAATCCTAATGAAGGCTCAATAACCCGAGCTTTCTATGGCCATACTCTGAACCCACCCTAAAACCCTAGTATATAAAACCAGCAGGCGCCGATGAATCCGCGGCAATAAACGTTAAACCCTGTTGGCTGTTATAAGTATATACTCCCGCGTTGTCACTCCCGGTTCATTTTAGCCGCTGCCAAGGGAATTAACGCGCGCGACTCACCGGCGAGTGAAGCTATGGTGCTCTTATTTCCAGAATGCCTCTCGGAGAAAGAATCGGAGAAGACTCTGATTCTCGCTATTGTGGCGTAGAAGCAGAGTTTAATGACGATGTTCCTCAACTTATGGCTTTCAACTTGTCATCCGGTGGTTTTGATTTCGTTGTCGCTCCTCTGGTTCGTTATTCTTCGATTTAATGCTTGCAGAAATAATCATATACTTTTTAATCTGAGTGAACTGGGTTTTCTTTCTCTCTTTTATTTATTAAAAAACTTGTGGTTCTCTCCGGTGATTCCACATTCTTCTCACTGTTTTCATTCATTTCTATTTTCTGGTGGCCAATTAGGGAGTCACATATCGGCTTAAACAGCCGTCTTTTTGTGTGAATGGTCAGTAAGCTCACCTAACACAATGTTTTTTTGCTTGTCTTCTGCAGTGCAACTGTATTATCAGTTTCATTCAAAGGGCTTTCAATTACAGCTACATCTGCATCTCGATGCATAAAAGTTTTCTAGCTGGGAGAATATTTCTCATTACAGTTTCTCCGTTTTACTTTTCTGCAAACTACTTGTCCTTTGGTGACTACACATTATTTGTGATAGGACGGTAAGTAATGAATGGTTTATTTCCAGGATTAAGATTTGGGCTGTTAGCTTCCTATATGCACAAATTCCGGTCGTTATATGTTTACGTGCCACTGTTTTATTCTATCGGCGATTCCAATCTTTTAGCTGCATATTTATACAGAAATCGTAGACAGCTTAGTTCCTTTGTCGACCTTTCTCCTTCCCGTCCTATAGAAATTGCGTATATGGTCGAGGGGAGCAGTAGCCATAGTTTCAACTACCTTGAATTACAACGTGAAATGCAGAGCTTTGCAGCCTCTGGTCATCTTGCAAAATCTCTTGAAACTTTGAGTTCTATGATCTTCATAGAGGGAAAGCCTACTGTATATGATTATAATGCTTTGATTCATAGATATTTGAAATCTCAAAATGCTTCACTGGAAGAGCTGGTTCAAGTTTATGTAGGAATGAGAAGGTTTGGGCCAGCCCCTAATGCATTGACTTTCAACACTCTTATTAATGGAGTGTTGTCTTTGGGTAGTTTGGAAGATGCATATTTTATTGCAGAAGAGATGTGTAAAAGTGGATTTAAGCTATCGTTTACTTCCATGTCTAAAATGCTGAAAATATCGCTTCATTCTGGCAACTTACTTTGTTCTCTTCGTACATATGAACTCATGTTGAAGTTGGATTATTCTCCTACGGAACCCACTATGAACTTGTTTATTTGCAAGCTTTGTGAGGCTGGAAATTTTCGAGAGGCATATAGCTTGTTTTCAGATTTGTTGTCCAAGAATTTAGTTTATCATGTGTATATTTGCAATCCTATCCTCTGGGGTTTGTGTAAGTCTGGCCAAAGCTTCGCTGCTCTGCAGTTGTTTTCTTTGGTGAAGAAGAAGGGCATTGCTCAGAATGTATGTTCATATACTGCTTTGATCTACTGCTTTTGCAGCAAAGGTTTGTGGAAGCATGTTTACTGCTGTTTGGAGGAAATGCAAAGTGAAGGGTTCAAACCAAATGTCATTACTTATACAGTATTTATTAAGTTTCTTTGCAATGATGGAAGAACTGATGAAGCTTTGCAAATCTTGGGTATCATGGAAAAGGAAGATTGCATTCCAGATTTAATTACTTACAATATAATTCTTCGTCAACTTTGTCATCAAGATAGAGTCAGTGATCTTGCTAATCTATCACTAGTGATTGATCGAAAAGGACTTTCTCCTGATCCATACACTCATGCTGCTTTGGCCGGTGGTAATTTGAAAATAGGCAAGATCTGGGCAGCTGATCGCCTCTTGCTCAATGTGTTTTTGATGGATTGTTCAGTAGATGTTGTTTTATATAATATATACTTCAATTGTTTATGCCATAAGCATAGATCAAGAAAAGTATTATCTTTGTTGAAGAGTATGATTGAAGAAGGTTTTATCCCTAATAATGTATCTTTTAATACAATTTTGAGTGGATTTTGTAGGGAAAATAGTATAACTAGTGCGATGACGCTATTGGAGAGCTTTGAATGGTTAGGGGCAAAGCCGGATGTGGTTTCCTTTAACACAATTTTATCGGCTGCATGTAAACAAGGAAACTCTAGTATAATTCAGAGGGTCTTATGCTTTATGAAGCGTAAAGATATCAAGCCAAATGCTGTCAGTTGGACTTGTTTGATTCAGTATTTCTGTAGAATTGGTAAATATTCAGCATGTTTGAAGTTGCTAGATTTCATGATCCGTTCTGGACCTTGGCCTACTAATGTTACTTTTCATATCCTCTTGAGTGGACTTTGCAGGGATGGAGGGCATGAATTGGCCCACCAAATTTTGCAGCACCTTAGAAGTATTGGATTCAATTTGAATATAATTTCGTGAATCGTTCTTATACAAGATTCTAAGAGAAGTCACAAAAAATAGCCTCGGAGCGAAACTTGCTTACTGGAATCAGTGACAGAGGCTGAAACTAGATATTTCAACATTTAGGCTCTGACCACATGTAGGGACCTAAAAGCTGAAGTTGGATGCTATATTCCAGAAAAAATTGGCTTATTGCGATTTTTATTCATCGACTTCTTCTTTAGCTTCGTTCTTGAAGAGATTCTGATACCAGATGGAACCTGTTGAATGCAATGAGAAACGTATTACTTTGCCTTAAAGTTTCAGATTTGCCATTATAACTTAGAATTTTTGGCATTTCCAGGATTGTTGATCTGTTTTTGGCTTCTGTTTATAGCTTGAGTTCATACCAGCTTACTCCAGGACATGATGTGAAGTAATATTCTTCAGCCTTGCTATCTTGAGCAGCCCTTCGCAGCAGAGTTCAACGCCACAAGAGATGTAGGAGGCTAATCCCAGTATGTTAGATTTGGAATTTACTTTGCAATCTTCTTATTCATTTCGTTTTGGTTTCTATTTTACATAAAAGCATAAAATCTGATTTACTCTTCCCTTTAATCCTTGAGGATAGTTAGGGAGAGCTATCCATTTTGGATGAAACAACAAAATATGTCTTTTTGATATCTAAATTTCTGGTTTTTGAATAATTTGGGAGAACTGCTTTTACATATCTTTCTCCTATTGTATCTAACTGTAAGCATTAATGTTACTATTTAGCTAAATGAGTTTTGGATTATTTGAGAGATTTTTATGCCCTCTGAGGTTGCTGCATCCTATATCGAGGCTTGTTTGACTATGTTTTGCCTACTCCATGAAATTTATTCATCTTTTTCTTTTATTGTGATTAGTGCTCGTGAAAATCGAGTCGAAAATCTTTTTTGAATTGAGATACTGATTACTGACAAAATTCGAAATTAGGATTAAACATCTGATTAAATGAAAAATACGGTATACACATGCTGAATTTAACGGATAAATTGATGGCAAATTCAAATTGTTGATATCTGAAAGATGTAGATTCGATTTGTCAACCCAAAGTAGGGTGGCCCACATGCTCATTTTTAAGCATATTTTTAATTGCTATTTAAATAATTTATTGAAGCACAATCTTGATTTATGTGAACATGGATTCTCTCTCTGTATCTCCTTCCTCTTCGTCTTGATTTTTCAAGCGTATAAGATTGAGACGGGTATTAGTGTGAGAAAGTGCAAATAAAGCCTCCTCTTGGTGAAAAAGCAGGGAGGGAGAGCCCGCGCATGGCGTCGACTGTGAGAGTGTCTTCAATATTCATCTATCCTATCAAGTCATGGCGTGGTATTTCTGTTTCCCAAGCTCCTCTTACACCTACTGCTATGCATTCCCCAAACCCTCCTTCCCGCTCTCCCTCGCCACCGCTTCGCTCTTCTTCTTTCTTCTTATGCGATGCTTTCGAATCACTCCACAGCATTTTCCTTGATTTCTGTGTGCTGCTCTGTCTGTTCATTCAAATTGTCATTCTGTGTGTAGGGTTTCGGTGGGATCGTCAGTGGTTGATTGTAAATCAAAAGGGGAGGGCGTATACCCAAAGAGTTGAACCCAAGCTCGCTCTAGTTGAAGTGGAGATCCCTGAAGAAGCATTTTTGGAGGGTTGAGAGCATTCTCCAAATTCTTTTCTAGGTACCACACTACACCTCTTTCTCTGTTTTTTTGGATTTCCTCTAAATGTAAACAAAATCATGTGATATGTGTATCTACCCTTGATGTAATTGGATCATCTGATGCTGATTCTGTTTCGAGATTTATCACCGTCATCCTAAATATTTATGAATTTTGCCTTTCAACTGTCCATTTTGATCCACTCCAGCCTACTTTTAGTTAGTATTCCTTCTTTCCTTTCTCCATTAGAAATCAATACTGTTTCTAGAACTTTGACCAGGATTATAAAACGTAACGGGTTATAGTGCTGAGTTTTGTTTAAAAGACTTTGGTTGTTCTTTCTTGAGCAAGAAATGGTGCAATTTTTATGCTACATATGATTCCTCACTCACTCTGCAGCAATAAAAGCACCCGGGATGGCTATGCTAAAGGTTTCTTTGGGTATACCACATGAAAAAACCGATGGCATTTCTGTATGGGAGTGGTCAGGATCTGCATTAGTATCTCGGCAAACCTAGTAGATTAGTTCGATTCAATTCTGGTGAGATTTTCTTGAGTTAGACTCAGTTGAATAATCCATTTTTTGCTTTGTGTTCGATGCAGCTTCACAAACAAGGCCTGAGAATCCCATACATGCTTGTGGACACCAAGTTATGTTTTCTGATATGTATCCATTCATGCTACTATCTCAGGTTGAATAAGAACAGTCTTCTTTTTCCATAACTCTACATGAAAAACAGTCTTCTACTAAATGAAAAACACGGTATACACATACTAGATTTAACAGATAAATTGATGGCAAATCCAAATTGTTGATATCTAAAATATGTAAATTTGATTTGTTAAAAAAAAAAAAATTAAGGTCTATCTGTACCCAAACGTAAGTTTAAATTGTACTTTATCTTAAATTTACATACAAGAGAAGTGTGTCGAAAGTAGATCGTCTTATACTCCATTCTTGTTTATGATTATGAACTATTTAGTTAGAACATGTGGGTTTAGTAAAAAATCAACAACATTGTTGGTTTTAGACTCTTTATAGGATGAGTTATGTCAAAGCTCCTTATTTAAACGTCAAAATTTTCCAACTATTCTCTTCCGGTTATTATATCTAATTACCAATAAATTGATGGATAATTTGGAATTTTTTTAACTATTCATTTAATTCTTATTAATATTGACAATCGTCAATCAAAGATTAATGACACGTTTCAAATTCATTTTATTTTCAATCCCCTTACCCCTTGTAGTTATTCTTAACTGTTATCAACGATCAATCGAACGTCTAAGATTCATGTTATTAATTTACACCCTATTAACGAATGGTTATGAATTTCCAAGCTTTTTAAAAAATCATATTCATTCATACCTAAAGACTTTTTGACATGCCAAGGAGGCCCATTACAAGATCGCAGATTAAGGTCCATAATTTACTTAACCTTTTTACTAATGAGTTTGTTTTTCTTGCAATAATGGATCCTATTGTCGACATCATATGGGAGCCTAATTTGGAGGATATGGATCATCTCGTGCACAGCCTCACTTGGGACTCAAAGATGGACTCTTAAATTGGCCCAATGAGAATTTGTCTTCCCGGCCACTACAGTATGTAATTTTTGTTTTAAACTTTGTGGTAAACTCTAGCCTTCTTGTATGAATTATTTATATTGCATCATGCATTAGAATGAATGGTTAGGATTAGATGAATGATGGTGGATAATAGGTTGAAGACTCGGCCAACAAAGAAGAGAAGCTTCAACAAGTGTGGATTTACTACTTCAACAAAATGGATTCAAATGAAGACTTGGCCCAAATGAGAGCCCAAAATTTAAGATATGAATTTTGCAGGTACATTTGTTAGTGGCATCAAGGATCAATGACATGGCCAAAGATCGACCATTGATCAAGCATGGGTGCGGAGCAACCTGCAGCGTCGATCTGGCGCACGCGGGCAGCATTAGGTGGCATCGGTCTGGCGCGCCCAGGTAGCAGCGTGTGGCATTGGGCTGGCGCGCGAGCAGCATTACCAGGCGCAACAAGCCGTATCAGCCGTCGGATGATGGCGCACACGGATAGGCGCGTACGGGCAGCATCTCGGCCATCAGCTGGGGCGCGCACGGATCCAGCTCCTTGGTCGCTGGATGGTGCGCGCAGATTGCTTCTCCTTGGCCGCCGATTACTCCTCATCCAAAGGCTCCAATTCTCTCCTCCTTTTTTTTTCCCAAACCCTAATCATCCACCCTAAGATTTTCTATTTAAGTCATTGCATTGGTGATTGTAGGAACTTTTTGCCAAATTTATGAAATTACTATTTCCCTAACCGAAGCGTTAGAAAACCTACAGGTTTCCTCGGTTTCTTAATCGAGTGGAGAAGCCCTCCATTGTTCCCCTAGTCCTTAGGTTGCTAGGTGAACTCTTATATTTCCCTCACCTCTCTCATTGAGAGTTTCAAAGGTTTGAGGACGAAAAACCTAGGCCTAACGGTAGTTGTTTTCCTACGGGAAAACATGTACCCGTGAGCCAAACGTTAGATAGCTCTCAGGTCTGCCAAAGATATTTCCAACCCCTTTACATTTTTATGCATTTCTTTCCTTTACATTCTCGGCTAACATCTCACACACTTCACATTTACATTTGGTTGCAATTTCATCTCCTTCATCTTCACATTTCTCCTCGGTTTTGCACCCTTCACCATCACCTGATCACATTGTTTCTTTTGTGGGTTTTTACACGATTCCTTCCCTAGGGCCACCGTGTCACTTTTACTTCTCAAACTCTCGAATAATTATTATTAACCGTTCACCAAAGATCAATCAAACGTCCAAAATTCATATTAATGTTCACACTCATTTATGAATGGTTATTTATTTCAAATCTCGTTATGAAATCATATCAATTCACACTACTTAACAAATGATTATAAATTATAAACCCCTCCACAAGTGAAATCTTATTAATTTACATCCATTAATGAAGGTGTGCGAATGTATAGCATAATAACTTGCACGTATATCATCTGACGACATGCACAAGCATTGGACGTTTGTGCACTAGTATTTCAAATGTAAAAACAACAAAACAAATAACTTTTTTCTGATGTTTTGCTTTAATTGGAAATTGGTCTAATCTTCGGAATCTCTTGGCAAAGATGATTTTATCTATTGAACACATCACCTCGGACCTATGAATAATTTTGAACTGTCGATATGACAGACACAACTAATTAAAGCAAGGGAACAACAACAATAACACCCACAGCACCAACAACCTCAACAATCTCCACATTAGCGGCAGCGGCAAGATCACATGCAAATGCAGCAGCTCTTGTTACAGAGACGACGACAACAACAACAGCAATAACAAACTCAGGTCCAACATCAGCAGCGAAGAGATGGAGCTCACCTCTTAAATGGAAATTCTAATGAGCTCGTGGGAAATGATCCTCATTTACGACAAACTCCTGAAACTGCAAATGCTTTGGGTACAAAGATGTACGAGGAAAGACTGAAATTGCCTCACAGAAGCAACTATAAAGGTATGTCAATTGGTAGGAATTTTTAGACTTCTCATTACCTATTTTATGTTTAAGAAAATTCAAAACTTTTGCAGCAACGATATAGTGAGAATGTGGGGCAGCTATCAGATCCAAATCACGGTGCAGTACTCAAGTCAACTGCAGCAAGTGGCCAGCCATCAGGGTGTGTTCTCCTAATGGTTACATGCAGTTGTATAGAACTGATCTATCTGTGTTGCAATTATATTGAGGTTCTAGATATTTTTGTTTTGAAAAATTGTTTCTAATTATTTCATGAATAGTTTCAATGATCATCTTTCTCATAGAAAATTGTTTATTTATAGAAAAATTTATAGTCATTCGTCTGATGGGACATCAGGTGTTGATTATAATGTGAAATTCACCAATGAACAATTTGATTTACTAATGAAAAAATTTGAGGCAAGTTTTACATGTGGCTGCTTGGTGAATGTCTCCTCTGGTTCAAGCTCGGGGTCAGCAATTGTCCTGTTCCACACCGGTATGAGACTTCTTTGTTGTCATTCAGTTTTTATCCGGCCTTTTGTAAAATTCAGGACATAAAACGTGAGATCAACCCAGTGTTGAATCCAAGAGCGGCAGGTCCAGAGGGATCATTGATGGGTATTCCTGGTATTTGGCACAAATTTCTAGAATCTAACTATTTCATTGTGCTGAAATGAAGTATTTTTCCAACATAATAATGCCTCCATTATCGAAAATTTCTTGAGACAGTTGTTCCTACAAAAGTTGTGTTTGGTTACAATAATCTCTTTGGTTCTTGGGTAAAGATGCTTGTTTTCGCGTTCGATGTCGTTATGTCAGGATCCAATCACGCTGGCAATTTTTGACTCTGAAAGGATGGCCTCTTACAGTAAGGCCTTAATTTCTGCTTACACCTGTAATTTTGCAAGCAGATAGGTTTTCCTCTTACTTTTATTTTGTTTTTTTAAAGTAACCGTTTTACATTTCAGCTTCTTTTTCAGGGGTTGGATCAGCTTCGATCAGGGCTTCTTCAGCAACAGAAACCTTTCATACAATCTCCTCAGCAATTTCATTAGATCCCGATGTTGGCACCTCAGTTCATGCTTGCACAACAAATTTAACTTCTCCATCTGCTAGTGATGAAAGTAGAAGATTGAGAATGCTGGTGAATGGTCGGAACATGGGACTTGGAAAGGATGGGCCGTTAAATTCTGTTGGTGATGTGGTTGCCAACGTCGGATCTCCTCTGCAAGCTGGTGGTTCTCTGTTGATCCGTGGAGATACCGATGTTCTCTATAAGGTTTTCAGCTATACTTTTTAATTGGAAGCCATAGTTGTTTGTCTATTTGAACAAAGCTCCTAGATTCCTTTGTCTCTTACCATTTTATTTTGCTCTAGTTAAAAATGGCCCAAATACAACAGCAGCAGCAGCAACAGAGCAAAACCCACAACAACAGCATGCTCTTTCCGGTCAGCAATCACAAAGTTCAAATTTCAATATACACCATCAAGATTCTAAAATTGGCGGTGGTGGCTGTGTAACCATGGATGGAAGCATGTCTAACTCCTTTAGAGGCACAATCAGGTCTGTAAACCTTTTGTTGCTTCTCCACTTAGTATTTGTTTCTGAGTACTGTTCCACACTTCCCTGGCTACACTGCTCACCAAAATTTGGGTAGTCTAAGGTCGGGCTCTTGGGACCGTCCAAATTTTTAGCCCAGCATTGTGGCGCTAGTTACACATAAGCAAAAAACTTAAAGAACCTGCCCCTGAGGAAACATAGTTCTGGCCTGAGCCCATTCGGGCCTTATCCAAAAAAAACTAGCATGGTGTGAGTCTGGACGGGGAGAAAGAGAAAGCAGCCAATGTCATCTTTGGGTCCTGCTAATAGCTCAGGAACAGTGAACACAGCTGGAACTTCCCCAAGTTCTGCGCCTTCAAAGCCTTCAACTCATACCCCTGGAGACGTGATCTCTATGCCTCCCATGTCTCAGAATGGTGGTTCTTCCAAGCCGATAATGTTTGGTGCTGATAATCCAAACACTTTTACATCACCATCAAATCATTTGAGTAAATCATAATTTGTGTATTCATGAAGGAATAAAAAATAGGTCTTTATGAATTCTTTTTTAATTCCATTGTGGCAGTGGGATGATAAAGATCTTGGATTGCAGGCTGACATGGATTGATTTGTAGAAGATGGATCTCTCAATAGGGGTGAGCAGGACCGGACCGCCTCCCAAGAACCGGACCGGACCAATGGTTTTGGTCCGGTTTCGGTCGGTCCTCTCGGTTTCTTGGTCCGGGACCGGTCCTCCCAGATGAATTCCCATCTAGTTTGGTCCGGTCTTCGGTCCGGGTACTAAAATCCCGAACTTGGACCGTGGAACCGAACCCTTCCTAGTTCCTTTTACATTTTTACATTTTTAATTTAATTGTCGGTTAATGAACCAAATTGTCCAACATTAAAACTAGTTTCTGTTAAGTTCATTGTTAACAAGAACACCCTTATAATTTTGAATAGTTGAATTGAGTTTTTATGTTAAATAGTTGGATTTCAATTGGTTATTAAATTTATTTTATCTTGTTAGATTTTATTTTAATCATAGTTAGTTTGATTGAATTTCTTAGATTTAATTTTAAACATAGATAGTTGACTTAATATACGTTACTTTTAATATATTTAAACATATATAGTTATTATGTTGATTATATTGGAAAAAAAATTTGTATGCAATATTGAAATTTTTTATTTTTTAAATAAAAAACAAATTTCAGCATTATAATGGGAGAAACCTGGACCGGACCGGGACCAGACCGAAACTTTCGGTCTGGTCTGGTCTGGTCCTGATCTATTGTCGGGCCGGTTCTGGGCTTTGGGGTAAAAATTCCAAATCCCACGGTCCGGTCCGATACAGTCTCGAAACCGGACCGGACCGGACCATGCTCACCCCTATCTCTCAATGATATAATGTCGTGTCTTTTTTATCCTATGATGATACAGATCTTAGAGATTCAGTTGGTCGAGAAACTACCAAAGGTTATGTAAATCCTGTATATTAATTCTTGACACAACTCAGTTGATTTTTCATAACTTGTCCACTTCATAACTTACTGTGATTTGCTTTGGGGGCTAAACAGCTTGAGAATAGAAATCCATTATATGACATAAACGATGTTACATGAAACAAGAATCTTAAAACTAACTATAAATTTTAAGAACAATTCTAGATTTGGTAAATCCTAAAATTACTGTATTTAAGTTTCAGGTTTCAAGTTCATTGAAGTAAATTCAGTCAGAACAAGCTCAAGTAAAGGTTTATTACTAGCTAGTGGTGGACATGATAAAAAGATAATTGCCCATCAGTTATAGCCTTTTATCCAAAGTGTTGACAAATATCTTGTTCATATTCTGATTGAAAGACTTCTAGTGCTTGCTTGGGTTTCTTTCTTACTAGTTCTTGCTCTGTTTATGCATGATAGGCTGCATTGTGGTATACAGAAAATTTAAAGCCAAAAACTTCTCTAGAAGGGCATTCATCCATGATCACAGACGTTCGTTTCAATCCAAGCATGCCTCGTCTTGCTATGTCTTCCACACATAAAAATTGTTACACCTTCCGTTTTCTCTTTGCTCTGAAGGATTATTGTGTGATTTTTATTTTTTAAATTGCTTCATCTTATTTATATGAAGTGTCTTTTTACCAAGTCTGATCAACTAGTCGGGCCAGCAATTGAAATAGGGTCTAGGTCGGGCCTGGCAAACCAACCCATTTTTGGGTGGTCTCGAGATCAGGCCCGCTGACCTTGGTCCATTATGCAAGCCTGCAATCTCGTGATTTCTCCTCTAACACTGCCGCACTGAAGGAAAAATAGGCGCAGACTCCTTAGTGAAAATCAGGTCAAGGCCTTGTACGAGGTCAGGTCGGACCTGGATAAGGCCTTTTACAAAAAACCAGGGGCATCCTCGGACCAGCTTTATATGCTAATCATAAAATGTCCAAAAATCTTAAATTTCTCTTTATGACCTATGCCCTGAAAATCTTAAATTTTTTATTACAAGATCATTGATTTTATTCTACACTTAGATATAACAGTAACTTTATTTATTTTCAAAATGTAAAGCTTTGTTCCTCACTCAGGACTTTCACTGGTCATTCTGCCTCTGTAATGTGTGTAGACTTTCACCCAATCAAAGATGATCTCATCTGCTCTTGTGACGGAGACGGGGAGATACGATATTGGAGTATCAACAGTGGAAGCTGTGCCAAAGTTTGCAAGGTAGATTTGCACACCCAGATTAAAGTGCTGTTTTTGATTAATGGAAGCTGATGCTTTATATCAAACTATGGTGGTACAGGTCACATGAGATTTCAACCCCGTCTTGGCTGTTTTCTTGCCTGTGCTGTCGATAATATCGAATCTATTCTAGACGTTGAGGCACAAGTCTATCGCCATTCTTTGCAGGTTAGCTGAAAACTCAAACTTTGGTCTCCCTTTAAGAAACAACTATTGATAATATGTAATTGTTAGTAAGGACATTCTAAGACAATTCTTTCAGTCTCGTGGGACCCCTCCGGAGAGCATCTTGCTTCGGTTAGTGAGGATTTTGTCCGAGTTTGGACACTTGGCTCGGAAACTGAAGGAGAGTGCATTCACGAATTGAACTGTAATGGCAATAAGTTCTATTTTTGTGTTTTCCACCCAACCTTTCCCTCGCTGCTTGTAATTGGTTGCTATTAGGAAAATCTATCTTTTCCAATTTTATCTAACGTATGGAATCATTTATAATTAGATTTTAATTTTTTTTTTCTAAAATTGAAACATTTACTTTATCATTAATTTAAACATTATCATCAATTTATGAGTTAAATGTAGTACGTGTGTATCATGTCTTTTTTATTTCAATAGACATTATAACCAATCTCTAAACTTTTTGGCAATTTCTAACAACTTGATTTGGGATTATATCAATTTCTTTTTCGACGATTTCAAATTCTTTTGAGTTATCAACGAAATTGGATTATAAATCACGGAATGTGATAGAAATTGAGTAATATCTAAATTGTTGAAAGGTTGAATTTGTTAACATAAATAGTTTAAGTTCTAATCCATAAACGAGCTTAAACGTTAAGCTTTAAATTGCAATTTCTCTTCTTTTTAATCGCATGGTTGTTTACGTGAGATTTATTGATGATCTTACAATTTATGTGCAATGATGGACAATTTGTGCAGTGTCATTGGAGCTATGGAATATGTAGAGAATAAAACCATGACACTTTTGGCTCACGGCGGATTGATTGCTTCTCTAGACCTGTCAATGATGACGAGTTTTGTTGCTTCTGTGAGCCATGACAAATTTGTCAAGCTGCGGAATGAAAACCACCCAGCAAAGCAAAAAACCATAAAACTAGTTCTGACTCTTCGCCAAATATACTTTTTAGGGTTTCACTGATAGAAAGAATGTACTTTTTTGGGTAAAGTGCAATTTGTCCCCTACAACTAGGTGAAAATAACAATTTACATCGTAAACTCGGATAATGGGTAAAAACAACCTTAATGTATTGATAATGGGTAATTTATCCCATACCGTCATATTTTTCATTAAAATGACATATTTTCGTCACGTGACTTATTTTACTTCCAAAAAATACCTCTGCCCTCCCTCTCTTTCTCTCTCCTACCCTCGCTCTTTCCATTTTCGCCATTCTCAGCTGAAGTATTGAAGTCGCCACAGAAATATTGAACGAGAAGGCCAGGAAGCAACCTCAAGGGGAATCCATCCAGGCTTCTCTTCTTGCATGAAAAAGTCAACCGGGAAAACAGCGGTTAATCTGCGACCTATGAAGCTGCAGCCCGAGAAAAGATTTTGTGGCGTTCAACAGAGACCGTGGGGGAAATGGGCGGCGGAAATCAGAAACCCACTGCGACGTGTTCGTCTATGGTTGGGAACATATGACACTGCTGAAGAAGCTACAATGTGTTGTAAATTTTATGTTCACTGTTGTTAATTCCTCTATTCTTTTAAGCTGATAAACCAAACAACGAAATCGGAAATCACACACACAGCCAACACAAATATTTTACCGTGGTTCACCGATAAATCCGGCTACATCCATGTTGAGCTCCACAGGAGAAACTCGTGCACTATAAGCCGATGATTGTACAAAAAAAAAAACACAGAAGAACAACAAAGATTGAGAAACACGAAACCTAACCGGATGCTCTAACTCAACCTGGTTCGAGCCCTAGAGATCTTCCTGCCTCTAGCAATCAAGATGATCGCCCACCGGATCCAAGGCTCACCTCCTCCTTCGTCGTCGCCGATGTCTGTGGAACCGAGAGCACTCGGGAGCCAAGAAATCGCTTCCTCTTTCTGCCCTCGCACCCTCTCTATTTTCCTCTCTGGAACTATTCTGTTTTTAACTTCCCAGAACCCTCTCTTTATTTATATTCTGTTATACAACATTTTAATAAAAAATAATGGGCTTGGGCTTCACGATTATTGGGCTTCATACAACAATCTCCACCTTAAAGACCAATCTACAACCTAACCATCAACACATAGTGCACGAACTCCTACAACTACTTCGCAGCTCGAACCGATGAAGGTCAGTTAACAAATAACAAATTCAAGCAATGCTTGAACTTGGTATTTGAAACAATCTTTGTGCCCATGTCTGCAGGATTGTCTTCCGTTGGTACCTTCAACAAATTCACAACATTAGTAGAAATCAAATCTCTAATAAAATGATATCTAACATTACTATGTTTAGTTCTTTCATGATATACAGGATTCCTACTAAGATGTATCGCACTCTGATTATCACAATAAATAACAAAAATAGAGTTTAGCAACTTAGCTTCCTTTAATAGACCTTGCAACCACACAACTTCCTTCATAGCATCTGCAATTGCTATATACTCTGCCTCCGTAGTCGACAATGCTACCATGGGTTGTAATTGCGACTTCCACACAATACAATTCCTACCCAACGTGAAACAGTAAGCTGTAGTTGAGTTCCCCTCATCCCTGTTACCTGCAAAATCAGCTTAACTATTTTGTCACTAACCCTAAGTGCAGGGAACCTAACAACAAAAATAATGGCACAGTAACAATCAATTAAACTAAATCACAAGGGAGCAATTTACTTTGAATAATTGCACATAACAGCCTCTCTGTAAGTATTTTAAGCACAGCCAAACAATTTATTAATATGTTGACTAAAGCACAAAAAATATAACAACGCCTTATCAGTGAATTAAACCACAGCAGGAACCAATATTCAATAAACAAATGCTCAATCTCAAGAAAAAGAAAAACAACTAAACATACCGAAAAACTTTCTGCTAAGATAACAATCTCACATAAAAGCAAACAATCGGTCAACAATTAATTCTTGACAGAACAAATTAAGAAACGCAGCAAACAATATTTTGTTTCAAGAACCGACAGCTCTGATACCACTGTTGTAAATTTTACGTTCACTGTTGTTAATTCCTCTATTCTTTTAAGCTGATAAACCAGACAACGAAATCAGAAATCACACACACAGCCAACACAAATATTTTACCGGGTTCAACCGATAAATCCGGCTACATCCACGTTGAGCTCCACAGGAGGAACTCGTGCACTATAAGTCGATGATTGTAAAAAAAAAACATAGAAGAACAACAAAGATTGAGAAACACGAAACCTAACCAGATGCTCTAACTCAACCTGGTTTGAGCCCTAGAGATCTTCCTGCCTCTAGCAATCAAGATGATTCGCCCACTGGATCCAAGGCTCGCCTCCTCCTTCGTCGTCGCCGACGTCTGTAGAACCGAGAGCACTTATGAGCTAAGAAATCGCTTCCTCTTTCTGCCCTCGCACCCTCTCTATTTTCTCTCTGGAACTATTCTGTTTTTAACTTCCCAGAACCTCTCTTTATTCCTTACAACTACTTCGCAGCTCGAACCGATGAAGGTCAGTTAACAAATAACAAATTCAAGCAATGCTTGAACTTGGTATTTGAAACAATCTTTGTGCCCATGTCTGCAGGATTGTCTTCCGTTGGTACCTTCAACAAATTCACAACATTAGTAGAAATCAAATCTCTAATAAATGATATCTAACATTACTATGTTTAGTTCTTTCATGATATACAGGATTCCTACTAAGATGTATCGCACTCTGATTATCACAATAAATAACAAAAATAGAGTTTAGCAACTTAGCTTCCTTTAATAGACCTTGCAACCACACAACTTCCTTCATAGCATCTGCAATTGCTATATACTCTGCCTCCGTAGTCGACAATGCTACCATGGGTTGTAATTGCGACTTCCACACAATACAATTCCTACCCAACGTGAAACAGTAAGCTGTAGTTGAGTTCCCCTCATCCCTGTTACCTGCAAAATCAGCTTAACTATTTTGTCACTAACCCTAAGTGCAGGGAACCTAACAACAAAAATAATGGCACAGTAACAATCAATTAAACTAAATCACAAGGGAGCAATTTACTTTGAATAATTGCACATAACAGCCTCTCTGTAAGTATTTTAAGCACAGCCAAACAATTTATTAATATGTTGACTAAAGCACAAAAATATAACAACGCCTTATCAGTGAATTAAACCACAGCAGGAACCAATATTCAATAAACAAATGCTCAATCTCAAGAAAAAGAAAAACAACTAAACATACCGAAAAACTTTCTGCTAAGATAACAATCTCACATAAAAGCAAACAATCGGTCAGCAATTAATTCTTGACAGAACAAATTAAGAAACGCAGCAAACAATATTTTGTTTCAAGAACCGACAGCTCTGATACCACTGTTGTAAATTTTACGTTCACTGTTGTTAATTCCTCTATTCTTTTAAGCTGATAAACCAGACAACGAAATCAGAAATCACACACACAGCCAACACAAATATTTTACCGTGGTTCACCGATAAATCCGGCTACATCCACGTTGAGCTCCACAGGAGGAACTCGTGCACTATAAGTCGATGATTGTAAAAAAAAAACATAGAAGAACAACAAAGATTGAGAAACACGAAACCTAACCAGATGCTCTAACTCAACCTGGTTTGAGCCCTAGAGATCTTCCTGCCTCTAGCAATCAAGATGATTGCCCACTGGATCCAAGGCTCGCCTCCTCCTTCGTCGTCGCCGACGTCTGTAGAACCGAGAGCACTTATGAGCTAAGAAATCGCTTCCTCTTTCTGCCCTCGCACCCTCTCTATTTTTCTCTCTGGAACTATTCTGTTTTTAACTTCCCAGAACCCTCTCTTTATTTATATTCTGTTATACAACATATTAATAAAAAATAATGGGCTTGGGCTTCACGATTATTGGGCTTCATACAACACAATGGTTTATGACAACGCCGCCATTAAACTCAGGGGACCGGATGCACTTACGAATTTCGCCACTCCGACGAGTTTTCTACCGGAAGTTTCCTCAGCTTACAACTCTGGGGAAGAGTCCAACAGCAACCTTCCCTCTACGACGTCTGTGCTTCGTCACTATCCCTCTCAATCTAGTCAAGACGAAGAATCTCTGAGCAGTTCAACTCCGACAGCTAAGAAAGAAACAGAGGATAGCACCGAATGTCGAGATACTAATGAATATTCAAGCACATCGGAGAATTTTTCAGATTTCGACTCATTGCTTCCTTCGGATATTTTTTATTTTCTTACATCACCTCCGACTCTCTTCGACGAAACATTTCAGCAACACAGCCTTACAATGGACGTATACAGTGAAAAATCATGTCTCAATTCGGATGAAGTATTCAGATTCAGGTTCTCGTCGTGGAACGAGGAAGATTCCTTCCAGCTGGAAGATATCAGCGACCGTTTCGGAGAATGTATGAACACCATTTGGTCGAGTAAAACAATGGAGGAAATGGAAGAGAGCGAGGGAGAGAGAGCGAGGGAAGGAGAGAGAAAGAGAGAGAGAGCATTGGAAGGAGCGAGGAAGAGAGCGAGGGCAAGGGGGAGGGTGAGGGAAGGAGAGAGGAGACAGTGAGGGAAGTAGAGGCGAGGATGCAGGGCAGGGGTATTTTTGGAAGTAAAATAAGGCACGTGACGAAAACGTGTCATTTTAACAAAAAATAGGACGATAGGGGGTAAAGTGTCCATTATTAATACATTAAGGTTATTTTTGTCAATTATCTAAGTTTACGGTGTAAATTGCTCTTTTCACCTAGTTGTAGGGATAAAATTGCATTTTACCCTAAAAACTATAATTGCTTTTTAGGGTTTGAATCTCATGATTTGTTTATGGAGTCACAAGAATCGATGATGTTCAAGGTCTATCAGTGACTAGATGACTGTTCTTTGAGCTAAATAATAGTTGTTGTAGATCATTTTCACAAATCGAAGATGATGGCTTTTTGTTTTGACTGTGGCAACGATTGACCAATTCCAAGGTGAAACTTTGTAGCCGCCAACCATCTAAGGGTTTTGCGATCACAATCATTTTTCCATTGACTGTCGACACTCGATAAGTATTAAGCTTTCAATTAAAAATCAGCCAGTACAAAAATTATCTTCGTCGTTGGATGAATATTCTATTCTTTGTGGCTACCTCCATTGTAAATCTTCAATTTCTTCATTGTTAGAGTAAAGGTCTTTGATTTTTAATCGTCGTGTTGAACATTCATGTCTCTCTTTAACAACAAATGCAATAACAATAAGCTTGAGATTGCAAATGAGTTTTCTGTCTCAATGAGTTTGTAATCAATTCTGCCATATTGTTGATCAAACCTATCGAGCTCACAATTGTCATCGTTGATTTGTTTCCACTAGAACTGCTTCAGTCATTAGATCGAGGAGAATTCATTTCCCTGATACTAATTTGATGCAACAAAAGTACCTTATCAAAATAGGAAAGATCCCCCCTCCAATATATATTATTAATCCGCTCCTCCCCCATTGTGAGAGCAAATTTTGATTTGGCTATCGGGTTTGTTTCGTAATCAAAATGGGAAAATAAAATAACAATAGAGAAATAACTATCAAAATAATGATAATTTTATTGATTGTCAAAAAGTCTCTTTCTAATATCCACCACAATAATTTAAATAGAGTTTGATTTATGGTTTAAAATTCTCAATAAATCTCTAAAAAAATAAAATAAATCCCTAAAAACCATTTAAAAAAAAATAAAATCTATGTAAGAAGTTAAAAATATTAAGATAAATATGTAAAAAATCATGAATATTAAAAGATCACAAACTTATAGGTTTGAGTTATAGTCGTGTCCTGCAAAGCAACTATTCTTGAGGGTGATTAGAGATGTTTAATGGGCGGGCTGACTACAGTAGCAGGTCGAGCTTGGATCGGTCCCATGAGACGGGCCGAGACGAGCCCAAGGGCTCAGCTCGCGAGCCCACTAGGGATTGAGCCAGCAGTCCCCAAACGAGCCAGCTCGTTGGCTTGACGAGCCTTCGGCTCATCTTAGCTCGCCAGGGACTGAGCCAGGCAGTCCCCAAACGAGCTGGCTCATTGGCTCGATGAGCCAGGCTTGCGAGGCAGCCTGGCCAGCCACGCTCATTTGACTGTTGCTGCCCAGTGCGCCCCTCAAGTTCACATATTCACAAAATAGAATGAGAAAATGAATAATACAACTTGTAGCACAATCCGAATTGCCTTTATCATTCACCGATAGTGAAGTGTTTGAAAAATTTATGAAAGAATATATTAATTCTAGTTTTAAATGTGTCCCTAGAAGTACTACGAGAAATGGTATCTTAAAATTTTTATGGATATGAAAATTGAATTAATTACATTTTTTTCAAATTCTCATTCAATGTCTATTTGTATTACTTCTGATTTATGAAGTGTACATAATGGTGTTGGTTATATAGTTGTAACATCTCATTTTATTGATGAATCTTGACAACTAAATAAAAGAATTTTTAGATTTCGTAATTGTGAATATTCTCACTCTGGCAACACCATCTATAGAATTATTATGATAATATTACAAGAATATTCTATTAAAGATAAATTTTTAACATAACTCTTGATAATGCTAGTGTTAATGATGTTGCTATTTTTCAATTTAAGGATTATTTACAATTAGATGTTACTCGTGGTTCTTTTTTTCACATGAGATGCATGTGTCATATTTTAAATTTGGTTGTTAAAAATGGTATGTTATATATTTCACCTCATATTGAATTAATTAGGTTCGCAATTTCTTATATTATTTGGTCTAATTCGAGATAACAAAAATATAAAGATTTTTGTAAAGCTGTTCAACTTAAACCAAGAAAATTAAAAACCAACGTAGATAATAGGTGAAATTCAACTTATTTGATATTGTAAAATGATAGGCCATATTGGCAAGTTATTTGTACTTTTATTAATGATAAGACGCAAAGTATTAACCTTGACAAATCTGGTTTTGATATTGCTAATATCTTTCTTGATTTTTTAAAACTTTCTTATGATGATACAAATCAATGTTCTGTAATTTATTATCTCAGTTCTAATATTATTCTTCATATTTTTATAGATTTAACATGTAATTTCGCAAAAATATCGACTACTAGTAGATTAATTTAGTAATATTCTTAATAAAATAGAAACAAAATTTAAAAAATATCGGCATAACATTCCTCTTATTTTTTGTTATGCATGCATCATGGATCCAATATTTAAATTAAAAGGAGTATGTTTTATTCTCAATAGGATTTCTACAAATTTATGTATTCCACCTTTAATACTAGTGATGATATAACAAATGAAGTTGCTAATTTATATGCTTCTTATGAAACAAAATATTCCAATGGTAATCGTTATTATTCACGACCTCTACATACCGAGAGTTATCCTAGTAGTAGTAGTGGTGGTGGAAGTAGTTTTAGTCAACAATATATTATTGATGATATATAGAACGAATTACAAATTGAAAATTATTCTACTTCTTTTACAAATAAACTGTAATACCCGGTGTTACGGATTCTAGATTTTTAGCTATACAATGGCATTTTCGTAAATAAAGCCAATTAAGCCGTTTGACGAACGAAAAGTTCTATTGGGGCTCTATGAATGAATTGGAGTCTCTGGAGGAATTAGGGAATTTTCGGAGATGTAGTGACGGTTTTACGAGTTTTGGTAATTTCTCGTACAATGAGGGTATTTTTTTAAATTTAGTAAACTAAGTCCGTTTTGTAAACAGAACATTTTAATAGAACTCTTACGATTAATATGAATTTTAGGAGAAATATGAGAAGTTCGGAAATCCAAATCGAAGGTATAACAGTCAGGTTTCCGTTTTTAACCTTATTGCGGTTTAATCCGTAAAAATAGTAAATTAAATCTGTTTGACGGGAGCCCTTGTAATAAATTGGAATTTTTTGTGAAATAAAAAAATTTGGAGAAACCGAATCGGTAGAACAAATAACGAAATAATTGAATATTAAGCTAAGAGGGCAAAAAAGTAAATTACTAATTAAATTTTAATAAAAACTTAATTCTTCTCTCTTCCTCCCCCATTCCCACGAAATCTTCCAGGGAGGTTTTCCCCTCCTCGCCGATTCCTCCACGGCGACTTCCTTTAAACGCCGGCCAACGGTCTTTCGATCAACTGATTCCTTCACGTTTTCTTCTCCTAACAACGTCCTAGGTACGATTCTATAGTTTTAACCCGTTAGTTCTCAATTTCTAGGTTGTTTAACTGTTAGGGTTTTGTAGGATTTTCATAAAAATAGTTGGGTTTTGTTAGAAACGGTTAGGTAATGCCGTATTTACAATTATTGAAAGTAATTACTCGATATAATGGGTGAGTTGGGCGTTTGGTATGGAAAATCGGGTATGGAAGCTTTGGAAACCTCCATTAATGGAGGATTAAGATTTGTGAGCATAAATTGCTCGACGAAATGCCCGAGAGAGATTTATTAGAATTTTAGGAAATTTTCTTTAGTTAGGAGTTTCGTTAGTTTACGAAAATTCATGGTTTAGACTCAGTTTTAATAAAGAACACTGTGAAATGTGCTAGGTGAAAAAGCTCAAAACGAGAAACTCGGTGTGCTAAGGACTCGAGGTAAGTTCTCGTGACTTACTGTGGCCGATTGGCCTACACCATATGTCGAGTTTTGTTTCTTGAGAATTGTTGGTGCCTTGAATGTTTATATGTTTTGTGTAACGACCCCAGTTGGAGTCGCCACGTAGTTCATAACTTAACCTCTTAATCATTTTGTTCTTACTTCATGCACTTTGTTCATTATTAGTGTTATCATTCTTTTTTTTAAAACCGTCTGCATACCTGACAGAACTCTACCATCAAGAACTCGACTTCCCGTAAAGTTGTTAGCATAAATCATCACAGAGTAAAGCGACTAGACTCAGACATTAATCCATAACATATTCGGGCAGAAGGAAGATGTCCACAGATCACACGACTTCATCGTTCGCGAGTTGCATGAATTTGCAGACATCTACCGATGGAGTCATAAACTCACATCGACCGATGGTCATGTGCCCGCCACGCGACACATCTGTTTCCAAACATCTCTTAAACTGCATCTACCGATAGAGTCATAAACTCACATCGACCGATGGTAAAACATCTACCGGTCACTAAACGACAAGATTTAAGTTACTTCATCCGATAACAAAACGACAGAGCATTGTACTTACATCTACCGGTAGGAAACAACATAAACCGATCGCTAGACAACAAGGCGTTATGCCTGCTTCTACCGATCGCTAGACGAAAAAACAACACTTACATCATCCGGTATATGAAATACACAACATCTACCGATAGACATGTGCAATCCACGTGTTCATTTAATACCCCTTCCGATAGAGAACATCTACCGGTGGATGCAAACATTTAACATCTTCTGATAGAGAGCATCTATTGGTGGATATAACCCTTAACATTTTCTGATAGAGAACACCTACCGGTGGATGCAAACATACACATATTTCAAACTTCATTGATTCAACACTCATATGAATGAAATTCAGGGACTCATCCAGAAATTCTTATAGCGGAAGACTTTAAATAAAGTGACTCTTTCTATATCCTTATAATCATTCTCAGACTCAGTAATTAACCAGACAATTTTAAAACTCAATGTTATAAAATAAACTCATCCTGCTTAAACTACCATATTCATAATCAAAATAAATTCATAAAGCATTAACCAGGGGTCTCAATCGCCATCCAGCCACAGAATTGCACCCTGATCACCTTCCAGCAACCAAACTTAGACATCTTCGTTAACTTTGAAATCCTCACCTGATATCTCGTCACCTACATCATAAGGATTAAACTATAAGCCTAATGCTTAGTAAGGAATGCAATACTAACATGTATACGTGAATGCATAGTTGCAAGAAAATCATAATCATGTCCTTTCATGCTCTTTTCTTGTTTCATATTCGTGTTCTTGTTCATCACTTTCTTCATATGGATTAAGGGAGGATTTGTGCCGTAAAGGGGGGATGACAGTGCAAGTGTACATAGTCCCTTTCGGGCCGTATTCATGGTCCTTCTCTTTGGACAGTGACATACGCCAAATCGCCCCCAACCCTCACTTAATCCGGTTGCATAAGTTTCATATTCATTCTCATATCTTGCTCATGGGGAAAAACATGCTCATAAATCATTTTCATATGCTTGAGAAGTAAATCATGATGCATGACATGAATGCTCTTAATCATCAAGCTATGGAAATTATCATTCTAGACAGTTGATTTCATATGCTCAACAGAACATCACATTATATAGTTCTCAAACATCCGTAAGTCATCCAAGTACAACCATCTTACTAACTTAAAATAAACATCAAGCACATAACTAATTTAGTACTCTTAAGATGTAGGGCCCTAGTGGCCGGAAGTCTTAATATATTCACTTACTTGGTTTTCTTAGCAACTTGGACTTCTTTTCTTCAGACTTCTTCACCTAAAACATTTACATTGCGTAGTTAAAATAAAAATCCTAATAGTCCTAATCACAAGTCATCCTAGAATCTAATAACTAAAGTCATTCCCGGATCCCTTAGTCTTGTTCTCCGTGTGCAGTCTGATATCCAAACCAAAATAGCTAGGTTCAACTAACGATTAATCAGGGTCGGTTATATTAAATGTCCAGAATAGATTCGGAAATGACATTATTAAATCCAGATTATAAATGTTGCTATTGTTACTCGGCCAATGAAGAAACCAGACTCTAACACCAAGCTGAAAACAGAGCTTAACAACTAACTGACAACTACATTGTCTAACCCATACCTCGAGCGTTGAGTATCCGAGAAATAGCAAGGGAACTGATCGTCGGTAGGAGGATTACTGGAAGGTAGAGAGCGCAAGCTCGGAAGAGGAAATCGCTGAAAGGAGAAAGTGTCGGCTACAGTGGTGTTGGTGAGATTTAAAAACTTTCCATCTCCTTATATATATCGTTCACAACCCACCCTAATTTCATTTTTTCCACTTAACCTAATTTCACACAATTTGGAACAAATCTTGGTATTAAATTTAAATCAAAAGGTCAAAAAAATAAGGGTGACAGTTAAATCAGTTAAGAAATCACCTGACTGAAAATGTCAGGTGTTACATCCACCATTCCTTAAACAAAATTTTCGTCCTCAAAAATTGCTCAAACAAAGAGCTCCGGATATTTGTCCAATACATCTTGCTGTCGTTCCCATGTGGCTTCTTCAACTCCATGATTTGTCCATAAGACCTTAACCAATGGAATTTCCTTATTCTGCAGAGTTTTCACTGCAGAATCCAAAATTTGCACTGGTTTCTCCTCATACATTAATGTTGGCTCAATTTCGACATCCACCGGCTTAACAATTTGTGTAGGATCCCGTAGGCATTTTCTTAACATTGACACATGAAAAACATTGTGAACCTTTTCCAATGATAGGGGCAATTGCAGTCTATAAGTTGTGCTGCCGATCCTTTCCAAGACAGGGAATGGTCCAACGAATCGCGGATTAAGCTTTCCTTTCTTGCCAAATCTTAGTACTCCCTTAAATGGTGAAATCTTTAGAAAAACTTCATCTCCAACAGCAAATTCAAGATTTCTCCTCCTTTGGTCTGCATAACTTTTCTATCGGCTTTGTGCATTAATCATTCTTTTCCTAATAATGGCAATCTTGTCTGACATCTGTTGTAAGATCTCGGGACCTAGGAGCTTTGCTTCACCGACCTCATCCCAGTACAAAGGTGACCTGCACTTTCTGCCATAAAGTGCCTCATAAGGTGTCATACCAATGGTGGACTGGTAACTATTGTTGTAAGAAAACTCAATCAAGGGCAGGTATCGACTCCACGATGCCTGAAACTCTAACACACAAGCCCTCAACATATCTTCAAGTATCTGAATAGTCCTCTCAGATTGACCATCGGTTTGAGGGTGAAAAGCAGTGCTGAAGGATAACTTTGTTCCTAATGTGCCTTGCAAACTTTGCCAAAATCTTGAGGTGAATCGAGGATCACGATCGGAAACGATAGATAAAGGAATCCCATGCAATCTGATAATTTCTTGAATATACAGGTTAGCAAGCTGGTCCATTGAAAAGGTCATTCTTACTGATATAAAGTGTGTTGATTTTATCATTCTGTCAACCACAACCCAAATACTATCATGTCCTTTGATTGTCTTTGGTAATCCTACCACAAAATCCATGGCAATGTTTTCCCACTTCCATTCAGGGATCGGTAAGGGTTGAAGAGTACCTCCTAGGTGTTGATGCTCTGCCTTAACCTGTTGGCATATCAAACATGACTCCACATACTTGGCAATATCCTTCTTCATATTTGGCCACCAATAATGTATCCTTAAATCCCAATACATTTTGGTGTTACCAGGATGTACAGAAAAGGGAGACGAGTGAGCCTCGGTCAAGATCAACTTACGTAGTTCCTCATCATTTGGAATATACCATCGATTCCTAAACTTCAGAATACCATCATTGGAGAGACTGAATTCAGAGGAGGCATCTTTTAACTTACTCATCACACTATTATTCTCCTTTGAATCCTTCTGTTGTGCCTCTTTGATCTTATCTAAAATAGTTGGTCGAAAGGTTAAATTAGCAAGTAAAGTTGACAACTCAGGAACTATTTCCAACTCGAACTTCTGAACTTCCTTCCATAATGGTACAGACATGGTTGATACAGCGGGCTGCATTATCTTAGGCATTTTGCTTAATGCATCAGCCACAGCATTGGCCTTACCGGTATGATACTTAATTTCAAAGTCATAATCTTTAACAAATTCTAACCAACGTCTTTGTCTCATGTTTAATTCCTTTTGGGTGAAAAGGTACTTCAGGCTCTTATGGTCAGAAAACACCTCACACTGTTAACCATATAAATAGTGTCTCCAAATCTTTAATGCAAAAACAACTGCGGCTAGCTCTAAATCGTGAGTGGAGTAATTCTGTTCGTAACTCTTTAGCTGCCTAGAGGCATACGCCACAACCTTACCTTCTTGCATCAAAACACACCCCAGACCAACTTTGGATGCGTCACAGTAAACACTAAACTTCCCTCCTTCGGTTGGAAGAGTCAAAAGTCGGGCTGTTGTCAGCTTCAGTTTAAGCGTCTGGAAGCCATCTTCACAAGCTTCAGTCTAAGAGTACTTGGTGTCCTTCTTTGTCAAATTAGTTAAAGGCTTAGCTATCATCGAAAATTCCTTAATAAACTTTCTATAATAGCCCGCCAAACCAAGAAAACTACGGACTTCACTGGCATTTCTTGGTTGTGGCCAGTCCTTAACATCTTGAATCTTGGTTGGATCTACTGATATACCTTCAGCGGAGATGACATGGCCTAAAAAGTTAACCTTATCCAGCCAGAATTCACACTTGGACAACTTGGCATAAAGTTGTTGTTGTTTCAGGGTTGTCAAAACTGTTTTTAAGTGTTCTTCGTGGTCAGCTTCAGTCCGTGAGTATATAAGAATATCATCTATGAATACAATCACAAACTTGTCCAAATATTTACGAAACACTCGGTTCATCAAATCCATAAAAGCTGTAGGTGCATTGGTTAGACCAAACGACATCACAAGAAATTCATAATGTCCATAACGGGTCCTAAAAGCTGTCTTAGGTACGTCTTCCTTCTTAACCTTCAGTTGGTAGTACCCTGAACGTAAGTCAATCTTTGAAAACACTTTAGCTTCTTGTAATTGGTCAAACAAGTCGTCAATTCGGGGCAAGGGGTACTTATTCCTAATTGTCAACTTGTTCAGTTCTCGGTAATCTATGCACATCCTTAGGGAACCATCTTTTTTCTTAATGAATAACATAGGTGCACCCCAAGGAGAACTATTAGAGCGTATAAATCCCTTGTCTACTAATTCCTGTAGTTGAACTTTTAATTCATTCAGTTCAACAGGTGCCATGCGATAAGGGTTCTTAGATACGGGTAATGCCTCAGGATATGTATCAATTGCGAACTCTATTTCTCTATCAGGTGGTAATCCTGGCAAATCATCCAGAAATGCCTCAAGGAACTCTCGGACAATAGGAATATCTTGTAATTCTATCTTATTCTTCACCCGAACATCCATTGTACTAGCTAGGTAACTCTCACAGCCGCCTTTCAATATCCGTTGAGTCTCTAGTGAGGATATAATCGGTATTTTACTTATCTTTGGGATAGCTTGAAAGGTATACCGATCTCCATTCGGGGGTCTGAATTTAACCAAACCAGACCTACAACTTATCGTGGCATGATGTCTGAATAACCAATCCATTCCCAGTATAACTTCATACCCCTTCATGTCAAATACTATTAGTTCTACATATAACTTCTTATCTCCTAAGGACACAATATCGCCCTTCAATATCTGCTCAGAATACAAGGACTTTCCTGATGGTAACATCATACTATATGGCCTATCAGCTGGTAAATATTCTAACTTATGCTTAGACGCGAATAAGGTTGCAATAAATGAGTGAGTGGCTCCCGTGTCTATAAGTGTATAAGCAGAAAAACCACATATCATAATTGTACCTGTTATGACCGTATGCTGCATGGTATCTTCATCTTCCATCATAGCAAAGACTCGGGGCATTACTCTTGCTCGGTTTGGATCAGGTGGCATGGGGCAGTCTCTGACTATATGTCCAATTTTATCACATCTGAAGCAACGGCCAGAATGCAACTTGCAGTCGCCATGGTGGTTCTTCTAGCAGTTGGAGTATAAAGGGGCTATGGTCGTTTTCCCTTCCCTTGGTCATCATTTGGATTGAAGGGTCTCTTTATACCTTGCTGTTGTTGTTGTGGTCCCCTGTTCTGCTGCGCTACCATCCTTTGTTCTGACGTGGTGGCGGTTGAGTTTCCTTTGTGAACTTTCTTGGCTGTTCACGCTGTGCATATGTTGTCATCTCAGCCTCTTCCAGCTCCAATGCCATAGCCGTCACTTCCCCATAAGGTACATTGTGTATTCCAGCAGTCTTTACTCTCATATACAAACTCGGCTTTAGTCCTTGAACAAATTGGTAAGTCCTGTCCTCATCATCCTCAACCAATCGGGGAGCAAACCGTGATAAAGCATCAAATTTGCATATGTAATCCGTCACAGAGCTAGTTTGTCGCAAATTCATGAACTCCTTCTTCTTGTTGGCCCGAATAGTCCTATTGAAGTACTTGTCAAAGAAGGCAGTCTTAAACATCTCCCAGGTCATAGCTCCTGCATTAGCGGTGCTCTGGATCGAGTCCCACCAATGCCTTGCATCCAATTCCAGGTGAAAAACAGCATATGTTACCATATCCCCTTCCTCAACCTTTGCATACTTGAACATGTCTTCCATCTTCCGAATCCATTCCTCAGCATAAACAGGATCCGAAACTCGACCATTGAATGTCGGGGGTCGAAGTCGATGAAAACGCTCGCTACCATGATCATGAGTTGCATTAGTACTAGAATTCGCCTGTTCTTCTCTAGCAGTCATCAGCTGTTCGATCTGACAAGATTGGCGCATGACCAACTCCGTCAACTGAGCAATGGCATTGCTATCCTCATTGGTCTCTCTTTGCTGACCTCTAACCATTTTAGGATTCCTAGACAAATATTCATAAGTATATCTTAACATGATAACATTACTAAAATCGTAAATACTTACAATTGCTGGAGTGTACTCAGGTGGCAATCTGTGCTGCGAGGCAGTCTGTAGAATCGATTTTAGAACCTGGTTTTGCTTTGATACCATAATTGTAACGACCCCAGTTGGATTCGCCACGTAGTTCATAACTTAACCTCTTAATCATTTTGTTCTTACTTCATGCACCTTGTTCATTATTAGTGTTATCATTCTTTTTTTAAAAACTGTCTGCATACCTGACAGAACTCTACCTTCAAGAACTCGACTTCCCGTAAAGTTGTTAGCATAAATCATCACAGAGTAAAGCGACTAGGCTCAGACATTAATCCATAACATATTCGGGCAGAAGGAAGATGCCCACAGATCACACGACTTCATCGTTCGCGAGTTGTATGAATTTGCAGACATCTACCGATGGAGTCATAAACTCACATCGACCGATGGTCATGTGCCCGCCACGCGACACATCTGTTTCCAAACATCTCTTAAACTGAATCTACCGATAGAGTCATAAACTCACATCGACCGATGGTAAAACATCTACCGGTCACTAAACGACAAGACTTAAGTTACTTCATCCGATAACAAAACGACAGAGCATTGTACTTACATCTACCGGTAGGAAACAGCATAAACCGATCGCTAGACAACAAGGCGTTATGCCTGCTTCTACCGATCGCTAGAAGACAAAACAACACTTACATCATCCGGTATATGAAATACAGAACATCTACCGATAGACATGTGCAATCCACGTGTTCATTTAATACCTCTTCCGATAGAGAACATCTACCGGTGGATGCAAACCTTTAACATCTTCCGATAGAGAGCATCTATCGGTGGATATAACCCTTAACATTTTCCCATAGAGAACACCTACCGGTGGATGCAAACATACACAGATTTCAAACTTCATTGATTCAACACTCATATGAATGAAATTCAGGGACTCATCCAGAAATTCTTATAGCGGAAGACTTTAGTTAAAGTGACTCTTTCTATATCCTTATAATCATTCTCAGACTCAGTAATTAACCAGACAATTTCAAACTTCATTGATTCAACACTCATATGAATGAAATTCAGGGACTCATCCAGAAATTCTTATAGCGGAAGACTTTAGTTAAAGTGACTCTTTCTATATCCTTATAATCATTCTCAGACTCAGTAATTAACCAGACAATTTCAAACTTCATTGATTCAACACTCATATGAATGAAATTCAGGGACTCATCCAGAAATTCTTATAGCGGAAGACTTTAGTTAAAGTGACTCTTTCTATATCCTTATAATCATTCTCAGACTCAGTAATTAACCAGACAATTTCAAACTTCATTGATTCAACACTCATATGAATGAAATTCAGGGACTCATCCAGAAATTCTTATAGCGGAAGACTTTAGTTAAAGTGACTCTTTCTATATCCTTATAATCATTCTCAGACTCAGTAATTAACCAGACAATTTCAAACTGCCCTTAACCCTCACTTAATCGGTTGCATAAGTTCATATCATTCTCATATCTTGCTCATGGGGAAAAACATGCTCATAAATCATTTTCATATGCTTGAGAAGTAATCATGATGCATGACATGAATGCTCTTAATCATCAAGCTATGGAAATTATCATTCTAGACAGTTGATTTCATAGGCTCAACAGAACATCACATTATATAGTTCTCAAACATCCGTAAGTCATCCAAGTACAACCATCTTACTAACTTAAAATAAACATCAAGCACATAACTAATTTAGTACTCTTAAGATGTAGGGCCCTAGTGGCCGGAAGTCTTAATACATTCACTTACCTGGTTTCCTTAGCAACTTGGACTCCTTTTCTTCAGACTTATTCACCTAAAACATTTACATTGCAGTAGTTAAAATAAAAATCCTAATAGTCCTAATCACAAGTCATCCTAGAATCTGATAACTAAAGTCATTCCCGGATCCCTTAGTCTTGTTCTCCGTGTGCAGTCTGATATCCAAACCAAAATAGCTAGGTTCAACTAACGATTAATCAGGGTCGGTTATATTAAATGTCTAGAATCGATTCAGAAATGACATTATTAAATCCAGATTATAAATGTTGCTATTGTTACTCGGCCAATGAAGAAACCAGACTCTAACACCAAGCTGAAAACAGAGCTTAACAACTAACTGACAACTACATTGTCTAACCCATACCTCGAGCGTTGAGTATCCACGAAATAGCAAGAGAACTGATCGTCGGAAGGAGGATTACTAGCAGGCATAGAGCGCGAGCTCGGAAGAGGAAATCGCTGAAAGGAGAAAGTGTCGGCTACAGTGGTGTTGGTGAGATTTAAAAACTTTCCATCTCCTTATATATATCATTCACAGCCCACCCTAATTTCAATTTTGCCACTCAACCTAATTTCACACGATTTGGAACAAATCTTGGTATTAAATTTAAATCAAAATGTCAAAAAAATAAGGGTGACAGTTAAATCAGTTAAGAAATCACCTGACTGAAAATGTCGAGTGTTACATTTTGGTTTGGTAGTTTAGGGTTAGTTTGTTTTATAGGAAAATGCTGGTTTAGTTTTGATGGTATCCGTGCTTTGTGTTTATGTTACGTATTAAATTGTCATGCATCATCGTTTTACAAATGTCATGAAAAATAGATTTATGCACGAAGTTCATGAAAGAAAATGAAATATGATGATTTAAATAGACGACTGAAATGAGATGACTGAGACGACTGAAATGAGACGACTGAGACGACTAAGACGACTGATACGGAATGATAAATAAAATGAATGGACGAAATTAATGAAAATTATATACATGTTCATGCACTGTCATTTACGTAAAATTTGCTGAGATTTATCTCATAGGCGTCTTTATGGTGTAGGTGAACTCGATACAGGTGAGGATGGCGTTCCTCCGCTAGATGAACACGCAGGTTGAAGAAGGGTGCCCGTGGGAGTGCGCTAAACAGTCGACGCAATTTTGACCAGGGGGAATCCAAGTATAGGTATTTTGGATAGGTTAAATGAAAATTATATGAAAATTGTACGGAATGGTCATGTTAGGTTGATTAGAAAAGACTAGTTCGATGAAATTGTGTTGATGACGTTTTCAGGATAGTTTTATAGAAATATGTGTGAATTGATAAATCGTTTGATGTAAATGTTAGGGTATTAGAATGTATAGGAAGTGATGTTTTTAATTCAGAAATATATTGGAACTGCTTGGGAGTTTTAAATTCGTAGGGATATAGTTAGTTTTCAAACAGACCCACGCAGTTCGTTTTTCGTGAATTTTCAACATGTTTTTGGGGTACATTTGTAACGACCCCGTTCCCAGCAAGATATTGTCCGCTCCGGGGATTGGGCCGCAGCCCAATATCCTCCCCTCACGGCTTTGTTTGGCGAGAGCACTTCCCGGAAGGTCACCCAACCTGGAATTACTCTCGCCGAAGCCCACTTAACTTCGGAGTTCTTATGGGATCCGTTGTCAATTGAGCTCCAAAACGCGTCTTGCTATGTTGGGAGGATCTCTTTACATATGTTTCATTTCACATACTTCCCCAAGCGCTGTGGGATTGTGACGACCCCCCTTTTTACGACCCGTCACCTTCCGGTTCGCCCGCGCGGACGTACCGCCATCCGAGTTCCGGTTCGTGCAGCCATCGTACCATACTTACAGATCCGGGTCATCACAATCACCCCCCCTCGGGGGCCCAACGTCCTCGTTGGCCACAATTCCGGTTGGGTACAGGTTTTGATACCATTTGTAACGACCCCGTTCCCAGCAAGATATTGTCCGCTCCGGGGATTGGGCCACAGCCCAATATCCTCCCCTCAAGGCTTTGTTTGGCGAGAGCACTTCCCGGAAAGTCACCCAACCTGGAATTACTCTCGCCGAAGCCCACTTAACTTCGGAGTTCTTATGGGATCCGTTGTCAATTGAGCTCCAAAACGCGTCTTGCTATGTTGGGAGGATCTCTTTACATATGTTTCATTTCCACATACTTCCCCAAGCGCTGTGGGATTGTGACGACCCCCCTTTTTACGACCCGTCACCTTCCGGTTCGCCCGCGCGGACGTACCGCCATCCGAGTTCCGGTTCGTGCAGCCATCGTACCATACTTACAGATCCGGGTCATCACAACATTTATGGGCACGATTTTTGTCGAGTTTTTGGGGTTTGAAGCGTTTTATGTTCAGGAAAGTTTAAGGTAAGAGTGGGTGTGAAATGTAAGTGAAAAGTGAAGAAAATGATGAAAGAAAGAAGGAGGGTGCGAAAGAGGAGCGCAGGGCACGCAGGGCGCGCAGGGCGGGCACTGCTGGGCCCCTAGGCGATCGATTGGCGCTAAGCGCTGATCGATCGCCGCGCGCACTTTACGGGCAGAGAGCTTGCCGATCGATCGGCGCTCTGCTGCGCGCGCTGCTTAAGCAACGCGCGCGCGCCGCACCACACATGACCTAAAATTGATTTTTTTTTAATTTTTGGCTTTCCAAAACACGTTTCGACCCGACCTTTTACGATACATTTTAAACGTATTTTACGAGCGTACCCCACGTATTTTAAAGACTCAAAACCGAGTTGATATTTACCGAATAATTGTTTTAGCCTAGTTTTAAATGTTTTATAAGTCGAAAAAAATTTATTTACGCTGAACGGTCTAAGTCAAAGTCAACGTCAAGTAAGGTTGTGTGACGGCTTGGAAAGGGGTTCCGGGTTTGGGTCGTTACATAAACTCAATATTTATTTTGAATGTCGTTATCAATTTTCTCGAGATGAGTACTTTGATATTTCAGATTGGTGGAAAAGACATTCTACCATATATTCTATTATTTCTATAATGACACGTGATCTACTAACCTCTCATGTTTTTACTGTAGAATCGGAATCTGCTTTTAATGCAAATGGACGTGTTTATGAAGAACGAAAATGAAGACTTGCACCGGATCTTGTGGAGGCGCTCATTTGTATCAAAGATTGAACTGACGCCAAGATAAGAGATCAACAACGAGAGGATGAAGTGCTTGAGGAGGTTACGAATTTTGATGTTGACGAATAGAGATTCTTTTTATTGAATTTCTTTTGTAATTTGAAGTAACTTTGTTTTCAAATTTGTAATTTTTTTCGAATTTGTAATTTTTTTTCAAATTCTAATTTCTTTTTATATGTCAAAATATTTTGAATAATATTTATGTGATATTTTTTATTGGATAGTCTCAAATATTTTTTTTAATACATTAAATTTTATATACGTTAACATAACTAATCTTTAAATTATATGAGTAAATATCGTTGGTGTGACAGCCCAAAATCGAACCCGATCGGGGTTCGGGATCAGAGCCATCTGTAACACCCGAGTTTTCGGGTTTCCGCTCCAAGGCTATTTTGGTAAATAAGTAAATTAGGTCCGTTTTGCTGAGCGGATAGTTTTATTGGGACCCTAGAAATTTACGGGAATTTGTAGAAGAAAAAGTGAAATTTTAGAAACCCAAATCGAGAAGAGTAATGTTAGAATTCCCGTTTTAGCCTTTTAGTATATCAATTTGCAAAAATAGCAAAATAAGTCCGTTTTGGGAACGGTGAGTTTTGTTAGAACTCTAAGATTAAATTGGAATTTGTGGAGATATACGAGATTTAGTGAAATTCGAAATGGTCGAAAATGAGAGAGTAAAATGGTAGTTAACTAGTTTAAATTAAAGAAATAGTTTTAGTTTTATAATTATTATTATTATTAATGTTTTTTTTTCTTTATAAAAATAAAAATCAAAACGACAGAATGGCCGAAGCCATTCTGTCGTTCGATAGCCCGACGCCGAGCAGCGAAGGCGCAGGGGAGGGGGGACGAGCGACTCTCCTCCGACGAAAACGCCGGCGATTTCTCGCCGTTCTCCGGCCAGACGACGGCGACTTGCAGGCTCCGACCGTTTTCGCGCACTAAACCGACGGTATGGCTCGGTTTTCTCCCTCTTTTTTGGCTCGGTTTGGGGCTGGCGGTGGCGAGCTCGATTGAGCTCCGATCGCCGGCCGTTTTCGGTCACTTTCGGCGTGGGTTTGCCAACCCTAGGGCCGGCTATTGTTGATTGACCGTGTTGAGCTCAATGTGAGCTGAAAACAGTGAAGCCCGATTTAGGGCACTCGGGTTTTGCTTAATGGAACTTCGATTTTTGATTAGTTTATTCTAATTGAGTGTATATATGGTCGATTGGTGAAGAAATTGATAGAATTTGATGAAAAATCAAAAAGGGGAATTTTGGGAAAAAGGGGCAGATTCGGGTTTGGCCTAAATTGACCTAGCTCCGGTCATTTGTTTTAAAATTTCTTTTGGTAGATTAAAATAGGTTATTAGAGGAGTACGTGGCCGCTGGAATCGTTTGATTCCGATAACCGACGCAAAAGTTACGCGCGTTCGAAGTTTCGGGTCAATTTTACCAAACCCGAAAGAGTGGCCCGTTTAGTTAGGTTTTAATTGGATTAGCTTAGAAGTAGTAATTCTTTGGAGTTTTAAGATTTAAACTCGATTTAATGTCGGATATTGTGAAATGTTATAGGTGAACAAACAATTGTGGACGAAGCTCGGTGAACAACGGACGCGAGGTAAGTCTCTGTGACTTGTTTGGCCATTTAGGCCTACACCGTACGAATAGAGTCGATCGAGGATATTGGAGATGTTTGCGTGTTTCGGGTGATTAGGACGGGTAGTTAGACTACTTTAAGTTATAGAAAGTTTAGTTTTGATGGTTGTTAAATGCTTTATTTTCATTGTTCATTATCGTCATTGCATAGAGCACGTTCATGCATTTGTTTTCTAAGCACGCATGCAAAATGAATTTCAAAGCGTTTTACATGGAAAAAAAAAGGGGTAAACAAAGTACGTAATTGAACAACAAAGATAGTCACGCCGGGTGAGGTGGTTCAGGCATGGCTGTCGAAGGAAGCATGCTTTCCCCCCGTGTTAGATCCGAGGGGCTATCCAATCGCGGGATGTGCCGCTCCTATCTAACAAGAGTGAAGCCCCGGGTGACACATAGACACAGAAACAAAGAAACAAAGAAATGAAATGAATGCAGAGTTTCAAAAGAGCATAGCATAGCATAGCATACATTTGCATCCACTTAGATTTACTGAAGCCTCTAGCTCACGTGTTTAATTCTATGGTGTAGGCGCCTTCGAGACAGGTGAGGATGAGATTCCTCCACCTGAGGAGTGACGCAGTTGACGGAGAATGGCTCGTGGGGTGTGCTGGCGCAGTCGATGCTTAACCGACCCGTGGGGATTTACGTATGTATTTTGAGGGTATTGAGATATTCTGGGTGAATGATGGATTGGTTAGATAAAAATTGTATAGTAGAACATAATAGGATGCTTGTTTCTAGTTAGCTGATAGTTGATAGGTTTATGTTTTGAGGCTTTGGAAACTTATTTTATAAACTGCTTTTGGAAAGCCTTTTATTTGAAACATACTGAACTGCTTGGAGTTTTATTTTGAACAGGAGGGATTGTTTAGTTTTTAAACGGATCCATGCAGTTTGTTTTCGTGAAAACGTGTTTTATTTAACTATGTCTCGAGTCGTTTCGAGTGAGAATATAGGGCTGTTTTACGTCGAATGGTATTGTGAAATGTATATTTGCGATGTGTATAGAAATTGTGGTATAAATAGAATCGTGTTAGTGAAATGGTGAGGTTGTATTTTGTAGGTGTTTGGGTACGTATTGGTTTAGGATTAATTGTTTTGTAATTATTTTAAACGTTTTATTAAATTGTTTTCCACTTAAACATTAAGTATTAAAAAAAAAAAAAAAGAGAAAGAAAAGAAGAATTTCGTACGGGAAATTAGGAATAGTAACGGGGTCGTTACACCATCACTCCGGGACAGTTAACAGAAAACGGGGACTATTTTTTTTTTGAACATTTAAAACATCACACACAGAGGAAGAAAACCCTCACTGGATTTGAAAACTGAGAGACGTGAAAATAGGAAACAGAAGGCAAAAACATATTGAAATAAGATTACAGAAATGCATGGCAGAAGAAAAACGAGAAGACAGAATAATATTAAAAGGCGGACTTCAAAATAAATGACAGAATTTAAAACTTGGAACAGAATCAGAAGACATATTGAAAACAACGCTACAGTGAAAACCGGAAATCGGATGATATAATATGTGAACAGTGACCGGTGGATGAAAAGTGTGAACAGTGACCGGTGGATGAAAAATGTGAACAGTAACCGGATGATGAAAATTGTGAACAGTGATCGGATGATGAAAATTGTGAACAGTGACGGATGATGAAAATTGTGAACAGTGACCGATGATGAAAATTCAATTGTGAACAGTGACCGGATGATGAAAATTGTGACAGTGACCGGATGATGAAATTGTGAACAGTGACCGGATGATGAAAATTGTGAACAGTGACCGGATGATGAAAATTGTGAACAGTGACCGGATGATGAAAAATGTGAACAGTGACCGGATGATGAAAAATGTGAACAGTGACCGGATGATGAAAATTGTGAACGTGACCGGATGATGAAAAGTGTGAACAGTGACCGGATGATGAAAAATGTGAACAGTGACCGGTGGATGAAAAATGTGAACAGTAACCGGATGATGAAAAATGTGAACAGTGACCGGTGGACATGAACAAACAAAAGCAACGGTGGATGAAATTTTAAAACAGCGGAGGATGCAATCGGAAGACATAGTTTTAAAGGCAGAATTTGACAACTTCTAACAGGAAGACAAACGAACAGAGGGCATAAAAACATAAACGTTTCAAACCTCCAAAACCGATTCAAAATATGATTTTTCAAACATAACAGTAAATCACGGCAGAAACTTCAGAAAATCAAGTTGCATGGATAGCTCTAAAACCAGAAACCATCCATGCACAGGCCAACAGAAAATATTCCAAACAATTCCAGAATACTTCAGAACATAAATTCAACTGTCAAATACAGTGGTTTTAAACATTGACACAAAAGCTATGCATTGTTTTAGAGTTTCAGAGACAGTACAGAATTTAACATGTGATTACAGAACTTTCCAAAACAGAAGTTTTTACAACAAAAACAAGAATTTTCTAGAAAACTTAAACCTCGGGTCAGAATTTGTCTAACTGCAGCAACTACCCTGAGAGCTCAAGCCATCAACTACATCAGATCATCAGATTGAGGCACACAGTCCTCAATCTATGAGTCTAAAACTCAGTAAGAACATAAATCAGTATGCAGTGATGCAAAATGCTATGCATGCAGTTTTCAGAATACAGTGACAGAACAGAACTTTACATTTCAGTGGTAGAAGAATTAAGTGGGGCTTATAGGGGAACTGGTTCAGTGAGTGCACTATCAGGCACGGCAGTTTTCAGATTCCCATAGAGGGATAAAACCAGAGGGTCCTTGCCAGGGACATTATTTTCAGATTCCCAGGGAGGGATAAAACCAGAGGGGCCAGTCCCCGTCCCACACTTAACCTGATACATTTCAGTCGGATTTTATCTTATTAATTTCAAACAGTGTACAGAAAACAGTTTTGCATGAGCTTTCAGAAAATCGTGTATGCATGAACGAGTACAGTGCTTCAACTTAAACAGCAGGGAAGGACAGTTAAATAACAGAAGTGTAACAGGAAAATACAGAACATAACTCTAATCCTTCTACCTGAAAACACCCGACAGAACAGAAACCTAGTACCTCCATGATGTAGGGCCTTAAGGGCCGAATCCATACATATGAACTTACCTGTTCGCGGCAATGCAGTGTGCTCGAATGTCCCTGGAGAGTTCGGATCTGTAACATGAATGTACAGAATTTAAACGCTACAAATGCTAACTAATATCACGTAGGAAATGCAGCAAACACACTTAAAACACTTTAGAAAACACACCAACGTGTTTTCATCCAAAACAGTGAGTTTTCATCAAAAACTGAAACCCTAAACTTCGGTAAAAACTCACTTTAAACTTGTCCAAACTTGTTAGCGTTAAAAGAAGCTCACCTTTGCTGGAGAGACAGGAAGAAATCAGGAAAACGATTGAGGTTAAAATCGTTGCTGGTCGCCTGGAAAAGAGAAAGCAGAAAGGGGAGGTAGAAGTGAGCTTCACGTAGGAGGAAGAGAAGACATATCTTCTTCAACAAGTTGCCACTTGGCACTCATCCATTGGTTTGCTTCCACCTACCCTAATTACTTCCACATTTACCCTTCCATTAGCTTTTAATCCAATTGACTTGTTTTGATTACACTTAGTTTGGTTTTCCCTTAAACATTCCATCATTTTAACCAAAATATTCATTGTATTAATACAATATTAATCCCGTTTAAACGATCCGGGAAAAACTATTACATGGCAAAAATGCCGGGTGTTACAGTTGGCATATAATTATTATAATTTTAAATGAAATTTTTAAAAAACTTATATTATAGGATAATTATCGATTTTAACCATGTACTATGTTTATTTCAGTTAGCCCTTGTACTAAAAAAATGGGAAAACCAAACCCTGTACTTTGATACTGTTATCAATTTTGACCAACAACAATTTTGTTAAATCCTCATTTAAAAAATTACCAAACGATATTGGATTAACTTGACATTTTTACCACGTGTTCACTACTTAATGAGAAGATAATCTGAAAATTTTCGTAATTTTTTAAAATATGTACGATTTATTGTAATTTTATTTTAGTAATTTATAAAAATATTATAATAAATCATACAAGTTTTAGAAAATCACTAAAATATTTCTATTATCTACCCATGATAGATGAACATGTGGAAAATTTTTCAAATAAATCCAATATCGTTTGGTATTTTTTTTAAATTAATTTATAAAGTAAAGAAGAAACTGAGTTATAGACTTCTTGCTTGAAACCAAGGGATTTCTATCAAAGAATTTGACATGAAAGATCTTGGTTGTGCTTTTTTTTTTATTAGGAATTCAAATATACTGAGATCGTTTTTTAGGTATTCTTAGTTTTTAAAAAAAGAGCTATATCAAGAAGGCTCTTAAAAAGTTTAGCATGCATGAGCGTAAACCAAAAGATGTCTCTGTGTAACACCCGAAATTTTCCCAAAACGTATGTAACCCTAGTCTAAGTAATGTATGAGCGATTGAAAGGGGTGATGATATGCATAGAAGAGTGATGAAAGTGAATTGTCAAAACAAAGAGTTGAAAATTCAAACCCAAATATGTTGAAAAGTCAAAATTATGTAACAACCAATAGAAAAGAAGCATTTGTGATGAAAAGTGATGGGAAAATGAGGGATTAAAGAAGGATGGCACGTTGGAAATCAAAGGTGCGTAAGGGAGGGTTTAAATTAAAATTTTAAACAAAATTGTGGAGGAAAATTAAAAGTAAAAGATTGTTTTTATAAATTAAAAGAAAGTGAAGGAGAAAAACATCAAAAACTCTTCTTCTTCCTCTTGCCCTTCACGGTTCCTTGCAGCCATTGAAGTCCCTCCAAATCTTCATTTCATCAAGAGTTTTCAAGGTATTTTGAGGTAAATTTAGTGGGGTTTTTAGTTTTATACCTTAAGGGGTTGAGTTTAGGTGTTTAGTGGGAGTTTTGATGAGTTTTTGGAGGGTTTGTGTAAACCCTAAGTGTGACCTCCGAAAATTGAGTTAAAGGGTTGGTTTTCTTGCCAAATTTGATGATTTAGTTGTTGGATGAATTGGTTTAGGTGATTTATGGGGTTAGATTAAGAATTTGAAAGGAGTTTGGAAAAATCGGTTTTTCACAATATATGGCCGATTCTGTTTTCTGGACTTTTGGATTGGCCATTGAATTCATTTGATTAATTTGAGTGTTTCAAGGGATAGTAGATGTGTAGAGGTTTCCGAGTTGGGGTGGCACATCGAAATCCGTTAAAAAACGAGAAAGTTATAGCCGTTTGAATGTGGACGGTAAAAATTTGGGTAAAAATCGAGTTTGGTGGCTTTAGGTTGAAAAATTGATGTTAGTTTAGTTAGTTGATTTCTTTATAATCCTTTAGTGTGTTACTAAGTTAAGTTTCCGGTATTTTAGGTGATCGAGCGTGTAATTTGGTCGGACGGAGTGAGCGAGAACGTGCCGAGACCCCAGGTAAGTAGTGGAATACTTTCGTTTTGCCTTCGGGCCTACACCACGGAACGGTAGGGTTATTGTTAAATTTTTGGTTGGTTGAGTTATGTTATGCACGTGTTGAGTATAATGCATCGTCTTTTAAATTCCAAAAACGAGTTGGTGCATAATTTGAAAGGTGAGTATGAAACGTAACTAAGAAAGAATAAAGTCGAGTAGAGTCGCCAGGTTAGGCAAGTTACCAGGGAGGCACTTGTAATATGCCGGGGAGGCAGTAAGTTGAGACTCTATTCGATGAAAAAAACGTAAGTATCGTGGGAGGAGATTGTGTGCTGCCGTCCAATGGGAGGGACCCGGGCGTGAGCTGGCCGATCTTGCTCAGTGGATCAAGGCGTGGCCGTCCAATGAGCGGGGAGCTTGGATGTGTGCCTACTTGATTCACGTGTGAAAATGGAAAGATTAATAAGACGAATACGAACGAAAAAAACAGAGTGAGTAGGGACTCCATGTATTAGGGCGGTGTATGTGCATGTTTACATTTCTTTTCCATACTTGCTAAGCGTAAGCTTACGTGTGTGTGTGTGTGTGTGTTCTGTGGTGGAGGTGACGAGTACTTTACAGGTGAGGTAGATGGGACAGCCCAGGATTAGGACGCGGTCGGAGGAGTACGGAGTCCGTCGGTGCAGGCTATTGTCGGGGCGTCTTGGCCACTGCTTTCCTTGGGTATTTTGGTGGGAGTGGTTGTAGATAGTTATTTTGAAAGTGTTTTGTAAATGTTTGGTGTTTGGTTTTGAGAAAAGTGTGGAGGGTTTTGATACGTCGTATTTATACATATTTTTTATAACTATTTTGAATGTTTGCGAGACGATCGTGTTATGGGATAGTGGTTGTACGTATTTGGATTGTTAAACTATATTATCTTCAGTTTTATTTTTCAGGTTTGGGTTTTTGGAAATTTAGGAGTTATGCCGCCCGTTTTGATTTTAAAATAAATAACGTTGGGTTTACGTTCTCTATTTTTTTGTTAACCGTTTTAAGTCGGTTTTCTAAAATTTTTACGGGACTTGAAGATTTGGGTGTCGGGAGTGTATGGTTAAAATTTTGGAATTTTTGGAGGTGTTTTGCTTGGAGAAAAATGAAGAGAAGTCGATAAAGTCGGGAAAAAGTCAATTTTGGGCGTTTTGGGGTGAAAAAACAGAGCGTGTGGCGATCGATCGCCCACGGGTCGTGTTTTAAAAAAATTCCTAATTCCAAATTATTTTAACCTGACATTTTTCAACGTATTTTAAACGTATTTTAGACACATTTTCTAACAAAAATCGAGGGTTTGAAAAACCCGAAAACCGAGTCGAAAAATTTACGAAAATTATTTTAAACGTCGTTTTAAACGTAGGGTTGGTTAGCAAAGTAGCGCACCGAGACGGAGCAGGTTTGGGGGCGTTACACTCTGTGGCTAAAGGTGATAAAATCAATATCCTAAAAGTGACTTTGACATTAAAGATATGCAAAAGATTCTTTATACTTTGGTGTAGGATGTCTTATGTATGCACAAGTGTGTACACGTCTGGATATTGCTTATGTAGTTGGAATATTTGGACAGTAGTTGAGTAATCTTGGAGTAGATCATTGGAAGGCAGTCGAAAGGGTATTGAGATACCTAAAGAGAACTATGGATGACATTCTCATATACAAGAACTCATATTTGCTAGAGATCATTATTTGCACTTATTATAACTTTATTGGATGCCATGGTGATCTAAAGCCGACATCAGGCTATAATTTTTAGTTATTGGAGGAGTTATTTCCTGGAAAAGTGCAAAGCAATGAATTACGGCTTCTTCGACTATGGTAACATAATTTGTAGCTCATTATGAGGCATCCGATAAAGAATTAATGGTAAGGAACTTTGTCACATTACTAAGGATTGTAAAAGGTGTTGAAAGACTATTATGGCTTTTATGTTGTAATAGTTCAGATGTAATGTTTTCCAACAACAATGGTAACTTGTTGAAGTCTAAATTAATGTACATCCAGTTCATGGTTGTGAAGGAAAGGGTCTAGAGTAATCAGATATCTATATAGATCACATCAAAACAAACTATGTGATAGTAGATCTGCTCAATAAGAGAATACAACCTAGGGTCTTTCATGAGCATGTTACTCATAGGGATGTTATTCTTCTTGAGGACAGTGAAATTTAGTAGGAGTTTGTACATTTTTATGTTATTCGTTTCTATAGATATTTGTCATGAATATTTTAGTGTAATATAAAGTTTTGAGGTTAGTCATTATAATTCACTTTGTCATTTAGAGTTTATTTTGATTTCTATGAAAACTTTGGTTGGACCTGTCAGAAATATGCATGTTAATATCACATTACATGTAATTTTCATGTTAAATATCTATATTTGATCTATGTCATTTAATTATGTAGCTGTATGTGACCATTAATGAGCTTAGTTAGGCGAGATATGACGAAAATCACTTTAATCTTATGTTGATACAGTTGATGGATGAGATTGGTTGGATATACTTTGTTTGATGATAGTAAATTTGTAACACCCGGTTCTATAGAACTAATTATTTAATCTTTTAATTAATGGTACATTTTACATGGCAATAATGAATGTAGGGTTAGTGGATGACTAGGCGAGGGCATAAGGGTAATTGAAAATTTAAAAGTGGATAATGTATTTAAGGAAAGAGGTTTTGGGTTTAATGTACTGTAGCCGCCACTACTTTTCCCAAATCATTTTCGACTCTCAGCTTCTCAGCTCAGCAGAGTGCGCTAGGAGATTCTTCTCCGATTTTTCCTTCGGCTTAGGTGAGCTTTACTAAGGTATCTTACTGCATTATGATTATAGACGATAGAGGTGTATCGTAGATGCATATTCCTGGAAATGCAGGGCGTAGGAGTTGAGTTGAGTCTCGTATGAATCGGGAATGTGCTATGAACTAAACTTCCAAACTAGTTTCCCTAGATTTCCGGATAGGTTAGAATGAGGCTTAGTAGAAATCTGATTAATATTCTGTTTATGACTCTAGGTGAGCAAGCTTCCAAAGTAGTTGAAACCGAGCTTTTCCAAGGAGCCAGGTAAGTGAAGTATGCTTGTGCCTTCGGGCCTACATTGCAAAACAGTAGGATTGTGTTTGTATGTCATGCATCATATTTTGAAAGTATACGAAAATGAATTTACATGAAATAGCATGGTAAGAAATGAACAGACTGTAACAGTTGTTAAGGGAACTAATCTGCCCCTTAATCAAGAGATAGGATGTATGACTTTGTGGGAAATGATCCAAACCCCAATTTCACAGGGGGATCTGAACAGTTTGTTAAGGGAACTAGTCTGCCCCTTAATCGAGAGAGGGAACGTATGACTTTGGGAGAAGTGATCCAACTCCCAATTTCACATGGGGATCAGATCAGAAACGAATGCATATGCAACTGAGATAAGAAAGTAGAAATTTGCATGTTTAGGAATTTATGTTCAACATTTCATTCATTACTGCTTTACTTACTTAGCATTAGGCTAATAGATGAGTTTTGTGATGTAGGTGCTGAGCATTCAACAGGTGAATTCCCTTAGTTTACTGAGGAATAGGTGAAGTTGGAGGAGCACCTCTATGCTACGGTTAGGTGCTCTAATGAGGCGGTTTAACTTTTGTCTGAATGAGAGTTTTCAGTAGTTAGGTATTCTGATGAAGTGTTCTGAGAATTTTAAATGATAGCAGAAGTTTGATACTGCTTTTAACGCTTCTGTGAACTTCTTTTCTAGATTTAGAAATATGATTTGATTTCGATTGTAGCTTGCTATTATGAATTTTTAAGAATTGTGGATTTGTGTTGATCAGAATGATTTCAAAAAAATGTATAAAAATTGTTTAGCAGTCGGGTTTGCTCCTTATTAGAGTCTCTTTTGGTCTATCGGTAGAAGTTGGGTGTTTTGTCCGCCGACAGATGTTGGAGAATTGAATCATCCGACTGACGTCATCGGAAGAATGTCTTCAGTAGAGGCTATCAGATGATGTCTTCAGTAAAAGCCATCGGAAGATGTAGGCAGTAAATTTGTCGTTTTGTGATCGGTGTGAGTTAGATGAATGAATCATCCGGCTTACGTCATTGGTAGAAGTGTATAATAAGTTTGTCGTTTTGTGATCGGTGTGAGTTAGATGAATGAATCATCCGCTTACGTCACCGGTAGAAGTGTATAATAAGTTTGTCGTTTTGTGATCGGTGTGAGTTAGATGAACGAATCATCCGGCTTACGTCATCGGTAGAAGTGTATAAAAGTTTGTCATTTAGTGATCGGTGGAAGCCTTCAGTGTTCTGTTTCCGCCCCCTTTTCGTTGACTTTATTTATCGGCAGATGCGTTTGACTCTTACGATTTTCAAGTTTTCACGCTTAAGTCTTGATCTCTTCTGGCCGAATTATTTCTTAATATTTCAACCAATTATTCAAACATTGTTTTATAGCTCTGCTTAATTCTGTTTTGCTCAAAAGAATTTCCGCCACAAGATTTTAAAGGTTTTGAGACTTTGGAAAAATGTCAAATTTTGACTTTCGAGTGAAGTTTTAAATTTGGTCCAAAGTTTCTTTGTTATGTTCGGATTATGTGTAACGAACTGGGTTCAGAGGACTCGGGGCTTTACAAAATTGATATATCATAAAATTAAAGTTATAATGTATAACACTCAATACATATATTTGATCCAAATGAGATATTGTTAGAGTTATGTAACAATATAAGATGGATCTATAGATATACACTATATTATACAATATAGTTATCATCTAGGATAAAGTTCAATTAAAGTGATTTAATAAAATAAAATGTTTGGACTTTGGAGTGTATGAATAATATAGGTAATATATATTTATATAGATACTCATGGTTAATTACTCATTTTGTGATAAGCAGAATAATTGTGGAGTACTTTGAGAAAATGCAAAATTTACACACCCGACTCAATGCTTTTGAAATCACGCCAACGGATTCAAGTATGTCGCTCTAATTCACTTAATTGTTTTGACATGGATAAACAAAATTGGAAATTAAATTTTAAGTTTAAAATTATAGAACTCGAATGATTTAAGTTCTAACAATGATTATGACAGATAACTCCTATGAGAGTTAGGAACTCAAAAACAAGTAAAATTGTGTAATCTCACTGTTTGGGAGAGGTGGAAGATGATGGTTCATAAGTACAATCTCATCTCCAAGTAGTACGAGACTTTTGGAGGTTAAACCCAATAACAATACTGTGAGGGGTTGGGTGAGATTTATTCTCCCAAGAATACAATATTGTAGTACGAATTAAGGAATGGTATGTTGCAAATTTCACCCAAAAAAAAAAAAAAATTAAGTCCAGATTTCATTTAAATATCAAATATTGAAAGAAACTTATTATTGAATTTTTTTTTTACAGTTTTAGTCTATGAAATCACCCCTTGAAATCTGTAACCAAATAAAATTTGTCTATTAAAAATTTTATGTTTTTAATTTTTTGAGTTTGGGAAAAATTATTTTTAAATGAAGGAAAGCTGAATATTTATTTTGATCAAAATGTCATTAACATATGAGATTAAAGTTTTGGTAAATATTATCTTAATCATGTAGGAATATTTAATCATAAGGTATTTAACTTTGTGGAAATAATTATAAAAATAGCATATTCTTAAGAAGTAATATCAGACCTACACCGTAATTTTATATTTAAACTTCTACTTATGCGTTATTTATTCACCATGTAATAATTATAACGAAGACATAACACGTAAGTGTAATGTCAAAAAATTAAGTGCAGGATTGCCTATTCTGAAAATGATTAAACTCATGAAAAAGACTGAATCTCTGTTAATCTTCTGATAATATTGAAAAATGAAATACTAATTAATAATAATACATTTAATCACCGATGGCCACGACATGTCGAGCACAGTAATGGTTAGGTAAGCAGCTAAATTTACTAATGTTTTAAATGACAAAGTCGTCGGCCAAAGCAGCCACCGACATGTAAAACTTTTTCCACTGGTTTGCTGTGTGTTCTCAGACCTCACAATCCCTAATATAAGACCACTCCAACTAGCTTAATAGTTTTCATGATTTACCCCCAAATGATGTTATTGAAAAAGTGACATATTCGCCTCAAGTAACGGTGTATTACAAGAAATATTTGTTTAAGAGGTTGAGCGACGAATGTAAATTTTTAAGATAATAAATATTTAGTTATGGTTATCTTGGAAGAACTTATGAAATAACGATTGTAGCATATTTCTCTCCGCTCAGGATTTCACTATTTTGGTCAACTCAAAAAGCTTCGTAATGTACTATGACTTAAAAAGCTTCGATGAGAGCGTAAGATTCAGGCAAATAGGCAAGATACAATAGATTTCTATAAAGACTAACGTTACATTTACTCTATTTCTACTTTTTAATTCTTATTTTTTGAAGTGACAAACATTGATTAATATAATAAATTATAAATAATTAAAATAAATTATTAATTCACCAATAAATATTTGTCACATCAAATAGTAAAATAAATAGTAAACATAACATTATTCTTGTATAAATTTTAAATATGATTTATTTCAAATTCAACCAATGGTTAAAACTTCACATCGGCAAAGATTTTTCAAATGAATTTTAGCGTTGCTTCGTCTTTGGCCTATTTTTCCGTATTGTTTTTGCGTATCAAAAACCAAAATAATCTACGAAAATTTCGAGGCATATCCCAACATCAACTCAAAATTGAGCCTAATACTATTGACGCCATTAAATCTTCTTTTATTTCCTTGAAAATACATCACATTTAAAACCTAGCGTGATATGCCAACAGACCCCCTCGACTCAATCTAAGGCAAAAAGAGTATACTTGCTGTTATTTGAGTGTTAAATTTTTGGGTATTGAAGGAGGGAAACCACAAACAAAACATCGGAGTCATTCCTAAAACCGAGTACAATCAAACGTTCGATGAACTATGAAATGATCAATGTTACCAATACAAGATGTGTAGAAAGATGTGCACGAATAAAAAGGTGTTTTCATGAAGAGAAATCTTGGATGGTGACATTAGAAGATCTATTCTAAACTTAAATTTTTATCACAACTTAAATTTCTATTTTGAGGATGTTTGCATTGATCTTGGTTGCTCGTTATTTCGGTATCAAAGCTTCCATTTGCACATCGTAAACCTTCTATTAATAAGCATTTGTGTACACAAGGAGGCCTTAAAGAGTAAGCCATAACACAAAGAGAGCAGCTACATAACTTTCTTCTCGTCAATAAACAAGACACTTAGCACCAACCTTGAGGCCACCTATGTTGAGGATCCCATCTATGAAACCACACCCTTTTCTTAGAACCCCCACCTAACTCTACCTTCCCCTTGGACGGTCCAAACAACCTCGACCAAAACGAACCCCCATCACGGGTCCGAGTGGCCCGGAGTTTAGTCTTAGCCGAAAAGGAGGGAGGAGGCAAGTAGTGAGATACATACATTTCCTCGTGAGTCGAGTGGAGCTTGAGGTAGCTTAGTTCAAGTGACTCTTTAGGAATGTCTCTTGCTAGCAAAGGAGAAGCCCCACCCCACCTGTTTGTTCCTGCAGAAGGGTGTTGGGGAGTTCTAAATTCCATTGGATTTTCCCTTTGCCTCGTGCCTATTCTCACTCTTCAATATTTCTCCAATATGATTGTCCCTTTTGTTTTTATCTAGGGATCTATTTTCTCTCTATCGTTGATGTCTAGGGAGGAAATTTCTAAATCCTTTCTTTCTAGTATTCTGAGATTTTTTTGTATTATTTTTTAGTATTTCACGGATTCAGTATAGTTTTATAGTCCTAGATGCAATAATTTTATCACTAATTGCTAAAATTATGTAAATGATTAAATAATTCACAACCTACAAGCTAAAACTTTTGATATTAAAAGTAAGATGTATAAAAAATTATAAAATTTACGTATAAAGACAAATAAAAGAATTAACCTCCGTATGAGTAGAAATGTTAATATATAAAAACATACGCAATTGTTGGAAGTTCATCTCTAGTAGATAATCTAAAATAAGCTATCAAGATATTTAAACATAATCATGATATCGATAAGCACTATGGTGAAAATAGAAAGATATGGCTGGACAAAGGTGATATGGGCGATAGCTTCAAGAATAATAATTGGCTATTTTCGTTGTCATCTACAAGAGTTTTTGATCCCCACTGATTCTACTATATTTTAACCATATTTTTCTAAGTACCAAACATGGATTTGGTTCTCTTACTTGTAATTGGCATATAATTTTATATTTCACTAAACAAGCTTGAAACTATGGAATCTTCTCAACTTCTTATAAACAAATGAGAAAATGACCAATAATGGGTAACAAAATTAGCTTTACAAGATTGATTTACCCAAAATCAATTGTATGCATAGTTAAGACTGAAACGTCAACATTAGGTCGAGTACATAGAGATTGTCATACCATCCTCCAACCAGATTCTTGCAAGTGATTTTCTGGAAATTTAAAGGTAACGTTGTTCAATTTGCTTCTTCAAGTCGTGATTGTGTCGCTTTCAGACAAGATAACTTATTGATGCTGAAAATAACAAAGACATACAAATGAGATGGGAAAAGTTTTGATCTATTAATTGAACCTTATTTGGTCAAATCAGATACAATTCATGCAGAAGAACTGATAAAAGGGAGTCATTTCAGGATTAACAAGACTCACCATAGAAGCAAATCGCTACCAAACGCCTTCTCAGAAATCCATCCAGGAACTAGTTCTAGCAACAAGCTAAGTTGTTCTTCAGCTTCTCCTGTGAATTCAAAACATGAATGGAAAAATAGCACCAATTAGATTTCAGACTTAAAGGCAAACCAACAAAGCTTGCAATAGTGGCTTACTTTTATCTATAATTTCTGAGTGGCCCGCAATTATTTTGTGTATAAGCTCCTCCTTTGTGATGACAGAGCGCATTGTAGATTGATGTAAGAAATGAATCATGTCCAAGAGTTTAGGCAGTCTTGAGATCATCTTCTGTCGTCTCTTTGCTTGTGAGATTACTGGATCTTGCTCCTCTTTCACCTTCCTTTCTTTCTCTCTAATCTGGAAAAATAGATGGGCAAGAGTCAATTTAAAGAATGCAAAATGAATTAATGAAAGTTTTAACACCCAGACTCCATGGATAGATTAAAATGGATATTTTCATTCAAAATGACTTCAGATAATATGAACAAAATTCGACCAAGTAAAAAATGAAAACTTCGGCAATAGTGTACAATCTGATCCAAATAGTGCTCTATATTTCAACAAGATTATTAACAGCACAGTGGTAAGAAATAATAATTCTGAAATAAAGAATGTCATTACCGATTGCAGAAGACTTTGGGGAAGAATATCAAAAATATCACTATCAACTGATACACTGGTCGATTCATCTAGTTTATCGTCATTGCATTCATTCTTCACTAGAGTATCAAATTTCAAAGACCTGGATCGACTTGTGCGCCTAACCAGTTTGCTGGGTGAGCATGTAATATCATCACCTGGGCTTATGCTACATTTTCCAGGTGGAGCTAATGCAGGTGTACTTATCATCAACTTCGCTGGAGTTAAAGCAAGTTTTGCAGGAGTGGAGTGAATACAAGTAGTATCTGTTGACGAATTGTACTCATTTGTAATATTAGATGCCTCTTTACTAGAAGTTTGAAGGAAGCAGGATGAGGGCAACTGAACTGGAGAAGCACAAATTTCCACACACTTGTCATTGAAAGCTTCAATCGGCGACTGATTTTCTGAGAATGCAGCTGTTGAGGAAGTCTCCATCACATCCAAAGAAACACCCGTGAGACTTGGATCCGGATTTGAAAGTGTGGCAAATTGTTTGTAAAGCTTCGATGCCTTATGAATATGTACAGCATCGTTGCTGGATTTTTTTGAGAACCGCCGGCAAAAATGTGGTGAAATATGAGATGCCACCGCTGTTTGTTTCATATTAGAATCTTCACTCATATTTGAAATTGGATCTTGTATAGAGTAATCAATTGACAATTCCTCTGTTTCATCATTTGATAATATTGATAACCTTGGAACTGCGTGTGAATTAGCTAATGCAGTAACGCATAATTCAGAGCTTGGTTTTGGAAAAAGATCTTCACTTGAACGATTGAATGGCTCCGGCAGAATGGCCTTTGGAACTTCTTTACACTGAATGCAAAAGTATAAAAAGTTTAAAACCAATTAAAATTGAAAATCATCTAGCTGTTTTATCACCCCATATAATAGTAACCATGCAATCTTCTCTTAAATAGTGATTTAGAACCAAAGTGACACTATCCATGGAAAGAAAATACTACAGACAGTTCTTTTGAGAAGACAGCAATAGGGGCTGAAGGACTAATTTTCAGAAAACATTACAAAAACTCTTCTCTTTCCATTCAAACAATGCTCCTATCCTAATATAGAATATTTACCATTCAAAGGTTTTTAATTGCCACTTACAATATTCAAAAACATGATAAATGAAATCATAGAAAACAAGGATAATTCTTTAAATGAGAAGAGAACATAGCTATATGCGGCTGAAGTACTTTATAGAAGGTGGTAAGTTGGTTCATACCTCAGGATGAGAATGTGCAAAATCAGAAAGTCTCGAGCAAAATAATTTCCTCAAATGCATATGCCCACTACCTGTTTTCAATTTCCCGTCTTTCTTTGGCACATCAGAGCAAATAGTAACAAGAAGATCTGGTTTCATACAATTGTTTCTCTCCTCAAATACTAGTACCTTATGTACCTCAACTACCTCAAGTAAAATGAACATCAATTGTGCCAAGTGATCGTATGAAAACCTCCTGAAATCATGATACTGAAATCAGACACTTGTTGGCTTCACCAGCCAGTCAAAATTTTGGTTATCTATATAAATTAAATAGCGCACAAAATATCATACAAAATCACACAATAAAAACAATGTAGATCGATTTGTAGTTTGATCCATATGATATGGAACTTAGTGGATAACAGTTCTTCATTAAACTTTTATTCACTTTTGCTTCTCAAATGAGCAACCGTAAAGAGAACAAGTTCAGATGAAAAGGTGTCAATATCAAAGAAATTAAGCAACTTTAAGTGCAATAGCATTCATCTAAACAAAAAAAAAGAAGAGAAAAAGAAACTTAGCATCCTTGTTTATTAGTGTAATCTTCAATAAAAGTCATACAATTACATATTAAGAAAAAATGATTGTTGTTAGAAACAATTAAGTTACCTATCAATCAAAATCTCGATTGCAGGGCAAATGTCGGAGAAGGTCGATGAAGATCCTTTCAGCCTAGACAGCCGAATTGCACTATCCAAGCTATTAAAAAACTCGATTAAAATGTCATACCTGGCAAATCCAGAAACACAAAATAATTTTAGTTCACCAAGATACATTAAGCCTTATTTTCAAATAAGAGATAATGGACTAAGATTCACACTTTTCAGCCAGTTTTTCCGGTGCATCGGTTGGATTCTCCACTAAACTTTCTTCGTTCCACGAATTGATTTTCCTTCTCGCAGATTTTTTTTCCGTCCGTCCTATCTTGAGGCTGCTGAGGATTAGAAGATTCATCGAGGTGGTCAGCAGCTCTTCTAACTTCCTTTCTTGAGAGCAAGCCCTTGCGATTCCGAACTCTGAGAGAGGACTGCGAAGCCTTCTCTGGTGTTTTGGAGCTCAATAAAGCCGGATCAGGAGCTGGGGATTTTGCTGTAGAACTCAAAGGTTTTTGGGATCTGAATGGAATACATGAAGAAGAAGACGATAGCGTGGCCTCTGAGGAACTCATCCAACCTAAAATGAGCAGAAACTGAGAGAAAGAGCGAGTGTGCGGCGTCACTGCTTCTACGATTTAGGATCATCTAGAGAAGGGTTATGGCGGGAGAATAGAGGAGCCGATGACATGTCTTTTTGCCACGTAGGATTCCCTCCGAATTGAGCCGTTGGTTCCCGCATTAACGTTGTTGCTTGTTTGGAAACTGGAATAGAGTAAACTGATTATTCTCTAACTCCTTGAATACAGCTATTTAGATTTATGAGCAGGCTAGTCGGCTCGCTATTATAGCGAGTCTAGCCGAGTCTTCCTCGTCTCATTTCATTTTAGCTTGCAAGTTAATTTGAGTTGATTTTTTTTTTTTTTTTTTTGCAATCTTGTTAGGCTAGGGAGCTGGTTTTTTCAGGGTTGGTTTGCTTGATCAACTCGTTTTTTTAACTCTAATGGTAAATTATTGACAATAATATAGATGTTAACCTAGCTAGTATGTGTATAATCTGTAACGATGCAACTGTTAAATATTTCTAATGATATTTTTTATTAAATCATCTCAAATAATTTTTTTCTAAATACATATCATTTTGTATATTAATAAAACAATTTGGTAAACTAAACGCTAACAAGTATATTTTAACATTATAATGTTAAATAATCATTATAATTTTAATAATTACAATTTTTAAAAAAATACATTATATTGATATAAATTGAAAATATTTATATATGTTTAGTTCGTTAAACTCCACTTATTAAAGCTCATTTAATCGGCTTAATTCAGCTCGTTTAACTTTGGCTCATGAGCCAACTCAGATTGAATTTTATTTTTTAGTCTGCTCATTAGACTCGGTTTGTTTGGCTTACTAAACGCGTTGGTCTCGGTTCGTTTAACTCGCTATGTTTGGTGAGACATATTTTTTCAAACTCGCTTCAACTCGGTCAGATCGTTTGTCGTCTCTAAACTAATGTATTACCTAAAATAAGATATATATATTATTTATTTATTTGTTAATACATTAATATATAAGCTCAAGAGCACTTACCATTAGCATTTTATAAGTAGCTATTTCCTTCAAAATAGAATGCTATCTATTGCTCTTAACCAAATATTATAAATAAAATTATGGGATTAAATTGATTATAAATTATGCGTTTATTTTGAGAACTAATTGCAATTACTACAATTTCATTTTTAATTTGGAAGTTTATGATTTTTCTTTATTAATGAAAACCAATTTTGTAGTACTTTCCCATTTTCTACTTTTTAATATAAAAATTTAAAAATTAGAGTATTATTTTCTCACTTTTTAAAATAATTATTTTATAACTATTTATTTTATAAAAGTATTAAATTTAAGAATGTCAATACTAATAACTCTAAATTTACTATAGCTTAGATATCCATATAAAACTTATGATTTTTTTTTTAAATTTAAACATTCAACTGACACGACTTTAACGTTCGATTTTTAACATAGTGAAACCTGTAAATTTTTATTGTTTGTAATATCACATCCTTTGTGTTATTTTCGTTAAGATAAACTGAATATAGAATGTACATATATACACATAAAATCACTTTAAAGAATAGTTTTTAAAATTTGTCGACGAATTCAAAATTAGTGGTTATGATTCTCTATATCAAAATATAAACGATTAACTATCTAACTATGACAGCTCCCGACCCGATCCCGATCGGGGTCCGAGGAGCCATTACTCCGGGACATTCAAAGCGCGGACTATATTTTTTTTTTTATAAACAACCAAACTGGACTTTTAAATCAACCCTTAAAACTTCACAGCTAGAGAAAACCTTCTCGGGATTTAAAGACAAAACGGTAAAACAGTTAAACTGGACTGCAGAATGAATTACAGAAGGAAATCAGCATACTTGGAACATTTAAATAAAAGGCTGGGTGGGCGACGGCCATCTAGAGGAAATGTGATAAAAATACATGCAGTGAAAATAAACAAAAGAGAAATTTACTGTTCACCGGTGGATGTGAACTACAAACAGAAATTTACTATTCACAGGTGGATGTGAATAAGACAAAAGTGAACAGTGGCAGCGGTGGATGAGAATAAACAAAAAGAGATTTACTATTCACCGGTGGATGTGAACTACAAATAGAAATTTACTATTCACAGGTGGATGTGAATAAGACAAAAATGAACAGTGACAGCGGTGGATGTGCTTATTAAAAGAGTAGCGGTAGATGTGATTTCTAAAGAGAACGGTGGATATGAATAAGACAAAAATGAATAGTGACAGCGGTGGATGTGAATAAACAAAATAGAGATTTACTGTTCACTGGTGGATGTGAACTACAAACAGAAATTTACTATTCACAGGTGGGTGTGAATAAGATAAAAGTGAACAGTGACAGCGGTGGATGTGCTTATTAAAAGAGTAGCGGTGGATGTGCTTATTAAAAGAGTAGCGGTAGATGTGATTTCTAAAGAGAACGGTGGATGTGAATAAGACAAAAATGAACAGTGACAGCGGTGGATGTGAATAAACAAAAGAGAACGGTGGATGTGAATAAACAAAAGAGAACGGTGGATGTGAATAAGACAAAAGTGAACAGTGACAGCGGTGGATGAGAATAAACAAAAAGAGATTTACTATTCACCGGTGGATGTGAACTACAAATAGAAATTTACTATTCACAGGTGGATGTGAATAAGACAAAAATGAACAGTGACAGCGGTGGATGTGCTTATTAAAAGAGTAGCGGTAGATGTGATTTCTAAAGAGAACGGTGTTACTATTCACAGGTGGGTGTGAATAAGATAAAAGTGAACAGTGACAGCGGTGGATGTGCTTATTAAAAGAGTAGCGGTGGATGTGCTTATTAAAAGAGTAGCGGTAGATGTGATTTCTAAAGAGAACGATGGATATGAATAAGACAAAAATGAACAGTGACAGCGGTGGATGTAAATAAACAAAAGAGAACGGTGGATGTGAATAAATAAAGGAGAACGGTGGATGTGAATAAGACAAAAGTGGACAGTGGCAGCGGTGGATGTGAGTTTAAAGACAAAGTTGACAACTTTTAACAAGATTACATAAAAATAGAAGTCGTGAAGACAAAAAGTATGAAAGCTTCAAATTTCAGAAAAACGATTCAAAATATGATTTTGGACAAATCAGAAAAACACGACAAAAATTTAAGGAAAGCAGATTGCATGGATGGCTCTAAAATCAGAGATAATCCATGTATACCTTAAAAGAGAAAATATTCCAATCAATTCCAGAATACTTCAGAATAGAAACTCAACTGTCCAATACAGAGGTTTTAAACATCAGTACAGATGTCATACATCGTTTTAAAATCTCAGAAACAGTACAGAACTTGGCATGCATTTCCAGAATTCACCGTAACAGAAGTTTTTAAAACATAACACAAAACTTTAAAACCTCTTTCTCTCTGGTCAGGAATATCTAGCTGCCACAACCAAACCCCATGAGCTCGATCCGCCAACTACATCAAATCATCATCCTGAGGCACAAAGTGTAACACCCGGCTTTACGGGATTTTAATATTTTAATAAATAATGACATTTTGTAAATATGTCAAATTAAGTCTGTTTTGCGAGCAGAGAGCGTTATTATAATCCTAATTATTAATATGGATTTTGAGAGAATTATGGGAATTTTCGGAGTTGTGAAGTTAAATTACGAGAATTATGTTTCTCGTAATATAAAGGACGTTTTAGTAAAAATAGTAAACGAGGTCCGATTTGCGAACGGACAATTTTATTAAGACCCTAATAATAAGTTGGAATTATTGGTGAAATAAGGAAGTTTGGAGAAACCGAATCGTTAGACAATTAACGAAACAAAGGACTAATCAAATAGAAAATCAAAGGAAGGGCAAAACGGTCATTTGACAAGTCAAAATTATAATAAAAACAAAAACTTTTTCTTCTCCCTCACCACTCTCACGATTCCTCTCCTCCTTCTGGCGATTCCCTCTTCCGGGCGACGAAGCTCTCTCACACACGAGCTCTATCGACGCTCGTTTTCTCTCCAATCGACCTCCGTTCTTCGTGTTTTCTTCTCCGATCAAGGCTTTAGGTGCGAATCTACAGCTTTCGGACTTTAGTTTTCGGTTTTCACAAAGTTTAACGGTTAGGGTTCGTTTAGGGTTTTTATTAAAAACGTAAATTAGAGTTGGAAATCGATAGGTTTGCTGTTATTATGTCCTTAAAGGAGGTATTGATGTTTATTGGACGTAGTTAGCCGTATTATTGACGAATATTAGAGTTTCAGTTGGATTGGAAAACTTAGAAACTCCATTAATGGTGGTGTTGAGGTGTCGAGCGCGAATCGCTCGATAAAATGCCTCGATTAGTTAAATTAGAATTTTAAGAAACTCCTTTAGTTAAGGATTTCATTAATTTGGACGTTAATGGTTCAAACGCGTTTTAATTACAATTGTTGTGAATTGCCTTAGGTGAACAACGCTCGTGGACGGAGCTTAAATTTCTACGGACGACAGGTAAGTCTTCGCGACTTGTTTGGTCGATTGGCCTACACCATAAGATTTTATGTTGTTCGAGGAAATTGGAGAATGTAGGTTGTGTTGGGCAACTAGGTTGGGTAGTTAATTTTAGTTAAGTGTAGTATGTTTAAGTTCATTGTTTGTTTATGCTTTGATTATGTTTATAGCATTGCACATGTTCATGCATCATATTTCTGAAATGCACGAAAAAGGAACTTCTACGCATGTTTTCACGGAAACGAAAAGGTAAATGAAAAGGAAAACGAAAAGGAAAATGAAAAGGTAAACGAAAAGGGTAAATGAAACGAAAAGGAAAACAAAAAGGTAAACGAAAAGGATAAAAGGATGTCACGGTTCTATGAACTACATACGCATCGCATGCATTGTCATTCACGTAGATTTACTGAGCCTTTAACTCACGGAATGTTTTCTATGGTGTAGGTGGTTTTGAAACAGGTGAGAAAGAAGTTCTTCTGCCTGACGTATGAACCGGTTGGTGAATGATGGCTCGTGGGAGTGTGCTGGGCAGTCGGTGCGCATTTTGACCCGTGGGGATGTAGGTAAATGTTTTGGGGATTTAAATTGATAGAAACATAGGAAAATTGTATAGATTGAACATATTAGGATGTTTGAGATCTGATTAGTGGATAGGTTTATGTTTTGATGTCTTTAAACGTTTTGGTAAATTGAATTTATAAAACGTTTTGTTAAGATTTTATCTAGATTTTTATGAGCTGCTTGGTGATTTTAGCAGGAGGAAAATATTTGGTTTTCAAACGGAACCACGCAGTTCATTTTCATGAAAATGTACTTGGTTTTAATTGCGTTTTGAGTCGTTTATTTTGGGTGATTGGTGAAGTGTGAAATGGGTGAAGTTTGAGTGATCGTATGTTACGTGTTTATGGAGTAGAGTACGTTGAAGTTTTAGTATGTATTATGTTTATGAGTATGTAGGGAAAAAGAAAGGGAGATAGGAAAAGAAAGAAGGAAAGAGGAATGAAAAAGAAAAAAAAAAAAAAAAAGGAGGGAGGCAGAACGCTTGGCGACTGATCGCCAAGAGGGGCGATTGGTCACCAAGGAGGATCGCCACTCCCTGGATTTTTCCTAGGAGTGTGGCAATTGTTCGCCACAAGTTGGCGATCTCACGTTTTTGCCATGGGCGATTGATCGTCAGTTTTGGGCGATCGATCGCCTCTCATGTTTTTGTGATTGGTGATCGATCGCCTGAAATGGGCGATCGATCGCCCCTATACTTTTGCGGACAAATATCTCTTTTGCCCTCCTTTCCTTAGCCGAAACTCTTCTTTGTTTTTAATGGTTTTAACTTATTGTTTTAAGCCTTAATTAAATGTTTTATGTTTCTTTAATTGGTTTTAAAATAGTTATGAACGATTTTAACAAATTAGCCTACTATTTAAATTCCGCTCAATCGATACAAAGTTTATAAAGATAGAAATAAAATGAAAAATTTATACGGAAAAAATTAGGATACGGGTAAGGGTCGCTACACAAAGTCCTTATTCACGGGTTCAGTACCTACATCAGGGAGCTCACCTATGAGTCTAAAACTCAGCAAGAACATATAAAAATGCAGTGATGCATATGCTATGCATGAACTTTCAGAATACGGTGACAGTACAATACATTACGTTTCACTAGCAGAGAGGTATAAGTGGGGCTTATAGGGGAACTGACAAGTGCACGATAGGCACAAACAGAAATACAGAATATAACAGAACAGAACAGAACAGTAGGCTAGTCCCCGTCCCGCACTTAACCAATACATTACAGTCAGATTTTTATCTTTCTTAACTTCAAAACCGTGCACAGAAAACTTTTGCATGTCTTTCGGGAAAATCGTGTATGCATGAGCATTTACAGTGCTTGAGACCACATGAATAAACGGCAGAAAGAATAGAAATATAGAAAACTCAGAACGGAACTCTAACTTATCTACCCGAAACCTCCCGACAGAAGTAAAAACCTAGTGTCTCCATGATGTAGGGCCTTAAGGGCCAACCTACGGGTATAAACTTACCTGTTTGCTGTAGAGTTGATATTCTTGATCGTCTCAGTAATGCACGAACCTGTACATACACGTAAGGAAAATAAACAAGCTGCAAATGCTAACCAATAACTTGTAGGATATGCTCCTAACTCCATTCAGGCTTTTAGAAAACAAACGAACATGTTTTCATGCAATAACAGCGAGTTTTCTCCAAAATATCACAAACCCTAAACTTCAACAAAACTGTCATTTGAACTTGTCCAGACACGTTAGCATAAGCAGATGCTTACCTTAGGCAGAAACAGAAGAAAAATCAAGGAAGATCGAAGGTGCTTCGATGGATGATTTTCGTCTGGAAGAGAGGAAACTAAGAGGATGGGATGAATGTGAAGGTTCACGTAGAAGAGAGGAGAATAGGTAGGTTTCTCAACAAGTTATGGACATTTGACAACCATCCATTGGCTCTCTCCCACCAACCTTAATTCCTTCTCAATTTACCCCTCCATGCATCTCTAACTAATGGTTTCTTTCACTCATACATTAGTTTGGTTTTTATCTCATTATCCAAATATACATATTTATATGTATCTATATATAATTTCCATCGATTTGGTTTCCAACAAAACGTTCATTGTATTAATACTAAACTAATCCCACATAATGACTCGAGGAGAAATTACATAGGAAAAAATACCGGGTGTTACACTAACTGTCTGATTTATGAAGCACAATCTTGTATATATGTAACTTATTTGTTATATACACTTTACTTATGATTCAACCTATCACATAATCAATACAGATTTCTACACATAACGATGCATGCTTTATTTGATGTTCGAGGCCTGTTAACTTAATCATTCACCTAATTAGACTTAACTTTATGTTAGTCAATATATAATTATATTAAATACAGGAGGACATAGTATAATTGTTAAATGATATCTAACAAGAGAAAATCAAAAAGTACATGTGATTTAGCATAAGTTTTCATCGACCGAGTTTTCTTTACATTTTTGCAAACTCATATTTTCTCATTAGTGTTCTTTAATATGTTTGCTCACTACATGACTTGTTAATGTAGAAACAAAATTAAATATACGATGTCTTAAATTAATAATTGACACTTGAAGGGAAATAAAAAAAGTAGATTAAATTCACTTGGTATGAATGACTCAAAAATAATATGAAATTTGATGTCCTTAGTAACAGAAAATTGAAGTCAAATAAATAACACTTTGAATTTGGGTATCAAAATTGTACTTCACGGAGTTGTATGAATCCTCAAGGTCATTAGTTGTAGGCCGACCAGAACTGAGAACGGGACCAGAATCGAGCTATTTGGTCTGGTTCTGGTCGGTTCTGAAAAAAAAAATAAACAGATTTTGGTTATGTTATTTCAGAATCGAAATATCCAGTTCGGTTCTTGGATTTGGAGACAAAAAACCATAGAACCGACCCGGACCAATAACTTAGCCCTAAAATTCTGATCTGCGCAGTTCTTCCAGACTTCCACTTTCAATTCGTGTTTCTGCGGTTCTTCCTTCGCATTTAAGCTTTGTCGTGTCTCGTTGTCTCTTGCCCAGTTGCCCTCGCCCTCTCTCACCTCTCGCCGTTTCTCGAGTCTCTCCCAGTCGCCCTCGCCTACTGGTCCTCGCTGGCTCGCCATCTCTCGCTTCTCGCACTTCATCTAAGCATAATCAAACGAAAGGTTTGGTTCTACTCTTACTTTTCTATTGTTTTGTTTCGTTCTTTATATTATGCATTTAATTTTTTATTGTAGTTGTGTCAATTTTGCTTTTGTACTGGCATTTGGGGCACTCCTTCGGCTTCACCGATCTATTCTGTTTGGTATTTTGCTTCTGTTATGTTTGCTGTTTAATTTTTCTAATGAATCGTGATTTTTGTTGTTTGCTGTTTAATTTTTCTGATAAATCGTGATTTTTACTATTTGCGGTTTAAATAATTTTTATTGTTTGTTTGTTGTGTTGTAAAGATGTTTGATGTTTGCTGTGTTGTATTTTTTTTGGAGCTTTGTTGTGGGAATGACTTAGAAATTTGTTTAGCAGTAATTTGCAGTTTGGGATTATAAATGAAGAAAAAAAATCGGGAGGACCAGAATTCAAGTTTGATTCTAGAAAAAATTTTAAGTTTATTGGTGCAAAAATTTAAAAACCAAATTTAATAATCCGGTCCTAATTTTTTCCAAAATGAGACCGTACCGAACCACAATCACCTTTAATTAGTTAATTAGCCGTGCTTAAACTTCTTTTATGTAAGACCGATCTCAAACCCAATTTCCTAGGGGTGACGTGGCGCAAAGGTTTGGTTTGACTAGTCCTCTTTAATGTCTTTCATAAACTAGCGGTTTGGTGCTGGTCAAAAATCAAGCTTGCTTTGGATTGGGCTGGAGGTCTGTGATCTTTTTAATATTTTCAATCTTTTAATATTTATCTTATGTGTTATTTTCATATTTAATTTTATTTATTTTAACATTTTATATAAATTTTATCTTTTTTAAAAAAATTTATAGATTTATTTTATTTTTCTAGAGAATTATTAAAAAATTTAAATCATAAATCAAACTCTATTTCAAATATTGTGGTAAATATTGAAAAGAAACTTTTTGACAATAATACAAACCAAGTAAGATCAAAATTAAAGTTTCAATCAAAAATTTTTTAAACATGAGTAAAAATTCATTAAAGAGATGTGATGTTTTTGAAAGTATAAAAGAAGAGTTTTTGAGTTAAATATTACAAGTATAAGTCAAAAAGATATTTTGAGTGTACTTTGAAAGTCAATCAAGTAGTGCACACAAGACGAAGCGGCCCCGCGCACAAGATGGCGCACCACGCGCGGGCAGTGAGATTTAATATATTTTTTCTTTTGAGAAAAGTAGTAGATTCTATTGTGGTTTCTTGACTTTGATATGTCATTCGAACACGGAACATTATCACTATTATTGTTATTTTTCTCTATCTTCCCGAGACTCAAATTCAACCATAATTTACTCTATCTTCTTCTTTGATAACAATGCACCATAAACTTCTTTTTAGTTAAAGTATCACAACTATACTAGACAGTTTCTTGAAAGTACCATATGAACTAGACAACAAGTGCAGCAATATCAACTACAAATCTTCTTCATCATATTTACATCTTGTAGTCTTTAAATCTGAAACTATTCCCTTGAATATAGACAAGTGCTATTCAATAAAAGTATCATTCATCTACTGATGAGATAAAGTTGTTGCTTCAAATGCAACTTGTGGGTTAGGGTTTTTTTCACAGACCATTTCTAACATTTTGCAACGACAATTTTCTCTTTTATGACATCTTGTAAAATCTAATTTGGCATATGCAAATATATTAAATATAGGACTTTTAGATCTTTACTAATTTTCTCCTCCTCATGTCAAGACCAGTGTATTTTATTGAGCTCTAACAACTCATCAACAAAATCCATGATTTTAAACATCTTCAGTTGGCACAATAGAAATCTCATGTTCCAATCTAATTACCGGATATCTATTTTGACGAACTCATCGCTTAAAATAACAGTTTTAACTGAATATTTAAACCAAAATTCAAATGCTCAAAGAATTCTAAAAATTTCTCAATCTCAAACAAATAAAAAATTGATTTTTTACTAGAGAAGTTTTGGCAAAAGATTCAGATCTAAACCAGATCATGAAATCGGTGAATCTGGTCAATCAACAACTAGTTTGTGCACAAAATAGGGTTATTGTGATGGTGAGGAGACAATTGATTTGACCTAGTTATCGGAGGAGAGGCGGATTCAAACACTTATTAAAGACAAAGGCTTAGACGTCGGTCGGCATGGCATGCAGGAGGCAGAGATTGTTACAATGCCTATTGTTTAGTTACTATTTAGTTTACTGACTCTCTCCTTTTCCCACGCTCTTCATTTCCATTCATCGATTACTGTAATGTATATGTATATACTTAAATGATTGAATGCAAAGAGAAATATAGAAAAACATTTCACATCTCTCTTCATCGTCTTCTTATTCTTTTTCTTCCCTCTTCTGCTTCTGTTTGAAAACTCAACTCTTCCATTCTTCTGCTTTTGTTTCAAAACTTAACTTGATATCAGAGCTAGAAAATAGCGTCAGCCAGTTCGACGATCCCCTCTTCCCCTTTCTTCCCCACTGCCCTCATTTCCCTCAATGCATCAAACACTCACTGTCAAACTTGACAGCCCAAATTACCTCGTTTGGAAAGTTCAACTGCTGAACGTTGTTATCGCCAATGGAATCAACAACATCTTGGATGGCTCATGTCCCCCTCCCCCACAGTTTCTGGACTCCCTCTCCTCTTAGATAAACTTGGAGTTCACTGTATGGCAGCGATATAATAGGCTCTACATGAGCTGGATATTCTCCTCTCTTTCTGAAGACCTTCTTTCTCAAATTATCTCCTTTACCACCGCTAGCGAAATTTGGCTAGCTTTAGCCCGAATGTTCGCCTCCAACTCCTTAGCCTGAATAACGGATCTTCGCAGTCAACCTCATTCCCTCTCCAAAGATGGCATTTCTGCAGCTCAATATATCCAGAAAATTACCTCTATTTGCAACACTTTGGCTGCAATCGGAGAACCGGTTTCTTATCGGGAATAGATCATTTATTTTCTGGGTGGATTGGGAAGCGATTACAACGCTTTTGTCACCTCTATTTCAAATCGCTCCAATCAACCACCGTTGGAAGAAATCCACAGCTTGTTACAAAGCTATGATTTCGGGCTGGAGAAACATAACACAATTGCCTCTCTTCTGATGCCCAATCCGCTTCAAGCCAACATTGTCGTTCAGCGTCCTTTTCGGCCAGAATCAGATTCTTTGTCGTTCCAGTATGCCTGGGTCTGACCTCATTTCCCGTCTCAGATGCCTCAAAATAGGTATGGGTCTGTTCCTTCATTACTTGCTAATTGGCGATCGACCCGGCCCAATAATTTTAAACCGAGATGCCAAATATGTAACAAGTTGGGCCACTCAGCCTCAGCCTGTTATCATCGATTAAACCCGTCATACCGACCCGCCCAGGCTTCGTATCCCTCTTCTACACCCCTGTTTCCTTTCACCACCCAGCATCCTGTCCTTCAAGCAAACACCGCTGGTCTGTTACCAACACCTCCTCTCAACACACTTACCACTCCATGACTACTAGATTTCGGTGCCACAAATCACTTCACGCCACAATCGGCTGTCCTCCATCAACCATAAAATTATTCTGGTTCTGCTCAAATTGCCACAGCCGATGGTAAGCTTCTTCAAATCACTCAAGTTAGCTCTGCTGTTGTTGCAACAGCTAGTCGTCCATTAAAATTGAACACTATTTGTCACACCCCACTAATTTCCCATAATTTGCTCAGTGTCTCTCAATTGTGTAGCGACCCTAATACTGTACCTAATTTTTCGTATATATTATTTTTTTTTGTCCTTATTATAAACTTTAAATTTAAACTTAAACGGAAATGAAATCGAAATCGGAAATTGAAACCCACTTAAATCAAAACTTAAAATCAATTATAAAAACTAATTAAAACTAATTAAAACAATTCATTAAAACTATAAAACAAACGGCTAAAAGAGGGAGGGCAGAAGGGTCAAAACCGCGACCAACAGGAGAGGGGCGATCGATCTCCAAATTCAGGAGATCGATCGCCAATGTGTAACCAAGTGAGGGGCGATCGATCTCCAAAAATGCAGGAGATCAATCGCCGAACACAAGGCATGGAGGGGCGATTGGTCGCCCCTCACAATGGCGATCAGTCGCCTTCCACATTCCTTCATTCTTTTCTCTCAACTTTTCTTTCTTCTCTCTTTTTTTTTTTTTATACAAGTGCTCTTTGGAATCCGAAGTTTCAGAGAGCAAACACCAACATTCTATCAATTAAACAAACTAAATGCACGTTAAACTTTCATAAAAACGAACTGCGTGGATACGTTTAAAAATCGACAGATCCTCCTGTTTTAAATTCCAAGCAGTTCCAATGAAACACTATAAAATCACAATTTATAAAACAGGTTTTCAAGAACGTTTAAAACCTCAAAACATGAACCTAACATCTAGCCAGATCTCAAGCATCCTAATATGTTCTAACTTTACACATATTTTGTCTAATATTAACCCAGTACTCTCAAAATACGTACATACATCCCCACGGGTCAAAACGCACCGACTGCTCAGCACACTCCCGCGGGCCAATCTCCATCAACTGCATCATACATCAGGAGGAGGAATGTCATCCTCACCTGGCTCAATGTCACCTAAAAAGTCACCTACACCATACAGACACACTATGAGCTAAAGACTCAGTAAATTCTACGTATATGCAGATGCGTGCAGTGCATATGGAGTTCAGAAATCATGCATAACATACAGATCGTGGCAGACAGAATATCACCGAGATCTCATCCCCCTAACCGGAGAGAGCCCATCCAGCGGTCGGACTACTCTTTCCAGCTAGAGGAGGGGGGTACACGCTTACAACACGTACAGCCGTGCCTGAGCCCCACCTCGTGTGACCAGATAACAGATTACGTATTTTATTACATTACATGAGATGTGGTATTGGTCAGACCCTTAATTCGGTCCACACAATAGATCGATAGTGTAGGATCGGAATTGTCTAAGAGGGGGGTGAATTAGACTTTTTAATTTTAATTTCAATTTAATCTAATTTCTCTTCTTGATTAAACTTAGTTACAGCACTAGTAATCAAATAACGTAAAGAGAGAGAAAGAGAAATTAGACACCAGTATTTTTACGTGGTTCGGCCAAACTGCCTACGTCCACGCTCCAAGGCTCTCCCTTGAAGATTTCTTACTTCTCCTCAACGAGAAAATCTGATCGACCTTACGGGCTTCGATCCACAGCCTTTCACAATCCTGGATTGAACTTAGCGGGCGTCAATCCACTGCCTTACAGGTTTTTCAGGTTTGAAGGACAGATTACAATAATCTACAAGCTCTCAAAACAGAATCTCAAGTTTTGGAGTAGAGAGATGTAGATTGAGATTACAGAGTATGATTTGCACGTTAGGGCTCAGAAAATCAAATTTGCAAAAGTTGGGACTTCGTGCTCTAAGCTCAGCTTATATACTCTGTCTTCATAAATGGCTTTGGCTTCAATGCTCCTTATCCAATAATAGAAGTTTAGTTACCGTTGGAGCAGCTTCCGTACAAGGTCAGGTAGCCGTTGCCGTTTGTAGTTGCAAATCGTCGTCGCCGTTAATGTTCTGGAGTTATGGCTGAAAACGACGTCACTGTAGCTTCGCGGCTAATTTGAATTCTGGCGGAAGACAAAGCTGACTTATAGTCTTGAACCGCCAACGAAAGATGAAGCTTTAAACCCTTGAACCAGCGTCGGATGATGAAGCTCTTGATGCTTGAACCGGCATCGGATGATTGATTCATAGTTGTCTTCCGCCTTTGTCGTTTAGTGACCGGAAGAGTAAATCCTTGAAGTCATCCGCCTTTGTCGTTTTGTGGCCGGAAGAGCACTTTAGTTGAAGTCATCCGCCTTTGTCGTTTTGTGGCCGGAAGAGCACTTTAGTTGAAGTCATCCGCCTTTGTCGTCTAGCGAGCGGTGGAGTGATTCTTTTCGCTCATCCGCCTTTGTCGTCTAGCGAGCGGTGGACTGATTCTTTTCGCTCATCCGCCTTTGTCTTTTAGTGAGCGGTGGACTAATTTCATTTAGTCATCCGCCTTGTCGTTTAGTGACCGGTGGACTGACTCTTTTAAACGACTCCGCTCTTGTCGTTTTGTGACCGGTGGACTGATTCTTTTGCTTAACACATTTCAGCCCTGTACACTTAATCATATGCATTAAAAACTAAAATACCCCTTTTAAGGGTATCTCCAACAAATCTAACTCAAATGCATTTCATTAAATTCAATTAATAATCATAATCAAATTACTATATTAAGCAGACAAATTCATCATCAAAAACAAATTAAGACTTAAACATTATTTAAGTCAACAGATAGCCCCCTTTCGGGCCACATCGGTTTTCTGAAAACATCGTGCGGAAATTCATTTTCATGCTTAGTTAAAATACGTGATGCATGAACAGTTATAAGCATAAAATAAACAACCAACATGCACACCATCAAGACGAATAAAAACATAACCTAATAAACGATTCACCTAACTACCCAACCAAAGCAATTTAAACACACAATACTCTAAGATCCTCAACGCGACATCGAAGTACGGTGTAGGCCAATCGGCCAGAGTAAGTCACGAGAACTTACCTTGTGCGCGTTTAACTTCGAGCTCTGTCCACGAGAGTCGTTCACCTAAGACAATTTAGAATGATCGACGTTAAAACGAGATTAAGCTTCTAAACGTCCAAACTGACAAAACTTTAACTAAAGAAATTTCCTAAAGCTTTAATCCAATTCATTGAGTTATTTCATCGAGCAATACACGCTCGGCAACTCAAATCCCAAATTACGAGTTTCCCCTAAATCTCGAAATTTCTCGAATTTTAACATTTTCCACAAATTAATCTAGTTTCGTCCAATAACGCTCAATAAGTTCTATACGTTCATAAACTACGATAACCTATTGCTTTTTAAACCCGAAATCGCATTTTTAACCTAAACCCTAACGAAACCCTAATGTTAAATCGGCCCGAAAATTGAAAACTAACGCTCTAGAATCATAGATTCATACTAGGGTTGCGAGAGGAGGAGAAAGCACGGAAGAAACGAGTCGATCGGAGGAGAAATGGAGGTCGGAACGTCGAAATCGCCGTGAGGGAGTCGCCTGAAAACCTCTCTGGTTTTTCACGCGACAGAGGAGAAATGAAGAGGAAAAGAAAAGTTTTGTTATTTTATAATATTGACTTGGAAAAAGACCATTTTGCCCTTGCATTGTTTTTATATTCATTTCGTCCTTCGTTTCGTTAATCGACTAACTATTCGGTTTCACCAAATCTCCTTATTTCACCAATAAGTCCAACTTATTATTTGAGATTTATTAAAACTGTCCGTTTGTAAATCGGACCACGTTTACTATTTTTACTAAAACGTCCTCTATATTACGAGAAACGTAATTACTCGAAATAGCGTTATTACTCCGAAAATTCTTGTAAATTCCCTAAAATTCCTATTAATCGTTAGGATCGTAATAAAGCTCTCCGCTTTCAAAACTGACTTGATTTGACATATTTATAAAATGCCATCAAATATTATAATATAAAAATCTCGTAAAGTCGGGTATTACAAATTGTGTCGTGACAATTCAGTGTACATTGAATTTCATTCAAACTATTTTGTTGTCAACGATCATATTTCTCAACAAATCCTTCTTCGAGGCTCCCTCCATGATGGACTATATCAAATTCCTTTGACTACCACTGCACTATCTCTGTTTGCCCGGTTATCGAATCCAGCCATCTCTCTATTTCAACTATGGCACCACCGATTAGGTCACCCCTCTCACCTTGTTTTGAAGCATGTCTTAGATTCATGCAATCTATCTTTGGCTAAAACAGACATGCCGAAAGTGTGTACTTTTTGTCAAATGAGTAAAATTCATTGTTTGCCATTTCAAATTTCTAATTCTCATGCTCGTTTTCCTTTTGAAATTGTACATACTAATGTTTGGGGTCCATCTCCTATAAAATCTGTTACTGGTGCATGATGTTTTCTTTTGTTTATTGATGATTGTACTCGTTTTATTTTGGTTTTTTCCTTTGAAGTTAAAAAGTGAAGTTTACATTACTTTTGTCCTTTTTCATCAATTTGTGTACAATTAATTTGGGTTTACGATTAAAGTTTTCCAATCAGACTAGGGTGGAGAGTTCCAATATCTCTCTCCCCTTTTTAAATCTCTTGGTATACATCATCGTATTTCATGTCTTTCTACCCCAAATCAAAATGGTAGGGTAGAGTGCAAAAATCGTTACGTTGTCGAAACTGGCCTTGCTCTACTCTTCCACTCTTATGTTCCTCAACCGTTTTGGCCCTATGTTTTTTCAACTGCCACCAAATTAATAAACTTGCTACTTACTCTGATACTCAATGACAAATCTTCGTACGAATGTCTTTTTAGCTCTATTCCAGACTACTCTTCACTACATGTCTTTGGTTGTTTGTGTTTTCCCTTTCTTCGATCTTTTAATCAACATAAATTGCAGTCTTGTTCCCTTCCTTGCGTCTTCTTGGGTTCTAGTTCTCACCACAAATGTTATATCTGCCTAGATCCTAAATCCAACAAAGTTTACATTTCCCGTCATGTCATCTTTGATGAGTCTAGTTTTCCATTCTCTTCACTTCACCCATTGGTTACACAAAAATCATCTTTCTCTCTCCCTATTCCCTCAATTCCCTTCTCACCTTTTCCTACCCACCCCACCAGTTCCCCTTCACATACTTCTGTCTTACCCTCAACTTCTCTCACTCCTGTACCAAATCTCTTACCTTTGCCTTCGTCTCATCTCGTTACTATAGACCACCAGCCCTCTGAAATTCAAACATTTCCCACACTTATCCCCATTCATGCTCCACCTACCACTACTGATCACCCTATGCGAACTAGGGCCAATGATGGTATTTTTAAGCCAAAAGCTTTTTTAATGGAACATTTGTTTGAACCAAAGATATTTCTCCAAGCCTCCAAATACTCACATTGGTTAGCTGCTATGTAAGATGAAATTGCAGCTCTCAAAGATAATAATACTTGGCAATTAGTTTCTTCTCCAAGAGAGGCTAAAGTTATTGGTTGCAAGTGAGTCTTTAAGACTAAACTCAACCAAGATGGATCTGTTAATAGATATAAGGCTCGCTTAGTGGCAAATGGTTATGATCAGACAGAGGGGATTGACTATGATGAAACTTTCAGTCCAGTTGTAACAGAAGCATTTGTTCGCACTACTCTCTCCTTAGCCATCTCTTTTGGTTGGATTATCAAACAACTTGATATAAGCAATGCTTTTCTATATGGAGATCTAATAGAAACAGTTTTTATACAGCAACCTCCAGGTTTTATTAGTTCATCTTAACCCTCTACCGTTTGCTTGTTACACAAAGCTCTTTATGGTCTCAAGCAGTCTCCTCGGGCCTAGTACACCAAGCTATACAAGGCACTACTACAATTGCTTCAAAATATGATACATCACTCTTTGTTCGTCACCAACACTCCTCAATTATAATTATGCTAGTCTATGTCGACGACATCATTGTAACTAGTAACTCTGCAGCTTTACTTGATCAGCTATTCACTTATCTACATTCGCAATTTAAAGTTCGAAGTCTTGGACCATTAGCATTCTTTCTTGGAATCTCCGTTACTCACACTTCTCATGGTATGACCTTCTCGCAATCTCGATATATTTTTGAGTTGCTTCACAAGGCCAACATGCTATTTTGCAAATCAGTCCCTACTCCTATGATTTCAGGACCAATCTCGTCTAAACATTCTGGTACACCATTCTGTGATGGTTCGCTCTATCGTAGCATTGTTGGTGGTTTACAGTATTGTTACCTTATCCGACCAGACATTGCCTTTGCTGTGAACAAGGTCTCACAATTTATGCATTCACCTTCAGACATTCATTGGCAAGTCGTCAAATGAATTCTACCATATCTTCAAAGTACCTCCTCTTTAGGTATCTCATTCTCGCCATCTTCTTATTGTAATCTAACATGTTATATGGTTGCTAATTGAGCCTCATGTCTAGATGATCGTAAGAGTACAAGTGGATTCTGCATTTTCTTAGGCACCAATTTTATCTCTTGGTCGTCCACTAAACAAAAAGTAGTATATCTCTCTAGCACTGAATCAGAATATCAAAGCATAGTGAATGGCGCAACTGAAGTGATTTGGCTCCAATCATTGCTACGCGAATTGGGTATTGCATCCACCAAGGTACCCCTAATTCTCTGTGATAATATTAGCGCAACATACCTTGCCTCAAATCCGGTGTTACATTCAAAATCTAAACATATTGAGATTGATTTTCATTTTGTTTAGGAAAAGGTCATCAACAAAACATTGATGGTCAAGTTTCCTTCGTCCGAAAATCAGCTCGTTGATGCCCTCACTAAGTCTCTCCCGCCGTCAACGTTCTGTGATTTTACGTCCAAGATCTTTGCCCTACGACCTTGATCTTGAGGTGGGATGTTACAATGTCTACTGTTTAGTTACTATTTAGTTTACTGACTCTCTCCTTTTCCCACGCTCATTATTTCCATTCATCGATTATTGTAATGTACATGTATATACTCAGATAATTGAACAGAAAGAGAAATATAAAAAAACATTTCACATCTCTCTTCATCGTCTTCTTCTTCTTCGTCCCTTCTTCTGCTTCTGTTTGAAAACTCAACTTTTGTCAGGACCTAACCCGACGAGCCCTGACGATTAGGATTCTTGAGGTGGGAAATGATAATAAATTCTGAGTTTTCAATTTTCATGGATACGTTTGTATTTTTATCTAAACTCGTGCTCCTTGTACCTGGCATCATAAAATAAAATGTTTCTAAACAGTTTATATATATATACATCAGAGTCTCTAAGGAAGCTACAACATAGTTATAATAAAGTCACACACACGTGACCGTTCAAAAAAGAGTTTATAAGAATTCTAAACTGTCTATCTCGGTATCAATACAAAAGAAAACCATCTACCTCGATGGTTTACTCTATGCCTCTTCTAGTCATTTATGTTGCTTTTGCTTTCCTGTCTTGGTGAACGATCTCGTTATCTGAAAAATATAGATAATTCATATAATGAGCTTTACGCCCATGAAATAAGTCTAGCAGTTAGAATAACTAACCCAAACTCTATCTACACTATCTAGGATCATACTTCATCCTCCAACTAACATTGATTTTTTTTTTAAATCAATTTGTTTTGATTTAAAATTCATGTCATTTATATAAAAATACATGCATGTTCATATTCGAACCATTTACAAATTTATGTCATTAACCACAATTTAAAATCATTCTCAGCAAATAGATAAATTTCATGTAAGTTAAAATAAATATTTCATGATTTAAAGTCATATTTTCACAAAACATTCAATGCAATCTTTTAACATTCAAATTGATATATCAAAAATACAATCTACTCTAATTAACGCATATGACTATCACACATCCTACATGTTTTCGAGCTTTCACCGGTAAGGCTATAAGACCCTGCACATTGCTTCTCCGCGAGATTTAGGGATTTTCAACCCAAAGATGACACATAGTTAATCTCCCAATTATTTTCATAGTCATACTTATTGCACACGAAGAGGTAAGTCCAGTTCAATGAGTTCTTATGTTACCACGACTTCCAACTTCCTCATTCCTAAATGCATGCTTTTAAAACATTTATAAAGCAATGCTATGTACGTTTAAAACAATGCAACTCAATCCACCCATACAATTGATATCAATATGTTCAATTCAACGTAAAACATCGTTTTCAAAATAATACTTTGTAACTCATCGGTTTCCAAAACATTTTCTTTTTATACATTTCAATACAAATAAAAAACATATTATTTTCACAACAAAACAATTCAATTCATTTATATCATCAAAACAATATCAATTTATCTCTTCAATCCTCAATCAAACTCTATCCTATCCAATTCCAAGGCAGAAATGTAAACTATTTCCACCTAGTAATGCAATAAAGCATAAACTAACTATTTAAATCGTTAGATTTACTTACCGACTTGTCGGTTTCTTCACTTTAACTGAAAATCTCCTCTGAATCTATCAATTTTTCCACCAAAATTATCCTCTCAACGAGCTGAACAATTTTCTCTAAAGGACGGATTGACGAAAATAACTTTTTTCCTTCATTTTCTTCTCTTTTCTCTCTTCCTTCCCGCTGTTCTTTCTTCTCTAGTTTTCCTTTCTCTCTCTCTCTCTCTCTCTCTCTCTTCCTTTTCCTTTTCTCTTCTCTCTCTCTCTCTTTCTTTCTTTTTCTCCACGTAAAACCATTCTTATCATTTTGCCACTTGACCCTTTTGGCACCAGTGATTAATGGTTAATTACCATTAAACCATTGTTATCTTTTGAAAAATTTGATTTTGCCCTTCAACTTTGATTTATTACCATAAAACCGAGTTTAATAAATTTTTAAACTCAATTAACCTTAATCTAATTTAAATTAGATAAATTTTAATCTAACGTTTATAATTAATCAAAATTTTATTTGAAAAATTGAATTTTTATACATTTAAAATTTAACAAAGACGATCGATTGACCATGTTTTTTACTTTTTAACGTATCTTTTCTTTAATCCGACTTCTCCAACGTATATATATACATTCTTTAAATATAAATATACTCGATTACATTTTTGAATTTAAAAATTCGAACCATTACAACTTTTCCTTTCTTCTGCTTCTGTTTCAAAACTCTACTGAGACTGGCGCTCAAACAAATGGTCAAGTTGTGCGGTCGGTGTTCTCTGCAGGTTGACAGCAAAGGCTAATTGGAGGAGAGAGGAGGGGATGACGACCTCTATGCAGCGATGCACGATCAGAGAGAATGGCTTTGGCAGTTGGCTGGTCAACGGAGGCATTAATGTCAACGACTTCTGAACTGTGACGGATTGGTGGCAAGGTTGGTGGATGTGCGGTGGACAATTGCTCTCCTCTTTAGAGTTTTCTTCTTTCTTTTGCGTGGAAGGAGAAAACAACATCAAATTTGTTTTTTTTTTTCTATTCAAATTATCGATAAACTTATTTAATACCATGAGAGTTATTTTGATAAATAGTAAACACCATTGATAAACACTCTCAACCTTACTTAGACAGTCACATTTTAATTAAGATTTATGTGAAAAACTTAAACAGAAAAGAAACATATTATTATCTTGAGTTTTACAAATTAAACATATATTCATGACATAAAACAATAATCTTAAAACGAAATTCACAGTGCGAATCTAATCGATCTCACCCTAATAGAACTGTCATACTGAATCGGAATAGTTTGTAACGTCATTCTGTTTTAATAAAAGACAAGGCTTCATCATTGCACGTCATGATTTCTAATCCCATGCCTATCTTTCAACACATTTTTCGTCTTCTTTTTCTCATTTCAGCTCAAAATGTCTCCTTTTTTTCTACATTTGATCAAGCTCTAGGATAAGAACATCAAGGGCGGATCATAGTGTCAGAAATCTTATGAAAAATGAAATTTATGAAGCAAGTTTTTCTGTCTCCAAATCAGAACTCAAGAGGAAGAACTGCATTTCTCGATCCTTGACCTTGCCGAACCGGGAAGAACGACCTCTGAAATCTGCTGCAACTCTCTTCACTTTTCTTCAGATTGATTGTTCTTTTAACAGCTGAATAAAGTTCTTCACCTGCTGCACAATCCATTGAAAACGATCTTCTAATTGGCTGGACTGAGAACAGTTCATCTTTACTGCAAATCGGCAAAACCCATGACTGCAAATCGGTAAAACTCTGAGCATATCTTGCTCTTGAAACTCACTCAAGCAAACCACACAGCCATTGATGCTTTTCTCCACAAACTCTGCTAAACTGCCGAATTGGAATATCTTGAATTGTCTTTTCTTCGAGCCCGCAGCTCAATGTTGTCACAGTCAAGGCGATGAAAGAATCGTTGCTGTATCGAGTTTGCATAATCGACAATCGGCGGAGAAGATTGAGTTGGTTGAAATTATGGAACCATTTGGTGAGAAAGATGATGTAGCTTACCAGCAAGAAAACAGAGGCTATAATGCAAGGCAGAGAAATGGCTACAATGGGAGAAACAGAATCTGAAGCAGGCAATGGAGGTTGATTTGATGGGTTTTCTTGGTTTTTGATTGTTGTAAAAGCTTGAGATCCATGGCTATGGAGGTTCAGAGGCATAAGGAAATTTGGTTGAGATCTTGAAGAAGAAGACTTGTGTAACTAATACCAATAAATACTAGGAATGATGATTGTCGAGTCTTGAAAATAGCACTACCCATCCCCCATTACACTGTCTCCCCCCTGCATACTGTCAAACTTATAAATCAAGCCATATGAATTCATCTTGGACCTGATCTGATCATTGATTCTCAACCTAATTATTCAAATTAATTAAATAATGATTTAGTCATCAGAAAGCTTATTAGAGAGTTGCACTTTCATATAAAAATTGGCCATTATTCACATGTTCTTGGAGGGGATATTAAAGTAAAAACTTGTCGTTAGGCTAGCAATATCGGAGTAGGATATTTACGTGTTATTGTCGAGGTTCAGGTTACTAAATTTCAACTCTGTCGATGACATCATCATCTTCGCTCTTTAACCTGAAGTCAGCACGAGAGATCATGTCGATGAATGTCTTAGTTGCTTTTTGGACGGCGCGAGAAGTCTTCTTTGCAGCACCAGTGACCACTGGCTGTATAGAGATGTCGGGTAAGTTTGCTCTCTCTTCGATCATGGCTGAATCATGTGAAAATCTAAAAGATTAGTAAATTGATTGGACGAGTTCCCATGAAACGGATTGGTTCTCGAACTTACACATGGTCTGTTGACGAGCAATGGTGCTGATTTGTCGAATTCCTGCTTCTGCTGCTTGGACAGCTTGAGCCGACTTGTTGACCCCATCTGAAATCTCTTGGCTGCACTCAGGCAAGTCAATATCAATCAAAAGTAAAAACTAGAGAGAGAGAGAGAGCCCAAACAAATGAAGTGATTTATTTTGGGTGAATGTCAAAATGATTAATTTACCCATTGAAGGATCTCAAATTTCTTAAAAATTAAGGAAAGGTTAGCATGCTATACAAGAATTTTAATATTTAACTCAAACGGTTCAAATAAAAAACAAACTCCCTCAAAGTCCAAGGACCTTTAGTGCTGTATCCTACCCCCTGTACCAGTCCAATTTGTAGTTGATGGTTCAGTTCGTGTAATTAATATTTTGGCTGACATTATTAGCTATACTAACATTGGTTACTGAAGTTATGCATAAATGTAATGCTCATAATTTCCTCTAGACCTATATGCTAATAAAACTCTAAGAAAGTTATGTAACTATATGATAAAAATTCAAGAACCACTCCCTCTATTTAAAATTAGTCGAAAAACATTCAATACTCCGATCTACCAGTTTAAATCTTGAAATTTCCACCTCAAATATTGGGTAAGTAATTAATTGCCTCAATTCTCTTCCCACGACCCTTAATTCTTTCGCATGGACGAGGTAGAACAACTATTGTTTTAAGAATGCTCTCGAAGCTAAAAAGAGCCTTTTATGATTAACTTAATAGTAAGAACATAGAAATACGGAGTATAATTGACGTAAGCATCACCTTAGATCACTTAGTTCAAGAATCAGATCACTGATTTCCATGCCCGCCAGTCGTGTTGCAGCCATTGTGCTAGGCAGCTCCTGCCGAGCCGTATCAGCTAGCTTTGAAAAAGACACTGCTGCTCTTCCCATTGCCTATAGAAGCGCAACAAAATTTGACAGGTGACTGGCAAGAGCAGAAAGAGACTTGAAAAGTCTGAATAAAACATAAACATCTTTCAAACATGAAAATGCAACTGAAAAAAAAAATTAAAACTAACATAGGAAGCTAGTTGAAGTAAATTACAAAATATACTGAAAAAAAGAAAAAAAAATCATAAAAACTCTCACATTCATAGTGGAGTATACAACTTTACACACAAGAAAAATTCTGCCTAGTCACCACAATGCTTGTCCACACCAGATCTTCACTTGCTAACACAGATAAATATTTTGGCTATTTGTGTATTATGTAAATTGAAGAATCTAGTGTTCTAACTCCAATAACTTTTACCACTGAAACCCACGGATGCTGGATTTGTACTACTTTTGGTGACAATCACAAAGTATTGATACACAGACCCAGATGAGATTCTAAATCAAAGAGACAAATCCATTCTAAAAACTTGTATTTGCAGGGAATAAAATAACCAGATCATAGTGACTGATGTTAAGATATGAATGCAGGTATATTTGAGTTTTGAGTAAATGTTGAGAAGCTTACACGAAGTGTAGGGACGGCAGCAATGACAAGGCTCGTAAATGCTACAGAAGTCTGTACAAATTGGAACTGATTAAAGTTTATCACCAACGATAAAATAACCTAACAATGTAATCAAATGCGATTTTGCTGGCGTGTTTAAGCACATTATCATAATTCATGACAGTAACAGATAAAATATTGACAGCCATCAAAGTAGAAACTCGATTTACATATTTAAACTCCATTTTAAAGAGCATTGCTATGGAATAACTATATTTCAAGATCATAAATGATAACATTCTATTATGAAAACCAAAACAACACAAGCTCTTTCATTTATGCCTTTAAATTGATTGAATTCAATTTGTAAACACATACATCGTGCTTAGTCTGGAAACAAAGTACCCAAATAATCCTGAAAAAGGGCGATAAATCTCATTTCTCCCTGGCAATACATGCTATACAAACGAAAACTCGCAGAATAATTAAATTTGCTAAAAAAACAAAGAATTCCCAAAAAAGTACCAGAAATTTCATCTATAAGATAAGTAGACAATTCTACCGTGAAGGCAATGAAAGCCAGGAGAAAGAAAGCTTGGTCGGCCAAGCTCATCTTGGTCACATGCGAAAACGAAAATCTAGGACTAGCCACTTCCGAATTCCATCCACTTTTCCCCAAATCTTCATCGACAATCGCTTCATTCGAAGATGTTTCCACCACCGCTTCTAAGCCACCGCCGCCCAATCCTTTATCTGAAACCGATTTCACCGAATTCAGAAGGAAAATCGAAGCCAAACGGGTTGGCTTAGATTGAATAAACCAAGAACTGGAATCTGTTTTCCTGGGTTTGAGAAAAAGAACAGATTGAGTCCGTACCCATGAGTTGCGGCCAGGATAGGGAGGCAAGAGATGCGAGCAAGGGGTGCTCATAGATGGAAAAAATGAAGAAGAAGTAGAAGATCGGATGATGGGTCTGTAACAGTTGGAAGAAGGAGCTCAACAACCTAGCTACACTCGAGGTTTGAGTTCGCCCCCATTTCTCAGTCTATGCCTAGTCACGCTGGGTGAGAGGCGGGTATAGATAAGAGAGTGAGTGGACGAGTTGCGAAACAAGCGAGTCGGGAGTTTCTGAAGAGCTCAGCAGAAGTATATATTTATCGAATTTTGATAAATAATAATTCATATTAAAATATAGGATAAAATGCAATTTGACTCCTACAACTAGGTGAAAAAAACAATTTATATCGTAAACTCAGATAATGGGCAAAAACAACCTTAAAGTATTAATAATGGACAATTTACCCCCTACCGTTATATTTTCTGTTAAAATGTGACGTTTTTTTTACATGTCTAATTTTTCTTCCCGAAATGCCCCCTGCCCTCTTCACCCTTCACCCTCGTTTCTCTCTCCTTCCCTCGCTCTCTCCGTCACTCTCTTCCCACTCTACGGTTAGAGCTAAAAATCGATGTCAGGTTTTGTTTAATAGTTCAGTTTCATTTCCATTAATTGCGTCTGCTCTTTAGGGTTGTTTCAAATCATTCCCCTTTTTTTAATCGCCCGACAAAACCAAACTACTTTCATCGTGAAAATCGCAATATTTGGATCAACTTTACCTAGACCCTGAATTGACAAAGCTGACGAGACACCCCTGGTAGATTGTGGAGGAGCAGCCGGCACTGGAGCTGGAAGGCGGCGACGATGAAGTGTTAACAGGAGGATGAACTTTTGGGTCACTCTCTGCCATGGTTAGTTGTTGAGGACAAGTTTGAGCTCTGACGCTCTCCTTTGCCAACGCATCGTAGAATGCTCTGTGAGTGATGAAGCTATCCCTTCTTCAATCAATTCCAAACCCAGAAATCAAAATCAAAATCAAAATCAGAAAATCCAACTGAAATTGTAAGAATTAGAGGAAGAAGATGATTAAAGACCTAGAAAACAAGAATTACCCTATGGTGCCGCAGATTTTTTAATGAGTTTTCCAATCGGACTGAACCGCGTATTTCTTTGAACACTTGTCGCATTTCCACTTCTTCTCGACGTGTTTTCTACAGAAATGCTTCTTCATTCCGGTGAGATCGCCCAGAGCTCGATAAGAATCGTGGTGAGCACAGGACGACTCGGGGCAGACATAGACTCTCTTCTTCACCTCCTTACTTGAACGTTGCTTCAGCTTCCATGGAAGATTATGACCTCTTCGATCCAACTGTAAATTATTGAAAAATTTCATTATCACAATTAAAAGCAATCAATATAGACTTAATTCCCAATAAACTAATTTTCAAAGTGTGTGTGCTCAAACTCCATTTGAATTGCTAAGTTCAAAAATCAAAACTAAACATTACAATTCATATCATAAGATGTCAATTTTTTAATATCCTTCCTAAACCCATTAGCTTTCAAAGATTTTTTTTTTTTTTTTATAACATAAGTCAAGGGGATACACAATAATAATTTTTATATTGACTTTATCTTTTAGTCACACTACCTTTTTACGCGATTGACAACATTGGTGATGAAGTCCTCCAGTTACTCGGTAATGTCACATCAAGATATATACTCATATAGAATGGAGGAGTATAGTCAATAAATATGCAACGGAGTTCCTCCCAAAGTTTCTCTAATTTATTTCTACACATCGAGTATCCAAAAGGCTCACTAGAAATTGAAAGTAGATTAGGAAATTGTAATTTTTTTGTTTTTTTTTTCTTTTTTTTGTTTTTGTTGTTTTTTTTTAACCCTCAAACTTATTATTTATTATATATGTTTTTTTAGAAGAAATCTTTAATCGCTAATTTCTTTCATCAAGCACTAAATTATTAATATCTAGATGAAATTGTAATGTCCAGAAAGGATGATATTACTAAGCAACCAAAATGAGTTTGTGTGTTAAGAACAACTAAGCATATGAGAATAAATCTTAATTAATTTATAATAATATGTGACAATAACATTATTCAATAACTCACTAAATTAAAGGATATTAGGAAATTCACTTTTCTTCATTTTTCAATTTTTTTTTTAATCATGAATAGTCTATAGACCAAACAGAACACTAATAACCAAACAGAGCAAATAACACAAATTAACAGAATAAAGAAAAATAAAATAGAGAACTAAACAACCTTGGACACAAAACTAAACAGAACAAATAAGTATTCTAAACAATTTTCAAACACTCAAATTAAACAAAAACTAAACATCCACGTTAAACAATCCACACTAAACTTTCAGAAATCGAAATTAAGCAGTTAATACTAAACATGCATGCACCCCACACTTAAAAATTGGCAGTGTCCTCACTACCAAAAAAAATTAAGTTCAAAGAAAACTAAAAGAGAATTAAGTTCATAGAAAACGAAAAGAAAAGAAAACTGAAGATTTAGAGCTTCCCTGGTACTCATGCTTCATTATCGGATTCATCATCCGAGTCTCTTAAAAGTGTTTTTGGGAAATGTGGGAAAACAGGAGCTGGATCCTCTGATTTCTTGGCAAAGCTGGCTGCCAATGCTGTATCCCGCAGCTTGGTGTACTGCCAGAATATTCTATTTTTACGTTTTAAACTCTTCATAGCCTTTCTCATCTGGTATTGGAGATTTTCTTGAAGTTGAAGTTTCGTCTTCAAAGTTGAAAGGTCATTTCTGTGCCAATCGAGCTTGTTACGCACCGACTCCAGACTGTCAAGTATTTGCTGTTGGATGTTGCTGTTGCTGGATGATGCTTCTGCGTTGCCTGTAGCATTGGTGCCACCTTCAACCTCTGTTTCATGAACCGCAAAACCGTCTGCAGCAATCCTCTTAACAATAGTGGGTGTCATTGCTGGCCCTGGTGAAAGATGTTCTTCATCTCCGTCATAAGAGACCCCCGCCAATTCACAAAGCCCAGAAATTAAGGATGGAAATAATAGTTGCCCTTTTGGCTTCAGGGCATTTGCACATAGATTTCGGTAGATAATCAAATCAATATTGATCTTCTTATTGGTTAAAATGCAATAAATCAGAATAGCACGATCTCTGGTCACATGTTGACCATGAGAAGAGGGGAATATCCGGAGTTTTAGAAAATGACACCAAACCTTGGCATTGGGAAGCAGGGAAAGCCGAGGAATGGAAAGAAAACCTATTTTCGATTGCACCCATTCTGTTCCAGGCACAGCTATTTCCTTCAAAGCTGTGTTCAGAAATTCTGGTGATAAATTATCTTCATATCTATAAAACTCGTCTTCTACTTCCTCTAGATTGTAAAAACCATTGATTTCTGAGGGTCCGATTCTCACATCGCATTTTCTAACCCGCACACTCTAGGGCAAATCTCCCTCAAAATTAGCATAAAATTCTCTCACAATATTTTTTACAGCGGCATCTGGAACATCACAAAATTTCTTCCAGCTATGTTCCTGAATAACAGATGTAATATAACTCGGATACCTCGATAATTGCTCGTCTGCGACGAGGAAGCCTTTTTCTTGAGCAAAGCTGCGTTGCTGCAATCCTTGCTCGTATCTCAGCTTTGCCTCTTCTGAGATGAAATCCATTCTGTTTACTTTCTTAACATTCTTCTTCCCCTTCTGCTTTGGCCTCATCTTCGTAATCAAAAACGGGTGCTGAAAAATGTTGATTGAACAAATGCTCGAGCGTTTATAGGAGCGACAGAAAGCGGAAAGTGTCAAAAATTTCACTGATGTCGGCGGCGAATCGCGAGCGGTAAAAAACCCTAACAACTGCTTAGAGAGAATTTTGGTGAGGAAAATCAGAGAAATGAAGTTGAAATCCAAAATAAACGTATTTAAACTAAAAACAAGAAAATTTTAAATAAAAATAAAAATTAAAGGATATAATAAAATGATATAATTTAGGGTTGCCTCCCTAATAGCGCTGCGTTTTTGTATAAGTCTTCAGCCAGACTTCCATGTTGCTTATCATTCTTCAAGATTTTGTAGAGAAATTGACATAATTTTTGTCAATTTCTCTCCAAAATAATGTTTTATCTGTTGACCATTCACTTTAAAATTTCTTCCACTTTTTTCTTCATGCAACTCCACTGTTCCATATGGAAACACCTCTACTATGTCAAAGGGTCCAGACCACCTTGATTTGAGCTTTCCTGGAAAAAGTTCCCTCCTGGAATTAAATAGCAAGATTTTTTCACCTTTCAAAAATATTCTTGCCTGTAACTTTCTATCATGTCATTTCTTCACTTTTTTCTTGTAAATTTTTGCATTTTCATACACTCTTAATCTCAACTCTTCCAATTCCTGTAACTGCAAAAACCTAGTTTCTCTGCTCCTTGTAAATCCAAATTTAAGGTTTTGATTGCCCAATATACTTTATGCTCAAGCTCTACTGGTAAATGACAAGCTTTTCCATAAATCATGTTGAATGGAGTGGTGCCCAGAGGTGTCTTAAACGCTGTTCTGTATGCCCATAATGCATCGTCTAATTTTAGTGACCAGTCTTTTCTGTTCGGATTCACCACCTTCTCCAGAATCTGTTTCACTTCCCTGTTAGATACTTCTGCTTGTCCATTACTCTAAGGGTGGTATGCTGTAGTAACCTTATGTCTAACTCCATATTTACTGAGTAACGTAGTGAAGGCTCTGTTACAGAAATAAGATCCGTCATCACTGATAATTGCTCTGGGAGTGTCAAACCTTGTGAAAATATTTTTCTGTGAAAATATTTTTCTGTAAAAATTTCAGAACACTCTTTCCTCATTATTTGGCAATGTTGCAGCTTCTACCCATTTAGAAACATAATCAACGGCTAACAGTATATATTGGTTTCCATTAGATGCTGGGAAAGGTCCCATGAAGTCAATTCCCCAGTCGTCAAAGACTTCAATCTCTAATATGTTGGTCAGAGGCAACTCGTGTTTTCTTGATATGTTTCCTGTTCTTTGACATCTGTCACAATTTTGAACAAAATTGTTAGCATCTTTAAAGAGTGTAGGCCAGTACAAACCTGATTGTAAAACTTTTGCTGCTGTACGTGTTCCATCATAATGGCCGCCATATGATGCTGCGTGGCATTGCTGCAGCACTGACTGCATTTCCTCCTCTAGAACACACCTTCTCAACAGCTGATCAGCGCATTGCTTGAAGAGAAACGGCTCGTCCCAGAAATATTGTTTTACATCTTTCAGAAACTTTCTTCTCTGTTGATAATCTAAATCGACAGGAATTATTTCACTTACAATAAAATTAACAAAATCTGCGTACCAGGGAGATGAAGAAACTTCCAACTTCAGTATCTGTTCATCTGGAAAGAATTCTTTGATCATTTCTTCCTTTTGCTGCTCCCCCATATTCTCCAGACGAGATAAATGATCAACCACCTGGTTTTCACACCCCTTTCTGTCTCGAATCTCCATATCAAACTCTTGAAGTAACAGCACCCATCGAATAAGCCTAGGTTTAGCATCCTTCTTAGCAACCAAATATTTTATTGCTGTATGATCTGTATAGACGATAACTTTGGCACCAATTAAATACGCTCTGAATTTGTCGAATGCAAATACCACCACTAGTAGCTCTTTCTCTGTTGTTGTGTAGTTCTTTTGAGCTTCATTCAAGGTTTTGCTGGCGTAGTAAATATAGTGAAAATTTTTCTCTTTCTTCTGTCCAAGAACCACTCCTACTGCATAGTCACTTGCATCACACATTAAAATAAAAGGTGAGTTCCAGTCAGGTGCAGCTATTACAGGTGCAGTAATCAACTTTTGCTTCAGTAGGTTAAAGGCTTCAAGACAGTTTTTATCAAAGTTGAAGGAGGTATTATGCTCCAGTAAACTGCATAGGGGCTTCGATATTTTAGAAAAATCCTTAATGAAGCGCCTATAGAACCCTGCATGCCCCAGGAAGCTTCTGATTCCTTTCACTGTTTTTGGTGGAGGTAGCTTCTCAATAATTTCGATCTTTGCTTTATTCACCTCTAAACCTTTGTCTGAAACCTTGTGTCCGAGAACTATTCCCTCTAGAACCATAAAATGACACTTTTCCCAGTTTAAAACTAGGTTTGTTTCCATGCATCTTTCCAACACTTTCTCTAGATTTTCCAGACAATTCTCGAAAGAGTCTCCAACAATGGAGAAATCATCCATAAAGACTTCCAAACATTCTTCAATCATGTCTGAGAAAATTGCCATCATACAACGCTGGAACGTTGCTGGGGCGTTGCACAAACCAAAAGGCATTCTCCTGAAGGCAAAAGTTCCATAAGGGCAGGTAAAAGTTGTTTTCTCCTGATCTTCTGGTGCTATTGTAATCTGATTATACTCTGAATATCCATCCAAAAAACAGTAGAATTTCTTTCCTGCTAATCTGTCCAGCATTTGATCTATAAAGGGAAGAGGAAAGTGGTCCTTTTGGGTTGCTTTATTCAATTTTCTGTAGTCCATGCATATCCTCCACACTGTTACTGTTCTTGTTGGAATTAATTCACTTTTCTCATTAGCCACTACAGTTGTTCCTCCTTTCTTTGGAACACAATGAATTGGGCTAATCCACGAGCTGTCAGAAATGGGGTAGATAATGCCTGCATCCAACCACTTGAGTATCTCTTTCTTCACAACTTCTTTCATAATCGGGTTTAGTCTTCTTTGCTGATCTATGGTTGCTGTAACTCCTTCTTCCAATCTGATCTTGTGCATACAGATGCTTGGACTTATCCCTTTTATATCTTTCACTGTCCATGCTAAAGCTAGCTTACATCTGTTTAGAACCTCCACTAATTCTTGCTCCTGCATGTTAGACAAAGTAGTAGAAATAATGGCAGGAAATGTTTCGTTGAGTCCAAGAAATACATACTTCAAATGTGGTGGCAGCTGTTTGAGTTCCACTGTGGCTGCTTCCTTGCTGGAATGCTCCCCATCTTCTTTACCATCTTCTGCTTGAATTAATGCCTCGTACTGCCTTCTATACCCTCCTGATGCTTGTTTTATTTCTGCTGTTTTAATTTCTTTGGAAATATTGAAGCACTCTTCTTCGTCATAGGGATATTTCATGGCCTTTAGAACATTGAAGGTAACTTGTTGGTCATTAACTCTCATCGTCAGTTCTTCTCTCTGAACATAAATCAGAGTTCTTCCAGTAGCCAAAAATGGCCTTCCTAAAATTATTGGCACCTCTCGATCGGCTTCATAGTCAAGTATAATGAAATCTGCAGGGAAAATGAATTTGTCCACCTTTACCAACACATCTTCAATCTTTCCCCGAGGGTGGGTTAGTGATCGGTTAGCAAGCTGCAGAGTTACTGTTGTTGGCCGAGCTTCTCCAATTCCCAGCTTCTTAAAGATTGACATGGGCATCAGATTTATGCTAGCTCCAAGATCACAGAGAGTTTTTCCGAAATAATTATTGTCAATTGTACAAGGAATGGTGAAGCTACCAGGGTCTTTCAACTTTGGTGAGATCTTGTTCTGTAATATGTAGCTGGTTTCCTCCGTCATAGCCACCATTTCATACTCTCCCAACTTTCTCTTTTTCGACAGAACATCTTTCATGAATTTTGCGTAGTTTGGTATCTGTTCAAGAGCTTCCACCAGAGGTACGTTGATGTGGAGTTGCTTCAGAACATCCAGAAACTTTTTAAACTGTTTTTCTTGGTTATGTTTTTGAAGTCTCTGTGGGAATGGTAGGGGAGGTTTTTGGATTTGCATTTCTGTAGGTTGATGCTGTCGCGATGCTGCGAGTGGAACTGCAGCATTGATATTAATTTCTCCAGATTTCGGATTATTCTCTTCGGCCTCCTTAGTACTCTCTTTCTCAATCATCACTTCTGGTTCCTTAAAACTCTCAGTATTGAGTTGCTTTGCTTTTTCTCTTTCTTGGTTAATATTCTCTGGTTTCTCCACCCTCTGTGGCTTCTCTGGAATTTCTACCTCTCTTCCATTCCTTAATAAAATTGCTTTGCAATGTTCCTTTCCCGATCTTTGTGGAATCTCAGTGTCACTTGGTAGCTATCACATGCTCCTTGAATTTGCAGATTGAGCTAGCTGCCCCAGTTGGGTTTCAATATTTTTTATAGAGGCTGCTAAATTCTGTAATATTATGTCCGTCTTTGAAGCATATTCCCTTGCAAAATTATCTGTTTTTTGCTTGAGCTACTGGCTTCTGAACTTGCTGGGTGTAATTCTGAGCATAGTTATCGGCAGATCTTGCAGGCATTGCAGTGTTCTGTTGCTGCGAGTTCAATTGGAAGTTCGGATGCTGCCTCCATCCAGGGTTGTACGTCTGTGAAAATGAGTTATTATTTCGGTTATACCCCACGTAATTTGCTGATTCTGGATTTGTCGGGCATGAGTTATCATCATGGTTCTCCCCGCAAAAGATGCATGAAACCTCCCGTATTGGTTGCTGTTGTTTGTTCATGGCCTTTATGGCATTTTCCAATGAAGTTATCTTTGCATTAAGAGCAGCTACTTCATCAACTCCATAAACTCCAGGCGTTCTCCTTGCTGCTGCATTCCTGTCTGATGGCCACTGATAACTGTTCACTTCCATTCTCTCCAGCAGATCGTAAGCTTTGTTAAAAGATTTTGACAGCAGTGTTCCGTTAGCTGCTGCGTCGATGATCGATCAGGTCTGTCCATTTAACCCGTTGTAAAACGTTTCCAACTAAATCCAATGAGGGATCCCGTGATTTGGACACTGTCTCAGCAACTCTTTAAATCTGTCCCAGGCTTCATATAGTGACTCTCCCTCCTTTTGCAGAAACTTGGTGATCTCGTTTCTCATCCTCGCATTCCTCACTGGTGGGTGATACTTCATAATGAATTTCTTAGCCAGATCACCCCAAGTAGTAATGGTGTCTGAAGGAATGCTGTTTAACCAGTCTCTCGCTCTATCTCTTAAGGAGTATGGAAACAGCTTTAGCCTCAACGCTTCAGCAGGAACTCCAGGGAAGTTAAAAGAGTCGCTTACTTCTCGAAAAACTTTCAAATGACGATGCGGGTTGTCTGTAACCATTCCACTAAACTGCCCGACTGTTTGAAGCATTTGGAACATCACTAGTTTAAGCTCGAATCTGATCGCTCGAAGGTCTGGTCTCACAATACCCGGATTTAAATCATCAAGAGTGGGGATGCCAAAGTCCTGAATGGGTATGTCTCTGTCATCTATAGCATGACCAGCATTGTTCATTTCTCCCTCTGCATTCGCCATATTTTCTCCCTCAATATACTGTTGCTGCTGTTGTCTTCTTCTAGCTCTGAATGTTCTTTCAATTTCTGGATCTATGGGTACAAGATCCTGTGTGTTTTCTTTGTCCGGCATAAATCAATAATGTCTGAAAATAGATAAACAAACTAAAATAAAATAACGTAAAATAAAATAAAATGATTATAACAAAATAATCACAACTAAACAATATCACCGACAACAGCGCCAAAAACTTGTTAGTGATTTTACACACTTACACACAAGTGCACGTGTCGCTAACGAAGTAATGAGTAAGTAAAGTATCGATCCTACTAGGATATTGTTAACTATGTTTAAATTCACTATAAAAATCTTATAAAAATATTAAAATAATAAATGAAAATAAATAAAAATAAAATCAGAATGACGATGCAATAAAAGACAGTGAAATAAACTAGATTAAATCGATGAATAGAAGCCTTGACTAGGATCAATTTCTTCGTTATGATAATTTTACTACTGATGCTCTGGTAATGCTCTGCAGCATTATCTACGAACAGCAAGAATTAAATCGTTCTAGGATTCTTTCGAATTGTCTAGGTAAATTCAATTTAGAATTTCTTTCAACCTTGAAGGAATGTAACTAATATTGAATTTCCTAATTGCCCTATTCTTATTGCCAATCGAATTTATGCTAATTACGTTGTAACAATTTAATCAAATTAATTATTCGTGCATCTAACAATTTATATCTATCTATCGATACAATATAAACATGAATCGTCAACCTTTCTATCGATATGATCTGACTTAGCAAGAAATATCACAAATAATTGTTCAATAGACAATTGCATAACAAAACCGAGATCGTAGCAAAAACCGTAATGAGTACAATCGTCCTAACCAAGTAATAGAGTTTAGCCTAAAATCATGATAACAAAACTAAAAATAATAATAGTGTCAATGAAAACATAAAACAGTGAAGAGAACAGGAAGAAAATTAGAAAAAATGGCGTTTTTCGTCGTCTGGTTCTTTTCTGCCGTTGAAACTCGCCAGAATACTCTGTTTTTGCTAACAAAACTCCGCACCAGAATCCAAATCTCTTTCTATATTCTCTCCCCTTTTTTGTGTAGTCAATCTTCTCTCTCCTCCAGTCTGTGGGTCCACCTATTTTCTCTTCCATAATGGTTTGCTTTCTACCAATTGGTTCTTGATCCACGTGTTTTCATGATTTTCAAATTTCTCCCTTTCAATTGGCTTTACCTTCCTTTCTTGTCATTTTCTCCATGCCACGTGTCTATTGCTTCATCTTTTCTTTTCTCCACAAAATCTTCAACCTATTTGATATTCCTTAATTGTAGTAGTCTCCTCTCTCTTCTTCGTATTCTGCATAAATTTTACAGCTAAAATAAATCCTCTATTTTTGGCAATCATAATTTTCTCTATTTGCTTTCTCTCTCCATAATCTTCATCTTTTGAACTTGATTTTTCCCGCTATTATCTTTGCATTCAAATATGAAAATATAAAATTCAAATTGAAGAGAAAAATTATGCTTTTAACAGATAATCTGCATGAAATATATTAAATTCAATCAAAGCACCAATGCTGCAGCATTGCATAGCAATTATAGTAAATTCATACCAATTTATTATTGCAATCACTCAATTCATATAAGTTTTCTTATGTAAAATTTGCATAAAATGACTCTAAAATAAGAGTCATCAACGCTGCTTCAGCTTCCATGGAAGATTATGACCTCTTCGATCCAACTGTAAATTCTGATCCCTAACCTTTTGCTGCAAATTTCACAGACGAATCGATTCATCGCCATGAGAGTCTCCGAAGACAAAGCAATTTTAAGAGAGCGAGGGTGAAGGGAGAAGAGGACAGGGGCATTTCGAGAAGAAAAAATAGACGTGAAAAAAATGTGACATTTTAACAGAAAATAGAACGGTAGGAGGTAAATTGCCCATTATCAATATTTTAAGGTTATTTTTGCCTATTATCTGAGTTTATGGTGTAAATTGTCATTTTCACCTAGTTGTAGGGGTCAAATTGCACTTTACCCTAAAGTATATTGATTGTGACAACATTCATTTACATTGAAGATTGATTTGACGTCGCACAACCATAATTTTGAATAATTTAAGTGCACTTGACTATCCTAATTTAAAATCATTTAGGGTACTATTCAAAATCACCCTTAAAATATGAGTTATTTAACGAAAAAATTTTTTGTAAACAATCTCACTTTTTGTAACACCCGGCATTTTTGCCATATAAATTATCCCCAGCATTTTCATGCGAAATTAATTGTTATAAATATAATGATTATTTTAATGGAATGGTTGGAATATTATGAGGGAAAAGAGAATTTCAGAGAAAAGCCAAATCGACGAACTAAGTAACTAGTTGGTTAGAAACCAATGGAGGGGCAATTTGGAAAACCAATTAAGGTTGGTGGGAAGGAACTAATAGTTGGTGGACACTTGTCCAAGCTTCTTGAAGAAGCCAAGCTTCCTCTCCTTACGTGAGCCACTTCCCCTTTTATTTCTCCTTCTCTTCCATTCTTCCATTTTTCCCTCTTCTCTGTTTCTCTCCACTCCTCTCTACATTCTCTCTTCTAGACGACAAACGACCAGCAAAGCTCCTCCGATCTCCTCAGTTTCTTTCTATTTCTCTGCCTAAGGTAAGCATCTACTAAAGCTAACGTGTAATACCCGACATTTTTTGCCATGGAATTATCTCTTGAATTATTGGCCGGGATTACTTCGCTGTTAATACAGTCAATATTTTATTGAAGTTGTGGGATGTTTAGTGGGGGAGATCAAACTAAGGAGTAACCGAAACAAAGAACTAAATGACGATTTAGTTGGAAACCAAAGATGGGCAATTTAGGAAGTAGATTAAGGTTGGTGGGAGTGAGCCAATGAGGGCATGCCACTTGTCCAAATCTTGTGGAAGAAGCCAAATCCCACTTTTATCTTCTTTTCCACGTTAAGCTTTCCACTTTCACACTTCACTTCTCTGTTTCCTTCCATCTCTTCTCTATTTTCTCTCTTCCAGGCGACTGCGACCATTTCCAAAACTTTGTTTCTCCTGTTTTATTCCACTTCCTCTAGTGAAGGTAATCATCTACTAAAGTTAATGAGTTTAGACAAGTTAAAATGTGAGTTTTTGTCGAAGTTTAGGGTTAAGATATTTTGGAGAAAGCTCACTGTTTTTGGATGAAAGCACATAGGTTGGTTTTCTAAAAGTTTGAATGGAGTTTTGAGCATGTCCTACTAAGTTAGTAGTTAGCATTTGCAGCTCTGTTTATTTTCCTTGCATGAATGTTTTAGGTTCGTGCATAACCGAGGCAACACGATCAAGACTTACAACTTCACGGATAACAGGTAAGTTCATGCGTATAGGTTCGGCCCTTAAGGCCCTACAATACGGAGGTACTAGGTTTATGTTGTCGGTATTGCCGTTGGGTAGTTAAACCGTAGGTATGTTTTAGATTAAATATGTTTTATTTTATGTCTTGCTTTGTTATTCTGCCGCCTGTCTCTGTTATGTTCAAGCACCGTAAATGTTCATGCATACACATTTTTTTTCCGAAAGTCATGTAAATATTTTCTACACACGATTTGAAGTTAAGAAAGATAAAATTATGTGAATGTAAAGTACGGATAAGTGTGGGACGGGGACTGGGATCCTGTTCTTGTCCTTCTCTGGGACTCCTGTAAAATTATCCCTGCCAAGGATACCCTGTACCTTGTCCTTCCCTGGGACCCGGCAAAATTACTAACCAATGTCATGTCCAGTTATGTCAAGTCCTGCATAGCTTTTGAAATTTTAAAAACGATGTGAAAACTTTGTGTTCATGTTTTCAAAACTTCTGTTTTGTGAATTCTGGAAATTTATGTCAAGTTCTGTTTAGCTTCTGAGATTTTAAAACAATACATAAACTCTGTGTTGGTGTATTTTGAAATGTTCATGCATACACATTTTTTTTCCGAAAGTCATGTAAATATTTTCTACACACGATTTGAAGTTAAGAAAGATAAAATTATGTGAATGTAAAGTACGGATAAGTGTGGGACGGGGACTGGGATCCTGTTCTTGTCCTTCTCTGGGACTCCTGTAAAATTATCCCTGCCAAGGATACCCTGTACCTTGTCCTTCCCTGGGACCCGGCAAAATTACTAACCAATGTCATGTCCAGTTATGTCAAGTATGTATGTACACCAGTTCCTCTATAAGCCCTACTTATACCTCCCTGTCAAGTGAAATTTAATGTAATGTTCATGTATTTGAAAATGTTCATGCATAGCACGTACATCACTTTGCATTGTATGTTCTTACTGAGGTCTAGGCTCATAGTTGAACTCCCTGTTGTAGGTATGGATCCTCCAGATGAGGACTTTGTGCCTCAAGCTAATGAGTAGTGGAAGTTAGCGGATCGAGCTCATTGTGATTGGTTGCTGCAGTCAGATAAATGTTATCCCTGTGAGAATTACATTTTTGAAAGTTATGTCAAGTCCTGCATAGCTTTTGAAATTTTAAAAACGATGTGAAAACTTTGTGTTCATGTTTTCAAAACTTCTGTTTTGTGAATTCTGGAAATTTATGTCAAGTTCTGTTTAGCTTCTGAGATTTTAAAACAATACAGAAACTCTGTGTTGGTGTATTTTGAAATTGCTGGGATTTTCTCTTTTAGGTTGTGCATGGAGTTTCTCTGACTTTAGAGCTATCCATGTAGTCTGGTTTTCTTAAACTTCTGTCATGTTTTCTGATATGTCCAAAATCATGTTTGAAATGGTTTCTGAAGTTTGAAGTTTTTATGCCTTCAGTTTCAGTCTTTCAAGTTTTCCAGTATTTGGCTAAGTGTTAGTCGTCCATTCTGCCCTTTGAAAACAGTTGTCCATTTTGCCTGTAAAATTGTCATCCATTCTACCCTTTGAAAACAGTTGTCCATTTTGCCTGTAAAACAGTCGTCCATTCTGCCCTTTGAAAACAGTTGTCCATTTTGCCTATAAAACAGTCGTCCACTACTTCTGCAATTCTGTCGTCCACAGCCACTGCATTTCTGTTGTCGCAGCCGCTGCATTTGTGTTGTCCGCAGCCGCTGCACTTCTGTTGTCCCCAGCCGCTGCATTTTTGTTGTCCATAGCCGCTGCACTTCTGTCGTCCACAGCCCCTGCACTTCTGTCGTCCACAGCCCCTGCACTTCTGTCGTCCACAGCCCCTGCACTTCTGTCGTCCACAGCCACTGAACTTCTGTCGTCCACAGCCACTCCCAGTCTTCAATTCCAGTGAGAGTTTTCTCCGTGTAAAGTTCTAAAAGTTCAAAAAAAAAAAATATATGTCACATTTTAAAATGTCCGGAGTGATTGCTTGGCTCTCAGATCCCGATCGGGATCGGGTTCCGGGCTGTCACAGAAATGGTATCAGAGCCGCTAGGTTTTAAAAGCGGTTCTAGAGAAACGTCTGGTTGCGCAACCCGCCACGTGAGATCGCTCCACCAACTGTAAGTGTTTAAGTTCCCCTAAAAGTTCTGTTTATTAAATTTGATTATTGTTTATAGGATTTACCTAGTGTGGATTTAGGACGGTACCGAGAAGATGAAGAGAGAGATTTTAGTATCTGGCAGTTAACAGAGCTTGCTACTCGTCAATCCCGGCAATTCGAAATGTTCATGATCGGGAGGGGGTTTTGGCATTCGAGCTCGATTACTTCGGAAGACCACAGTGGTGAAAACTTTAGATGACTTCGACCTCCCACATTCGAAGGGCGACTTACGGATCCAGTCCATGCCAAGGAGTGGGTTCAAACCATGGAAGATTTGATTGACCTTGCTAAGGTGAAGGACATAGAGAAGGTCTCTTATGCCACGTTATATCTCGAGCGTGACGCGAAACTTTGGTGGGACGCCGTCCAGACCACTATTAATGTGGGGGAGATGCTGTGGGGATCCTTCAAGAAGTTGTTTTGTGAAGAATACTTCTACAATGCTATGTGGGAAGGTAAGGTATCAGAATTTACCCAGCTTCGACAGACGGGTTCGGTGGCAGACTATGTAAGAGAGTTCGAAGCGCTAACTCGTTTCGCCAGTCATCTAGTGAGGAAGAACGAAAGTAAAATCTACCATTTCGTACAAGGATTAAAGGAAGAAATTTATAGAGGAGTGAAGATGTCTGGAGTTCAGGACCGACCATATACGGAGGTGATTGTTAAAGCTTTTGAGGTAGAAGATGAAGAATTTAAGAACAAAAATCAAATGGGGTACATTGAGGGGTCCCTTTGGGGATTTCAACCACAGCAACAGCATAACCGGGGCGTGAAGAGGCCTAAAGAAATAGCTGCTAACCTAGATAGGGGAAAGATGACACAGGGGGCTCCTCAGCTTCTTGTATGCCTGCGTTGCCGGGGGAGTCACATAGGTGAATGTAGGCTCTATACTGGCTGTTGTTTTCGATGCGGCAAGAAGGGTCATCAAGTCCGGGATTGCCCTATACCAGATAGGCGGCCCAACCGTGCCGCACCAAGGGTGTCCACTATGCTAGAAGACGACGACGACGCACAACATACAACAATCACAGGTACAATTTTTGATCTGTCATGCACCTGTATATACCTTGTTAGACACGGGGGCCACACAAATTGCTTGTGGCAATGGACTGCATAGTTAGGCAAGATTTATGTATTGTGCAGTCAGGTCAACCCTGCAGTGTCATGCCACCGTCTGGGTGTTTATGCACTCCGAGCGGGCGGTGCAGGGCGATGCAGTGTTAGTAGGAGGCCAGAAATGGTATGCCAACCACATCATTATCGATGTGAAAGGATACGATGTAATTCTGAGGATGGGCTGGCTGTTTAGAACAACATGCCACCATTAATTGCAGGTTCGGGCTAGTGTCTTTAAGCGCCCGAACGTGGGGGAGTTCTCCTATCAGGCTATGCCAGAGACACGCACTATGCCTGTTGTATTCTCCTTAGGGGCTCAAAAAACTGATGACGCCAGGATGTTCCGCAATTCTAGCCTATGTGGTGGATGCTCAAAGGCAAGGTGAGGTGGAGCTACAGGATATTCTTGTAGTCTAAAACTTCTCATGAGGCTCACGGTAGAAAGTACGAGTCTCCCTTGAGATAGGACAAAGTTGGAGCAGCCAGACTGGAAGTCAGACTGATCGGCCCTAAGTTATTGCAACTGATATCTGAAATAGTGGCTACTATTAGACAATGAGTTAGTACTGCTCAGAGTCGACGGAAAAGTTAAGTGGATCAGAGGAGAAACGACTTAGAGTTAACTGAAGGCGGCGAGGTAGTCCTGAAGGTGTCACCTCTCAAGGACGTGATGAGGTTGGTGTGGGAAAGCTCAGTCCAAGATGGTTGGGTCATTTCACATCTCGAAGAGGATTGGAAGCACAGCTTACAGACTGCGATTGCCAGCGTCTACGAGTGGAGTCCACAACGTTTTTCAAGTTTCAATGCTGAAAAGATGCGTGCAAGACCCTACTCAGATCGTGGAACTGGTGGACTTGGATATCCAGCTGACGCTGCCGCACGAGGGAAGACCTGTGAAGATTTTGATTCTTCGATCAAGTATTGCGCAACAAGGTGATCTTATTGACGAAGGTCTTATAGCGCAACCATAACGTGGAGGAAGCCACTTGGGGATGACGACATGATGTAAAAGACAGATATCCTGAACTAGATGTCTAAGCAAATTTTGGGGACAAAATTTCTATTAAGGTGGGTGGAATGTAACACCCGACATTTTTGGCCATGAAATGATCCTTTGAATTATTGGTCGGGATTACTTCGCTGTTAATACAGTCAATATTTTATTGAAGTTGTGGGATGTTTAGTGGGGGAGATCAAACTAAGGAGTAACAGAAACAAAGAACTATTCAAGTTGTGCGATTGTGCATGATTTAGGTTCGTGAATCGCCGAGGACATTTACACGAACAAAGCTTGCAACTTCACGGACAACAGGTAAGTTCATACACATAGGTTGGCCCTTAAGGCCCTACATCACGAAGATACTAGGTGTGATGACCCGAATGTGAACGTATGTGTACGACTGCGGGGCAAACCTCGGGTTGCAGAGCAAACCTCGGGACCTAAGCCGAGTGTAGGCGAATCCTGGACTCGAGTATAGGCGAATCCCGGGTCGTAAAGAGGGGGTTGTCACAATCCCACATCGCTTGGGGAAGTACATGGAAATGAAACATATGTAAAGAGACCTTCCCAAGTTAGCAAGATGCGTTTTGGAGCACGATTGGCAACGGATCCCATAAGAACTCCGAAGTTAAAAGTTGCTTCGGCGAGAGCAATCCCAGGTTGGGTGACCTTCCGGGAAGTTCTTGCCAAACAAAGCCGTGAGGGGAGGATATTGTGCTGTGGCCCAATCCCCAGAGCGGACAATATCTTGCTGGGAAAGTGGTCGTTACAAATGGTATCAGAGCCTGTACCCAACCGGAAATGTGGCCAACGAGGACGTTGGGCCCCCGCGGGGGGGTGACTTCTGGTTGCAGGGCAATCCGCGGGACCTAAGCCGAGTGTAGGCGAATCCTGGACTTGAGTATAGGAGAATCCCGGTCGTAAAGAGGGGGTTGTCACAATCCCACATCGCTTGGGGAAGTACATGGAAATGAAACATATGTAAAGAGACCTTCCCAAGTTAGCAAGATGCGTTTTGGAGCACGATTGGCAACGGATCCCATAAGAACTCCGAAGTTAAAAGTGCTTCGGCGAGAGCAATCCCAGGTTGGGTGACCTTCCGGGAAGTTCTTGCCAAACAAAGCCGTGAGGGGAGGATATTGTGCTGTGACCCAATCCCCAGAGCGGACAATATCTTGCTGGGAAAAGTGGTCGTTACAAATGGTATCAGAGCCTGTACCCAACCGGAAATGTGGCCAACGAGGACGTTGGGCCCCCGAGGGGGGGTGATTGTGATGACCCGAATGTGAACGTATGTGTATGACTGCGGGGCAAACCTCGGGTTGCAGGGCAAACCTCGGGACCTAAGCCGAGTGTAGGCGAATCCTGGACTTGAGTATAGGAGAATCCCGGGTCGTAAAGAGGGGGTTGTCACAATCCCACATCGCTTGGGGAAGTACATGGAAATGAAACATATGTAAAGAGACCTTCCCAAGTTAGCAAGACGCGTTTTGGAGCACGATTGGCAACGGATCCCATAAGAATTCCGAAGTTAAAAGTGCTTCGGCGAGAGAAATCCCAGGTTGGGTGACCTTCTGGGAAGTTTTCGCCAAACAAAGCCGTGAGGGGAGGATATTGTGTTACGGCCCAATCCCCAGAGTGGACAATATCTTGCTAGGAAACGGGGTCGTTACACTAGGCTAAAAATATCGTCAGGATTATCGTTGGGTAGTTAGGTTGATGATCCGACCATAAGTAAGTTTAACGCCATGCTCAATGCATGGTTTAGATTTCCTATTATTTATGTGCATTTTGAACTGTTTTTCCAGAATGTTAAGTCTGTGCACAATGAATGTTCATGCATACACATTTTTTCCAAAAGTCATGCAAATGTTTTCTGCACACAGTTTGAAGTTAAGAAAGATAAAACCTGTAATGTAATGTTCGGTTAAGTGTGGGACGGGGACTGGCCCCCTGCTCTGTATATCTGAAATGTATCACTATAATGTGCCTGAAAGTGCACTGTGCCTGAAAGTGCACCCCCTGCTACGCCAGTTCCCCTATAAGCCCTACTTATACCCCCATGACAGATAAAAGTAATGTAATGTAATGTCACTGTATTTCGAAAGTTCATGCATAGCATATGCACCACTGCATTTTTATGTTCTTACTGAGCTTTAGGCTCATAGTTGAACTCCCTGATGTAGGTACGGAACCCGTGGATGAGGATTTTGTGCCTTAGACCGACGAATAGGTGGTTGGTGGCACGAGCTTTCGGGGTTGGTTGCGGCAGCCAGACATATTTCTGACCCGAGAGAGTGAAGTTTTTAAAATGAAGTTCATGTTAGTATAGTTTCTGTTGGGATTTTAAAATGATGTATAGGTTTAGTGTTGATGTTTTAAAACTCCTGTCTGGTGAATTCTTGAAGTGTATGTCCAGATTCTGTACAGCTGTTGAAATTTTTAAAACTATGTATAAACTTTCTATGGATGTTTTAAAACCTCTGTTTGACAGTTGAAAGTATATTTTGAAATATTCTGGAACTGTTTGGAGTCTTTTCTTTCAGGTTCTGCATGGATTGTCTTGGGTTTTAGAGCTATCCATACAGTTAGATTTTTGAACTTCGGTCATGTTTTCAAGCATGATTTAAAACTGTGTTTTGAATCGGGTTTTGGGGTTTTGATGCCTTTGTGTCAAAAGAAGTAAGTTGTCAAACAGAGAGGTAGCTGATCGATCGCCTGGTGTAACCGATCGATCGGCGGAGTATATGTTTATGTCTTTCAAGTCTTCAAGTTTTTCCAAAAGAAAACAGTCGTCCACGCCTTTTGTTAAACAGTAATCCATTTTTGTCCTTTAAAATTATAGTCCAAAGTTGTGGGCGATAACGTCGTCCAGAATCCATTCTGTTTCTTTAAAGTTATCGTCCAAAGTTATCGTCCAATGTTGTGGGCGATAATGTCGTCTAAAGTCAAATTGTCCACAGTACTCGTTCGACGAGTAATTGTTTAAAGTATTCGGCTAAGTGTTAGTCGTCCAAAGTTATCGTCCAAAGTTGTGGGCGATAACGTCATCCATTTCTGTCGTCCACGGCTTCTGTCATCAGTTTCTGTCGACCACAGCCTCTGTTGTCTTCTGTCGTCCACGACTTTTGTCGTCCACGACTTTTGTCATCCACAGCTGTAACACCCGGTATTTTTGGCCATGTAATCATTCCCCGAATCATTCAGTGGGATGAATTTTATATTAATACAATAAATATTTTAATGAATTTGTTGAAGTGTTTAATGGAAAAAAAAATGAATTGACGAACTAATTAACAAATTAGTTGGAAAACCAATGAGGGGCAAATTAGGAAGCCAATTAAGGTTGGTGGGAGGAAGCCAATGAATGGCTGCCAAGTGTTCAACTTGTTGAACAAGATATGTTCTTCCTCCTACGTGAAACCCTCCTCACTTCTCTTCTCTGTTCTCTCCACTCCTCTCTGCATTCTCTCTTCCAGACGACAAACGACCATCGAAACTCCTCCGATCTCCTCAGTTTCTTTCTATTTCTCTACCTAAGGTAAGCATCTACTAAAGCTAACGTGTTTGGACAAGTCAAAACGTTAGTTTGCTGAAGTTTAGCGTAATGTCTGATTGTGCATGATTTAGGTTCGTGAATCGCCGAGGGCATTTACACGAACAAAGCTTGCAACTTCACGGACAACAGGTAAGTTCATGCGTATAAGTTGGCCCTTAAGGCCCTACAGCACGGAGATACTAGGTTTTTGGTTGTCGGGTAGTTAGGTGGTAGGTTAAGTTCTAAGTTAAATGAGCTTGCTTTCTGTTTTGCTTGTTATCCTGTAGCCTGTTTAAGTTATGTTTAAGCACCGTAAATGTTCATGCATACACGTTTTTCTGAAAGTCATGTAAATGTTTTATGTACGAGGTTTGAAGTTAAGAAAGATAAAACCTGTAATGTAATGTACAGTTAAGTGTGAGACGAGGACTGACATCCTGTTCTGTTCTGTATCTCTGTTATGTGCCTGATAGTGCATAGTGCCTGATAGTGCACTTCTGTTGCTCCAGTTCCTCTATAAGCCCCACTTATATCTTCTGTGCACTCGACGTAATGTAAAGTAATGTTCATGTATTTCAAAAGTTCATGCATAGCATTATACATCACTGCATTGTATGTTCTTACTGAGCTCTAGGCTCATAGTTGAACTCCCTGTTGTAGGTATGGATCCTCCAGATAATGACTTTGTGTCTCAGGCCAACGTGTAGGTGCTGTTGGCGGAACGAGCTTGCAGAGGTTGGTTGTGGCAGCCAGACATATTTCTGACCCGAGAGTGAAGTTCTTTTTAAATGAATGTCATGTCTGTATAGTCTATGTGAGAATTCTGTTGGGATTTTGATAATGTATAGGTTTTGGTGTTTAAGTTTTTAAACCTCTGTATTTGACAGTTGTTTATATATTCTGAAACATTCTGGAACTGTTTGGAGTTTTTCCTTTTAGGTTGTGCATGGATTGTCTCAAGTCTTTGAGCTATCCATACAGTTTGATTTCTTGAATTCTGTCATGTTTTCCAACTTCTGTCGTATTTTCTAGCATGTTTTAAATGTAACACCCGACATTTTCAGTCAGATGATTTCTTAACTGATTTAACTGTCACCCTTATTTTTGGACCTTTTGATTTAAATTTAATACCAAGATTTGTTCATAATTGTGTGAAATTAGGTTGAGTGGCAAAATTGATATTAGGGTGGGCTGTGAACGATATATAAAGGAGATGGAAAGTTTTTAAATCTCACCAACACCACTGTAGCCGACACTTTCTCCTTTCAGCGATTTCCTCTCCCGAGCTCTCGCTCTCTGCCTGCCAGTAATCCTCCCTTCGACGATCAGTTCCCTTACTATTTCTCGGATACTCAACACTCGAGGTATGGATTAGAAAATGTAGTTGTCAGTTAGTTGTTAAGCTCTATTTTCAGCTTGGTGTTAGAGTCTGGTTTCTTCAATGGCCGAGTAACAATAGCAACATTTATAATCTTGATTTAATAATGTCATTTTTGAATTGATTCTAGACATTTAATATAACCGACGCTGATTAATCGTTAGTTGAACCTAGCTATTTTGGTTTGGATTTCAGACTGCACACTAAGAACTAGACTAAGGGATTCGGGAATGACTTTGGTTATTAGATTTTAGGATGAATTGTGATTGGGACTATTAGGATTTTTATTTTAACTACTGCGATGTAAATGTTTTAGGTGAAGAAGTCTGAAGAAAAGGAGTTCAAGTTGCTAAGGAAACCAGGGAAGTGAATCTGTAGGATTCCCGGCCATTAGGGCCCTACATCACAAGGATGCTAGGTAGAAACTGATACGATGACTAGAAGTTATTTAAGCTACTGTCTGTTACTTATGCTGATGTTTGACTTAATGACATGATTTCACGCTGGATGAATGCACTATTCTGTAGCTTGATGAGTTAAGAGTTCTCATGTTCATGCATCATGAATGTTTTATGCATATGAAAATGTTTTAAGAGCATGTTTTCCTCATGAATAAGATAAGAATATAAAACTTATGCAACGTGAATTATGCGAGGGTTGGGGGCGGTTTGGCGTATGTCATTGTCCAAAAAAAAGAAGGACCATGATTACGACCCGCAAGGGACTATGTACACTCTCACTGTCAACCCCCTTTACCGGCACAAATCCTCTCTTAATTCACACAACCTGAATTAAGACTATGATTGATGAATATGAATGATGAATATGAATGATGAGCATGAATGATGATTATGAACGATGAATATGAACGATGAACAAGAATGAAGACCTTGAGTATGAATATGAATAAGAAAAGATTCATGAGCATTTGTTTCTTAAAATGAGCATTCATGCATACTTGTTAGTATTGCATTCCTTACTAAGCATTAGGCTTATAGTTTAAACCTTATGATGTAGGTGAAGATTTAGCAGGTGAGGATTCCAAATTCATTGATGATGTCTAAAGGCTGGTTGCAGGATGGTGCTCAGGGTGGATGGCTGTGGCTGGCAGGCGAATATGACCCGTAGTTAAGCTCATAATGTGTCAGTAAGATTTATGATGAACTGATGTTTAAGTAGAATGAGATTTTCTCTAGAATACTGGATTCTGTGATTATCTAGTTTGGTTACCAAAACTTGGGGTGATTATAAGAGTATAGAATGATCTGTTTTAATTGAGTCTTCTGCTCAAGTATCCTGAATGAGTCTATGATTCTTATTCGTCTGAGGTTTATGTCCATCAAGTTGAGATTTGGGTGAGTTGTGGTATTCTTTGTTGGATGGGTTGTTTGAGGATTGTAGTGTTTTACTGCTGAATGATAGAAGCTGGATGAGTGTATCATCCGGCTGACGTCGTCGGCAGGAGTTGGATGATAGAAGTTGATTGATTGAACCTTCCGGCTGACGTCAACGGATGATGTCGAGTATTTTACTCACCGGATGATGTCGAGTATTTTACTCACCGGATGATGTCGGTATTGTTTTGTCGTCTAGCGATCGGGCGATGTAGTGTATTTCAAATACCGGATGAGGAAGGTGTTTTGTCGTTTAGCCACCGGTAGATGTAGCGTATTTAATACCGGATGAGGAAGGTGTTTTGTCATTTAGCCACCGGTAGATGTAGCGTATTTAATACCGGATGAGGAAGGTGTTTTGTCATTTAGCTACCGGTGGATGTAGCGTATTTAATACCGGATGAGGAAGGTCTTTTGTCGTTTAGTGACCGGGCGAGGTTTAAAAGAGTCACGTGTTTGACTCGTGTTCACCGGTAGATGCCCATTGCCGGGCGATGTCAAATTAATCACGCGGGGTGCACGTGATACATCGGATGAGGAGTACCCTATCGGACGATGCATGCTAACCCATGCAGTACAAATATATCGACGTCGATTGATCGAAGGGCATTCTTTCCTTGCCCAATTATGTCATGGAACCGATAGCCGAACGTAGTCGCTCGATTCTGTGAGCTAGTGAGTTATCAGGTTAAAGAAAAAGTCGAGTCTTGGATGATTTAATTCTGTCGGATGATATGTTGTCCACGAGTCAAGTTTTAAGTTCTATGTTCCCAAAAAAAAAAAAGAAATAATGCTAATAATGAACAAGGTGCAGAAAGTAAGAACTAAAACTTTAAGAAAGTCATGAATTATGTGGCGACTCCAACTGGGGTCGTTACAATTATGGTATCAAAGCAAAACCGGGTTCTAAAATCGATTCTGCAGACTGCCTCCCAGCACAGATTGTCATCTGAGTACACTCCAGCAACTGTAAGTATTTACGTTTTTTAAGTAATGTCATTATGTTAAGACATATTTATGAATATTTGTTTAGGAATCTCAAAATGGTAAGAGGTCAGCAAAGAGAGACTAATGAGGATAACAATGCCATTGCTCAGTTGACGGAGTTGGTTATGCGCCAATCTCGCCAGATCGAACAGCTAATGACAGCTAGAGAAGAACAAGCGAATTCTAGTACTAATGCAACTCATGATCATGGTGGTGAGCGTTTTCACCGACTTCGACCCCCGACATTCAGTGGTCGAGTCTCGGATCCTGTTTATGCTGAGGAATGGATTCGGAAGATGGAAGACATGTTCAAGTATGCAAAGGTTGAGGAAGGGGACAGGGTAACATATGCTGTTTTCCACCTGGAATTGGATGCAAGGTGTAACGACCCCGGCCAGGAGCCGTCACGTGTTCATAATCTTTCATTAATCGTTTGCTTGACTTTTACTATTATTACATCTTTTCTATTTCTCGACAGACATTCATATTTTGCATGTTATATTGCCCCTTTTTTTTTATTTTTCTTTCCTAAACTGGAAACAGAGGCGTAGAACCATCAATCTACTATCATTCGTCATCTGCCGATGACGTCAGCAGGAAGACTAAACCATCCAACTACTATCCTTCCGCATCTGCCGATGACGTCAGCCGGAAGACTAAACCATCAAACTATTATCATTTGGCATCTGCCGATGACGTCAGCCGGAAGACTAAACCATCGACTACTATCACTTGGCATCTGCCGATGACGTCAGCAGGAAGACTAAACCACCCAACTATTATCATTCGGCATCTGCCGATGACGTCAGCCGGAAGACTAAACCATCAACTACTATCACTCGGCATCTGCCGATGACGTCAGCAGGAAGACTAAACCACCCAACTATTATCATTCGGCATCTGCCGATGACGTCAGCCGGAAGACTAAACCATCAACTACTATCACAAGGCAGAAAATACTACAACCTTTTATATCTTCACCCAATAGAACTTACCATAAACCTCAAAGAGTAAGAAACATGATCTCATCCAGAATACACAAAGCGGAAGACTTAGACGACAATCTTTTAAAAATCCTCGAAATTATCCTCAGATTCAATAATTAAACCAGACAAATCTCAAGATTCAACGTTCCAAATTAGCCTTAACCTACTTAGACTGTCATATCCATTATCTTAATAGAAATCATAAAACGTTAACCAGGGGTCATGAATCGCCTTTCCAGTCCTGCACTGTCATTTTGAGCTTCCTCCAGCAACCAGCCTTAAGCATCATCTTTGATCATAGTATCCTCACCTGAACCTTCTTCACCTACACCATAAGGTTCAACTATAAGCCTAATGCTTAGTAAGGAATGCATGCTGATAGATATACATGAGTGCACAAATTAAGGAACACAAGTTCATAAACCTTTCTTCATTCATGTTCATTTTCATTATTTTCATGGCATGCATTAAGGCAGGAGACGAGGGAGGAAGGCAGGGGTACATAGTCATTTGCCTATCGCGGCAATCATAATACATCACTCGGCCTCCCCCAGTGAGAGAATTCGCGAGCCGTACATATCATCAACTCGGCCTCCGCCAGTGGGAAAATCCGCGAGTCATACATATCATTAACTCGGCCTCCCCCAGTGGGAGATTTTGCGAGTCATACATAACATAGTCTTTTCCCCCGTTCCGCACTTAATCATGGTTACATTTGTAACGCCCCTAGTTCTGTACCCGTAATTACTGTGTAAATTTCCGTAGTCCGTACAAGCCGGATATTACAACATTTGCTTTTCATGTTATCAACTTAAACATAACGTAGACACAGTGCATAGACACAAAGTTCATAGAGAGAAGTCATATCATAAGGACAAGCAAAACATCCCGTAACTTAACATCTTCTTACACCAATTCTTCATATCATAGTAATAACTAATCATAATCAACAGACTATCATCTCAATGATTTCCTAATACCCTTGCAGTGTAGGGCCCTAGTGGCCGGAAACCTTAATACATTCACTTACCTGGATTCCTTAGCATCCGAGCTTCTTCCCTTTAAACTTCTTCACCTAAAACATGTACATTACAGTAGTTAAAACAAGGTCCTAATAGCTCTAATCATAAATCGTCCTAGGACTCTAATAGCTAAAGTCATTCCTAAATACTCTGTTGATACCCGTGTTGCCAGAAATCCAAAAATAGGTGGACAGGTTCTACCATCGATTGAAGCTGAGTTGATTTCTCAAAATAATCAGAATCGATTCGGAAATGACGTTACCACACTCAGTTAACACAATGTTCTAATATCACACGACCATTGATAAAGACCGAAACTCAAATGCCGAGCTGAGAACAGGGTAACAAACTAATAGATAGCCACAATGTCAATGTATACCTCGGATATGGATTCGTAGAGGAAAGGCAAGCTGAAACCAGCCGTCGGTAATGGAAAGTTCTGGTAGCCGAGAGCAAGAACTTGGGAGAGAAGAATCGCCGAGAGGGAATGTCGGCTACAGTGGTAATAAATGAGGTTTAAGGTTTCCATTTCCTATTTATACTCAATCCATCAATTTTAATTACAAAACTGCCACCCAACTATTATCATTCGGCATCTGCCGATGACGTCAGCCGGAAGACTAAACCATCAACTACTATCACAAGGCAGAAAATACTACAACCTTTTATATCTTCACCCAATAGAACTTACCATAAACCTCAAAGAGTAAGAAACATGATCTCATCCAGAATACACAAAGCGGAAGACTTAGACGACAATCTTTTAAAAATCCTCGAAATTATCCTCAGATTCAATAATTAAACCAGACAAATCTCAAGATTCAACGTTCCAAATTAGCCTTAACCTACTTAGACTGTCCATATCCATTATCTTAATAGAAATCATAAAACGTTAACCAGGGTCATGAATCGCCTTTCCAGTCCTGCACTGTCATTTTGAGCTTCCTCCAGCAACCAGCCTTAAGCATCATCTTTGATCATAGTATCCTCACCTGAACCTTCTTCACCTACACCATAAGGTTCAACTATAAGCCTAATGCTTAGTAAGGAATGCATGCTGATAGATATACATGAGTGCACAAATTAAGGAACACAAGTCATAAACCTTTCTTCATTCATGTTCATTTTCATATTTTCATGGCATGCATTAAGGCAGGAGACGAGGGAGGAAGGCAGGGGTACATAGTCATTGCCTATCGCGGCAATCATAATACATCACTCGGCCTCCCCCAGTGAGAGAATTCGCGAGCCGTACATATCATCAACTCGGCCTCCGCCAGTGGGAAAATCCGCGAGTCATACATATCATTAACTCGGCCTCCCCCAGTGGGAGATTTTGCGAGTCATACATAACATAGTCTTTTCCCCCGTTCCGCACTTAATCATGGTTACATTTGTAACGCCCCTAGTTCTGTACCCGTAATTACTGTGTAAATTTCCGTAGTCCGTACAAGCCGGATATTACAACATTTGCTTTTCATGTTATCAACTTAAACATAACGTAGACACAGTGCATAGACACAAAGTTCATAGAGAGAAGTCATATCATAAGGACAAGCAAAACATCCCGTAACTTAACATCTTCTTACACCAATTCTTCATATCATAGTAATAACTAATCATAATCAACAGACTATCATCTCAATGATTTCCTAATACCCTTGCAGTGTAGGGCCCTAGTGGCCGGAAACCTTAATACATTCACTTACCTGGATTCCTTAGCAATCCGAGCTTCTTCCCTTTAAACTTCTTCACCTAAAACATGTACATTACAGTAGTTAAAACAAGGTCCTAATAGCTCTAATCATAAATCGTCCTAGGACTCTAATAGCTAAAGTCATTCCTAAATACTCTGTTTGATACCCGTGTTGCCAGAAATCCAAAAATAGGTGGACAGGTTCTACCATCGATTGAAGCTGAGTTGATTTCTCAAAATAATCAGAATCGATTCGGAAATGACGTTACCACACTCAGTTAACACAATGTTCTAATATCACACGACCATTGATAAAGACCGAAACTCAAATGCCGAGCTGAGAACAGGGTAACAAACTAATAGATAGCCACAATGTCAATGTATACCTCGGATATGGATTCGTAGAGGAAAGGCAAGCTGAAACCAGCCGTCGGTAATGGAAAGTTCTGGTAGCCGAGAGCAAGAACTTGGGAGAGAAGAAATCGCCGAGAGGGAATGTCGGCTACAGTGGTAATAAATGAGGTTTAAGGTTTCCATTTCCTATTTATACTCAATCCATCAATTTTAATTACAAAACTGCCACCCAACCTAGTTTTACTCAACTTGTAATAAATTTGTCTTAACATTAAATTTAAATCATAAAGGTTAAATAAGAGGGGGTGACAATGAAAATGGTCAGAAAATCACCTGGCCGAAATGTCGGGTGTTACATCCACCCCTCCTTAAACAAAATTTTCGTCCACGAAAATTGCTCAAGCAAATAACTCAGGATAATTGTCCAACATCTCTTGTTGTCTTTCCCATGTGGCTTCTTCAATGCCGTGATTTGTCCATAAAACTTTCACCAATGGAATCTCTTTGTTTCTCAGAGTCTTGACCGCATATTCCAATATCTGTATCGGTTTCTCCTCATACACCAGTGTCGGCTCTAAACCAATATCCGATGGCTGGATGACCTGCATCGGATCACGCATGCACTTCCTTAACATTGACACATGGAAGACATTATGAACTTTATCCAATGATGGAGGCAGTTGCAGTCTGTAAGCTGTACTCCCGACTTTTGCCAAGACAGGGAAGGGTCCAATAAATCTAGGATTAAGTTTTCCCTTCTTGCCAAATCTTAAGACTCCTTTAAATGGTGACACCTTTAAGAATACTTCATCTCCTACTGAAAACTCGAGTTCCCTTCTCCTTTGATCTGCATAACACTTCTGCCGGCTTTGTGCAGTCATCATTCTTCTCCGAATAGTGACAATCTTATCTGACATTTGCTGCAGAATTTCGGGTCCAAGAAGTTTTACTTCACCAACCTCATCCCAATAAAGAGGTGACCTACATTTCCTACCATACAGTGCCTCATATGGTGCCATACCAATGGTGGACTGATGACTGTTATTGTATGAGAACTCAACCAGAGGTAATTGCCTGCTCCAAGTTGTCTGAAAGTCAAGTACACATGCTCTCAACATATCTTCGAGTATTTGAATCGTCCTTTCTGATTGGCCATTGGTCTGTGGGTGGAAAGCTGTGCTGAAAGATAACTTTGTACCTAATGTGCCTTGCAAACTTTTCCAGAATCGAGAGGTAAACCTGGGGTCACGGTCAGAGACAATGGATACAGGGATTCCATGCAACCTAATAATTTCCTGAACATAAAGATCAGCAAATTGGCCCATCGTATAGGTGGTCCTTACAGGTAAGAAATGGGCTGATTTCGTCAGTCTATCCACCACAACCCAAATACAATCATGTCCTTTTGTCGTCTTAGGTAGTCCTACAACGAAATCCATAGCTATGTGTTCCCACTTCCATTCGGGAATAGGCAATGGCTGAAGAGTACCTCCTGGACGTTGGTGCTCGGCTTTGACTTGTTGGCATACTAAACAGGTCTCTACATACTTAGCAACATCCCTTTTTAGGTTAGGCCACCAGTACAGTAACTTCAGGTCTCGGTACATCTTGGTGCAGCCAGGATGTACAGAAAAGGAAGAGGAGTGCGCCTCTGCCAAGATCAACTTACGCAATTCCACATCATTAGGAATGCACCACCGATTCCTAAACCTCAGGATTCCATCCTTGGAGAGACTGAACTCGGAGGTGGTGTCTTTCAACTTATTCATCATGCTGATATTTTCCTCTGAATCCCTCTGTTGTGCATCCTTGATCTTTTCCAAAATTGTTGGTTGAATAGTTAACTCAGCGAGCAAGATTGATAACTCTGGAACTATCTCCAAGTCAAACTTCTGAACTTCTGTTCTTAAGGGTATAGACATGGTTGAAACCACGGGCTGCATTGTTGTTGACATCCCACTCAATGCATCAACTACAGAGTTAGCCTTCCCGGGGTGATACTTGATCTCAAAATCGTAGTCCTTGACAAATTCCAACCAACGTCTCTGTCTCATGTTCAGCTCCTTCTGTGTGAAGAGGTACTTTAGACTTTTATGGTCAGAAAACACATCACATTGCTGTCCATATAAATAGTGTCTCCAAATCTTCAAGGCAAAAACAACAGCAGCTAATTCTAGATCATGAGTGGGGTAATTTTGCTCGTAATTCTTTAGCTGCCTAGAAGCATACGCTATAACTTTACCCTCTTGCATCAGAACACAACCTAAACCAACTTTAGACGCATCGCAGTAAACACTAAATTTTCCTCCTTCGGTTGGGAGGGTCAATACAGGGGCTGTTGTTAACTTCAGTTTTAACGTCTGGAAGCTGTCTTCACAGGCTTCAGTCCAAGAATACTTAATGTCCTTCTTTGTCAAACTCGTCAGGGGTTTAGCTATCATAGAAAATCCCTTGATGAACTTCCTGTAATAGCCTGCCAATCCAAGGAAGCTGCGGACTTCGCTGGCATTCTTAGGTTGGGGCCAATCCTTTACTGCCTGAATTTTGGTCGGGTCCACAGATATGCCATTAGCAGAAACTACATGGCCAAGGAAATTAACTTTATCTAACCAAAACTCACACTTAGACAGCTTGGCATAAAGTTGATGCTCCTTCAATGTCGTCAAAACTACTTTCAAATGTTCTTCATGGTCAGCCACAGTTCGGGAGTATATCAAGATATCATCTATGAATACAATCACAAACTTATCCAAATACTCACGAAACACGCGGTTCATTAAATCCATGAAGGCTGCAGGGGCGTTTGTCAATCCAAACGACATGACTAAGAATTCATAATGTCCATAGCGGGTTTTGAAGGCTGTCTTTGGTATATCTCCTTCTCTAACCTTCAGTTGGTAATAACCCGAACGTAAATCTATCTTTGAAAATACCTTAGCTCCTTGCAATTGGTCAAACAAATCATCAATCCTCGGTAATGGGTACCTATTCTTGATGGTCAACTTATTTAGTTCCCTGTAGTCTATGCACATTCTAAAAGAACCATCTTTCTTCCTTACAAATAAGACTGGTGCACCCCAAGGAGAACTGCTGGGGCGAATAAATCCCTTGTCAACCAATTCCTGCAGTTGGACCTTCAATTCTTTCAACTCAACAGGTGCCATACGGTAAGGATTCTTAGATACAGGTGATGCCTCGGGGTATGTATCAATTACAAACTCTATTTCTCTATCAGGTGGTATACCCGGTAAATCATCTAAGAATGCCTCGGGAAACTCCCGGACTATAGGAATGTCCTGTAGCTCAATTTTATTCTTCACCCGATCATCCATTACACTAGCCAGGTAGCTCTCACAACCACATCTCAGCATTCGGTATATTTCTAGTGAGGATATAATTGGTATCTTACTTATTTTAGGAATGGCTTGGAAGGAATAATGATTATCATTTGGGGGTCTAAAATCAACTATTCCAGATCTACAACTTATCGTGGCATGATGTCTAAATAACCAATCCATCCCTAATATCACTTCATACCCTTTTATGTCAACGACAATTAATTCCGCATAGAGATTCATATCCCCTAAGGACACGACGTCACCCTTAACAATCTGTTCCAAATGTAGGGACTTCCCTGATGGTAACACGACACTATATGACCTTTCAGCTGGTAAAGGTCCTATGTTATGTTTGCATACAAACAAGGTTGATATAAACGAGTGTGTGGCCCCTGTATCTATGAGTGTATAAGCAGCAAATTCACAGATCATGATAGTACCTGATATGACTGTATGCTGAACAGCTCCCTCATCTTCCATCAACGCATACACTCTGGGTACAATTCTTGCACGGTTCGGGTCTGGCGGCATGGGGCAGTCTCTGACTAGGTGTCCGGTCTTATCACACCTGAAACAGCGGCCAGAAAGCAACTTGCACTCACCAGGGTGGTTCTTCTGACATGTAGGGCATAGAGGTGCCAGAGGTCTCTTTCCTTTTCCCTGGTCATCATTCTGGTTGAGGGGCCTCTTTATTCCATGCTGTTGTTGCTGTGGTCCCCTGTTCTGTCGCGGCTGCCAACCCTTGTTCTGACGTGGTGGCGGCTGAGTGTCCTTCATGAGTTTCTTTGGCTGTTCGCGCTGTGCATATGCTGTCATTTCTGCCTCCTCCAGCTCCAAGGCCTTAGCCGTCACTTCACCATAAGGTACATTATGTATCCCAGCGGTCTTTACTTTCATGTACAGACTTGGCTTCAGTCCTTGAACAAACTGATAAATCTTGTCTTCCTCATCCTCAATCATACGGGGAGCAAACCGTGATAAGGCATCAAATTTGCATATGTAATCCGTCACAGAGCCAGTTTGTCGAAGATTCATGAACTCCTTCTTCTTGTTGGCCCGAACAGTCCTATTGAAGTACTTGTCAAAGAAGGCAGTCTTGAACATTCCCCAGGTCATAGCTTCGGCATTAGCGGTGTTCTAGATCGAATCCCACCAATGCCTTGCACTTAATTCCAAATGAAAGACAGCATAGGCGACCTTATCCCCTTCATCAACCTTTGCATACTTAAACATGTCTTCTATCTTTCGAATCCACTCCTCAGCATGAATAGGATCTGAAACATACCCATTAAACACCGGGGGTCGAAGCCGGTGAAAACGCTCACCCCCATGATCATGAGTTGCGTTAGTACTGGAGTTGCCTTGTTCTTCCCTAGCTGTCATCAGTCGTTCTATCTGGTGAGATTGGCGCATGACTAACTCAGTCAACTGAGCAATAGCATTGCTATCCTTATTGGTCTCTCTCTGTTGACCTCTAACCATCTTGGGATTCCTAGACAAATCATTACAGGCATAACTTAACTTAATGACATACATGAAATCATAAATACTTACAGTTGCTGAGGTGTGCTCAAGTGACAGTCAGTGCTGGAAGGCAGTCTGCAGAATCGGTTTTAGAACCTAGTTTTGCTCTGATACCATAATTGTAACGACCCCGGCCAGGATCCGTCACGTGTTCATAATCTTTCATTAATCGTTTGCTTGACTTTTACTATTATTACATCTTTTCTATTTCTCGACAGACATTCACATTTTGCATGTTATATTGCCCCTTTTTTTTTATTTTTCTTTCCTAAACTGGAAACAGAGGCGTAGAACCATCAATCTACTATCATTCGTCATCTGCCGATGACGTCAGCAGGAAGACTAAACCATCCAACTACTATCCTTCGGCATCTGCCGATGACGTCAGCCGGAAGACTAAACCATCAAACTATTATCATTCGGCATCTGCCGATGACGTCAGCCGGAAGACTAAACCATCGACTACTATCACTCGGCATCTGCCGATGACGTCAGCAGGAAGACTAAACCACCCAACTATTATCATTCGGCATCTGCCGATGACGTCAGCCGGAAGACTAAACCATCAAACTACTATCACTCGGCATCTGCCGATGACGTCAGCAGGAAGACTAAACACCCAACTATTATCATTCGGCATCTGCCGATGACGTCAGCCGGAGACTAAACCATCAACTACTATCACAAGGCAGAAAATACTACAACCTTTTATATCTTCACCCAATAGAACTTACCATAAACCTCAAAGAGTAAGAAACATGATCTCATCCAGAATACACAAAGCGGAAGACTTAGACGACAATCTTTTAATAATCCTCGGCATCTGCCGATGACGTCAGCCGGAAGACTAAACCATCAAACTATTATCATTCGGCATCTGCCGATGACGTCAGCCGGAAGACTAAACCATCAACTACTATCACTCGGCATCTGCCGATGACGTCAGCCGGAAGACTAAACCATCAAACTATTATCATTCGGCATCTGCCGATGACGTCAGCAGGAAGACTAAACCATCAACTACTATCACTCGGCATCTGCCGATGACGTCAGCCGGAAGACTAAACCATCAACTACTATCACTCGGCATCTGCCGATGACGTCAGCAGGAAGACTAAACCATCAACTACTATCACTCGGCATCTGCCGATGACGTCAGCAGGAAGACTAAACCATCAACTACTATCACTCGGCATCTGCCGATGACGTCAGCAGGAAGACTAAACCATCAAACTATTATCATTCGGCATCTGCCGATGACGTCAGCCGGAAGACTAAACCATCAAACTATTATCATTCGGCATCTGCCGATGACGTCAGGAGACGAGGAGGAAGGCAGGGGTACATAGTCATTTGCCTATCGCGGCAATCATAATACATCACTCGGCCTCCCCCAGTGGGAGAATTCGCGAGCCGTACATATCATCAACTCGGCCTCCGCCAGTAGGAAAATCTGCGAGTCATACATATCATTAACTCGGCCTCCCCCAGTGGGAGATTTCGCGAGTCATACATAACATAGTCTTTTCCCCCGTTCCGCACTTAATCATGGTTACATTTGCTTTTCATGTTATCAACTTAAACATAACGTAGACACAGTGCATAGACACAAAGTTCATAGAGAGAAGTCATATCATAAGGACAAGCAAAACATCCCGTAACTTAACATCTTCTTACACCAATTCTTCATATCATAGTAATAACTAATCATAATCAACAGACTATCATCTCAATGATTTCCTAATACCCTTGCAGTGTAGGGCCCTAGTGGCCGGAAACCTTAATACATTCACTTACCTGGATTCCTTAGCAATCCGAGCTTCTTCCCTTTAAACTTCTTCACCTAAAACATGTACATTACAGTAGTTAAAACAAGGTCCTAATAGCTCTAATCATAAATCGTCCTAGGACTCTAATAGCTAAAGTCATTCCTAAATACTCTGTTTGATACCCGTGTTGCCAGAAATCCAAAAATAGGTGGACAGGTTCTACCATCGATTGAAGCTGAGTTGATTTCTCAAAATAATCAGAATCGATTCGGAAATGACGTTACCACACTCAGTTAACACAATGTTCTAATATCACACGACCATTGATAAAGACCGAAACTCAAATGCCGAGCTGAGAACAGGGTAACAAACTAATAGATAGCCACAATGTCAATGTATACCTCGGATATGGATTCGTAGAGGAAAGGCAAGCTGAAACCAGCCGTCGGTAATGGAAAGTTCTGGTAGCCGAGAGCAAGAACTTGGGAGAGAAGAAATCGCCGAGAGGGAATGTCGACTACAGTGGTAATAAATGAGGTTTAAGGTTTCCATTTCCTATTTATACTCAATCCATCAATTTTAATTACAAAACTGCCACCCAACCTAGTTTTACTCAACTTGTAATAAATTTGTCTTAACATTAAATTTAAATCATAAAGGTTAAATAAGAGGGGGTGACAATGAAAATGATCAGAAAATCACCTGGCCGAAATGTCGGGTGTTACACAAGGCATTGGTGGGATTCAATCCAGAGCACCGTTAATGCAGGAGCTATGACCTGGGAAATGTTTAAGACTGCTTTCTTCGACAAGTATTTCAATAGGACTATTCGGGCCAACAAGAAGAAGGAGTTCATGAGTTTACGTCAGTTTGGCTCTGTGACGGATTACATATGTAAGTTTGAGGCTTTATCTCGGTTTGCACCCAGACTGATAGAAGATGATGAGGATAAGATCCACCAATTTGTTCAAGGACTGAAACCAAGTCTGTATATGAGAGTAAAGACTGCTGGAATACATAATGTACCTTATGCTGAAGTGATAGCTAAGGCTCTAGAACTGGAAGAGGCTGAGATATCGACATATGCTCAGCGTGAACAGCCAAGGAAGTTCACTAAGGAAACTCAGCCGCCACCGCGTCAAAACAAAGGATGGCAACCGCAACAGAACAGGGGACCACAACAACAACAACAAGGTATAAAGAGACCCTTCAATCCAAATGATGACCAAGGGAAAGGAAAACGACCATTGGCCCCTCTATGCCCCACCTGCCAGAAGAACCACCCCGGCGAATGCAAGTTACTTTCTGGTCGTTGTTTTAGATGTGACAAGGTCGGACATGTAGTCAGAGACTGCCCCATGCCACCAGACCCCAATCGAGCAAGAATAGCACCCAGAGTCTTTGCTATGATGGAGGATGAAGATGCTGTGCAGCATACGGTCATATCAGGTACAATTATGATCTGTGGTGTTTCTGCTTATACACTTATAGACACAGGAGCCACACACTCATTTATAGCAACCCTGTTTGTCCGTAAGCATAAGTTAGGATACTTACCAGCTGATAGGCCATATAGTGTCATGTTACCGTCAGGGAAATCCTTACATTCTGAACAGATAGTGAAGGGTGACATTGTGTCATTAGGAGATAAGAAGTTATATGTAGAGCTGATTGTAATTGACATGAAGGGATATGAAGTTATATTAGGAATGGATTGGTTATCCAGACATTATGCCACGATAAGTTGTAGGTCTGGATTGGTTGAGTTTTGACCCCCAAATGGAGATCAGTATACCTTCCAAGCTATTCCAAAAATAAGTAAAATACCGATTATATCCTCTCTAGAGACTCAGCGGTTATTGAAAGATGGTTGTGAGAGTTATCTAGCTAGTGTAATCGATATCTGGGTAAAGAATAAAGTAGAACTACAAGATATTTCCATAGTTAAAGAGTTTCCTGAAGTATTTATGGATGACTTGCCCGGATTACCACCTGATAGAGAAGTTGAATTTGTAATCGATACATACCCCGAGGCATTACTTGTATCCAAAAACCCTTACCCATGGCACCGGTTGAGCTGAAGGAATTAAAGGTCCAACTGCAGGAATTAGTAGACAAAGGGTTTATACGCTCCAGTAGTTCTCCCTGGGGTGCACCTGTTTTATTTGTTAAGAAGAAAGATGGTTCTCTCAGAATGTGCATAGATTACAGAGAACTGAATAAGTTGACAATTAAGAACAAGTACCCATTGCCCCGGATTGATGATCTGTTTGACCAATTACAAGGAGCTAAAGTGTTTTCAAAGATTGACTTACGTTCGGGCTACTACCAACTAAAGGTTAAAGAGAGTGATATACCAAAGACAGCCTTCAGAACCCGTTATGGACATTATGAATTCCTTGTAATGTCGTTTGGGTTAACCAATGCACCTGCAGCCTTTATGGACCTGATAAATCGAGTGTGTCGTGATTACTTGGACAAGTTTGTAATTGTATTCATAGATGATATCTTAATTTACTCACGGACTAAAGCTGACCACGAGGAACACTTAAGGGTAGTTTTGACAACATTAAAACAGCAGTAACTCTATGCCAAGTTGTCTAAGTGTGAGTTTTGGTTGGATAAGGTCAACTTCTTAGGCCATGTCATCTCTGCTGAAGGTATATCAGTAGATCCAACCAAAATTCAGGCAGTTAAGGATTGGCCACAGCCAAGGAATGTCAGTGAAGTCCGTAGTTTCCTTGGTTTGGCTGGTTATTATAGGAAGTTTATTAAGGGATTCTCTATAATAGCTAAGCCCTTAACTAATTTAACTAAGAAGGACACCAAGTACTCTTGGACGGAAGCTTGTGAAGATGGCTTCCAGACACTCAAGCGAAAGTTGACAACAGCCCCACTATTGACTCTCCCAACCGAAGAAGGAAAGTTTAGTGTTTACTGTGATGCATCCAAAGTTGGTCTGGGGTGTGTTTTGATGCAAGAAGGTAAGGTTGTGGCGTATGCCTCTAGGCAGCTGAAGAGTTACGAACAGAATTACCCCACTCACGATTTAGAGCTAGCTGCAGTTGTTTTTGCATTAAAGATTTGGAGACACTATTTATATGGTCAACAGTGTGAGGTGTTTTCTGACCATAAGAGCCTGAAGTACCTATTCACCCAAAAGGAATTAAATATGAGACAAAGATGTTGGTTAGAGTTTGTTAAGGATTATGACTTCGAAATCAAATATCACCCGGGTAAGGCCAATGCTGTGGCTGACGCATTAAGCAGAATGTCAAAGACAATGCAACCCGCAGTATCAACCATGTCTGTACCACTATGGAAGGAAGTTCAGAAGTTCGAGTTGGAAATAGTTCCTGAGTTGTCAACCTTACTTGTCGATTTAACCATTCGACCAACTATCTTGGATAAGATCAAAGAGGCACAACAGGAGGATTCAAAGGAGAATAATAGTATGATGAGTAAGTTAAATGTGCCTCCTCTGAATTCAGTCTCTCCAATGATGGTATTCTGAAGTTTAGGAATCGTTGGTCTATTCCAAATGATGAAGAACTACGCAAGTTGATCTTGACCGAAGCTCACTTGTCTCCCTTTTCTGTACATCCTGGTAACACCAAGATGTATCGGGATTTAAGGTTATATTATTGGTGGCCAAATATGAAAAGGGATATTGCCAAGTATGTGGAGTCATGTTTGATATGCCAACAGGTTAAGGCAGAGCATCAACGCCCATGAGGTACTTTTCAACCCTTACCGATCCCTGAATGGAAGTGGGAAAACATTGCCATAGATTTTGTGGTAGGATTACCAAAGACAATCAAAGGACATGATAGTATTTGGGTTGTGGTTGACAGAATGACAAAATCAGCACACTTCATACCAGTAATAATGACTTTTACAATGGAACAACTCGCTAACCTGTACATTCAGGAAATTATCAGATTGCATGGAATCCCCTTGTCTATTGTCTCCGATCATGATCCTAGATTTACTTCGAGATTTTGGCAAAGTCTGCAAGGCACGTTAGGAACAAAATTGTCCTTCAGTACTGCTTTTCACCCTCAAACCGATGGTCAATCTGAGAGGACCATTCAGATACTAGAAGACATGTTAAGAGCGTGTGTGCTGGATTTCCAGACATCTTGGAGTCGATATTTACCCTTGGTGGAATTCTCCTACAATAATAGTTACCAGTCCACCATTGGTATGGCACCTTATGAAGCATTTTATAGCAGAAAGTGCAGATCACCTTTGTACTGGGATGAGGTCGGTGAAGCAAAACTCCTAGGTCCAGAGATCTTGCAACAGATATCAGACAAGATTACCATTATCAGGAAAAGAATGATTACTGCACAAAGCCGACAGAAAAGTTATGCAGACCAAAGGAGGAGAGATCTTGAATTTGCTGTTGGAGATGAAGTTTTTCTAAAGATTTCACCATTTAAGGGAGTACTAAGATTTGGCAAGAAGGGAAAGCTTAATCCGCGATTCGTTGGACCATTCCCTGTCTTGGAAAGGATCGGCAACACAGCTTATAGACTGCAATTGCCCCTATCATTGGAAAAGGTTCACAATGTTTTTCATGTGTCAATGTTAAGAAAATGTATACGGGACCCTATACAAGTTGTTAAGCCAGTGGATGTCGAAATTGGGCCGACATTAATATATGAAGAGAAACCTGTATGAATTATGGAATCTGCAGTAAAAACTCTGAGGAATAAAGAAATTCCATTGGTTAAGGTCTTATGGACAAATCATGGAGTTGAAGAAGCCACATGGGAACGACAGCAAGATATATTGGACAAATATCCGAAACTCTTTGTTTAATCAATTTTCGGGGACGAAAATTTTTTTTAAGGAGGGGTGGATGTAACACCCGACATTTTCAGTCAGGTGATTTCTTAATTGATTTAACTGTCACCCTTATTTTTGGACCTTTTGATTTAAATTTAATACCAAGATTTGTTCCTAACTGTGTGAAATTAGGTTGAGTGGCAAAATTGATATTAGGGTGGGCTGTGAACGATATATAAAGGAGATGGAAAGTTTTTAAATCTCACCAACACCACTGTAGCCGACACTTTCTCCTTTCAGCGATTTCCTCTCCCGAGCTCTCGCTCTCTGCCTGCCAGTAATCCTCCCTTCGACGATCAGTTCCCTTACTATTTCTCGGATACTCAACGCTCGAGGTATGGATTAGACAATGTAGTTGTCAGTTAGTTGTTAAGCTCTGTTTTCAGCTTGGTGTTAGAGTCTGGTTTCTTCAATGGCCAAGTAACAATAGCAACATTTATAATATGGATTTAATAATGTCATTTCCGAATCGATTCTAGACATTTAATATAACCGACCCTGATTAATCGTTAGTTGAACCTAGCTATTTTGGTTTGGATTTCAGACTGCACACTGAGAACTAGACTAAGGGATTCTGGAATGACTTTGGTTATTAGATTCTAGGATGACTTGTGATTAGGACTATTAGGATTTTTATTTTAACTACTGCGATGTAAATGTTTTAGGTGAAGAAATCTGAAGAAAAGGAGTTCAAGTTGCTAAGGAAACCAGGTAAGTGAATGTGTAGGATTCCCGGCCATTAGGGCCCTACATCACAAGGACGCTAGGTAGAAACTGATACGATGACTAGAAGTTATTTAAGCTACTGTCTGTTACTTATGCTGATGTTTGACTTAATGACATGATTTCACGCCGGATGAATGCACTATTCTGTAGCTTGATGAGTTACGAGTTCTCATGTTCATGTATCATGAATGTTTTATGCATATGAAAATGTTTTAAGAGCATGTTTTCCTCATGAATAAGATAAGAATATAAAACTTATGCAACGTGAATTATGCGAGGGTTGGGGCGGTTTGGCGTATGTCACTGTCCAAAAAAAAGAAGGACCGTGATTATGACCCGCAAGGGACTATGTACACTCTCACTGTCAACCCCCTTTACCGGTACAAATCCTCTCTTAATTCACACAACCTGAATGAAGACTATGATTGATGAATATGAATGAAGAATATGAATGATGAATATGAATGATGAGCATGAATGATGATTATGAACGATGAATATGAACGATGAACAAGAATGAAGACCTTGAGTATGAATATGAATAAGAAAAGATTCATGAGCATTTGTTTCTTAAAATGAGCATTCATGCATACTTGTTAGTATTGCATTCCTTACTAAGCATTAGACTTATAGTTTAAACCTTATGATGTAGGTGAAGATTTAGCAGGTGAGGATTCCAAATTCATTGATGATGTCTAAAGGCTGGTTGCAGGATGATGCTCAGGGTGGAAGACTGTGGCTGGCAGGCGAATATGACCCGTAGTTAAGCTCATAATGTGTCAGTAAGATTTATGATGAACTGATGTTTAAGTAGAATGAGATTTTCTCTAGAATACTAGATTCTGTGATTATCTAGTTTGGTTACCAAAACTTGGGGTGATTATAAGAGTATAGAATGATCTGTTTTAATTGAGTCTTCTGCTCAAGTATCCTGAATGAGTCTATGATTCTTATTCGTCTGAGGTTTATGTCCATCAAGTTGAGATTTGGCTGAGTTGTGGTATTCTTTGTTGGATGGGTTGTTTGAGGATTGTAGTGTTTTACTGCTGAATGATAGAAGCTGGATGAGTGTATCATCCGGCTGACGTCATCGGCAGGAGTTGGATGATAGAAGTTGATTGATTGAACCTTCCGGCTGACGTCACCGGATGATGTCAAGTATTTTACTCACCGGATGATGTCGAGTATTTTACTCACCGGATGATGTCGGTATTGTTTTGTCGTCTAGCGATCGGGCGATGTAGTGTATTTCAAATACTGGATGAGGAAGGTGTTTTGTCGTTTAGCCACCGGTAGATGTAGCGTATTTAATACCGGATGAGGAAGGTGTTTTGTCGTTTAGCTACCGGTGGATGTAGCGTATTAATACCGGAGTGGATGTAGCGTATTTAATACCGGATGAGGAAGGTGTTTTGTCGTTTAGCTACCGGTGGATGTAGCGTATTTAATACCGGATGAGGAAGGTGTTTTGTCGTTTAGCTACCGGTGGATGTAGCGTATTTAATACCGGATGAGGAAGGTGTTTTGTCGTTTAGCTACCGGTGGATGTAGCGTATTTAATACCGGATGAGGAAGGTGTTTTGTCGTTTAGCTACCGGTGGATGTAGCGTATTTAATACCGGATGAGGAAGGTGTTTTGTCGTTTAGCTACCGGTGGATGTAGCGTATTTAATACCGGATGAGGAAGGTGTTTTGTCGTTTAGCTACCGGTGGATGTAGCGTATTTAATACCGGATGAGGAAGGTGTTTTGTCGTTTAGCTACCGGTGGATGTAGCGTATTTAATACCGGATGAGGAAGGTGTTTTGTCGTTTAGCTACCGGTGGATGTAGCGTATTTAATACCGGATGAGGAAGGTCTTTTGTTGTTTAGTGACTGGGCGAGGTTTAAAAGAGTCACGTGTTTGACTCGTGTTCACCGGTATATGCCCACTGCCGGGTGATGTCAAATTAATCACGCGGGGTGGCACGTGATACATCGGATGAGGAGTACCCTATCGGACGATGCATGCTAACCCATGCAGTACAAATAGATCGACGTCGATTGATCGAAGGGAATTCTTTCCTTGCTCGATTATGTCATGGAACCTATAGCCGAACGTAGTCGCTCGATTCTGTGAGCTAGTGAGTTATCAGGTTAATGAAAAAGTCGAGTCTTGGATGATTTAATTCCGTCGGATGATATGTTGTCCACGAGTCAAGTTTTAAGTTCTATGTTCCAAAAAAAAAAAGAAATAATGCTAATAATGAACAAGGTGTAGAAAGTAAGAACCAAACTTTAAGAAAGTCATGAATTACGTGGCGACTCCAACTGGGGTCGTTACATTAAAACTGTGTTTTGAATCGGGTTTTGGGGTTTTGATGCTTTTGTGTCAAAAGAAGTAAGTTGTCAAACAGAGAGGTAGCCGATCGATTGCCTAGGGTAACCGATCGATCGGCGGAGTATACGTTTATGTCTTTCATGTCTTCAAGTTTTCCAAAAGAAAACAGTCTTCCACGCCTTCTGTAAAAGAGTTGTCCATTCTGTTTTGTGAACAGTCGTCCACGTCTTCCTGTTAAACAGTCGTCCATTTTTGTCCTTTAAAGTTATCGTCCAAAGTTGTGGGCGATACGTCGTCCAAAGTCCAATTGTCCACAGTTTCTGTCGTCCATTTCTGTCGTCCACGACTTCTGTCGTCCACGGCTTCTGTCATCAGTTTCTATCGACCACAGCCTCTGTTGTCTTCTGTCTAGGGGTGGGCACGGTCCGGTCCGGTCCGGTTCCCGCTTGGAACCGGACCGGACCGGTCCTTTCGGGATTTTAATTTTTAGGACGGAACCGGACCGGACCGGTCCTTTCGGGATTTTAATTTTTAGGACCGGAACCGGTCCTATGAAGAACCGGTACCGAACCGGGAACCGGACCGAAATACGGTCCGGTTCCCGGTTCGGTACCGGTTTCTCCCGAATGATTTTTAATTTTAATTTTTTTTTGTTAAAATTACAAAATGCAAAAAGTAAGTCGGTTTATTCAAAAACCGACAGATCCAGAATGCAGCGAAGAAGGCGAAAATGGAGAGAGAGAGAGAGAGAGAGAGAGAGAGAGAGATCTGCACTTCTGCTTGGCTGTAGTTGTTCAAAAAATACCAGCAGATCCAAAATGCAGCAGTATTTTTTTCTTTGTTCCATTTTAAAAAATAGTCTAGGTTTTCCATACCTGAAGAGGCGACGCCTTCAATGAATCAATGGAGAGCTGGGCTCGGCTGCTTTTCCAGTACTCTCTCTCTCTCTCTCTTCATTTTCGCCTTCTTCTTTGCGTCCCTTTCCCCTCCTCCTTTTCGCCGCATTCTTTGCTTCTCTCTCTCTGTAGTTGTACTCTCGCTTCGAACTCTGCATCTGATCTATTGCAAAATGCCTAAACTTTCATATATTTCGGTATTCCCGCGGTTCTCGGTTCTGTGATCATCAGAACCGGGACCGTGGACCGCGGTTCCGGTCCCATGGGTCTGGGAACCGAGAACCAGTCTCATAACTCCAAAAACCGCCCAAGAACCGGACCGAACCGACGGTCCAGTCCGGTCCCCCGGTTCCGGTCCGGTTCTGCCCACCCCTACTTCTGTCGTCCACGGATTCTGTATTAGTTTATGTCGTCCACAGATTTTACCCTTTTATTTCAAACGTCCACGGCTTCTGTTGTCCACAGATTTTGCCTTTTATTTCAAACGTCCACGGCTTCTGTTGTCCACAGATTTTGCCTTTTATTTCAAACGTCCACGGCTTCTGTTGCCCACAGATTTTTGCCTTTTATTTCAAACGTCCACGGCTTTTGTTGTCCATAGATTTTGCCTTTATTTCAGATTTTGCCTTTTATTTCAAACGTCCACGGCTTCTGTTGTCCACAGATTTTGCCTTTTATTTCAAACGTCCACGGCTTCTGTTGTCCACAGATTTTGCCTTTTATTTCAAACGTCCACGACTTCTGTCGTCCACGACTTCTGTCGTCCACGGCTTCTGTTGTCCACAGATTTTGCCTTTTATTTCAAACGTCCACGGCTTCTGTTGTCCACAGATTTTGCCTTTTATTTCAAACGTCCACGGCTTCTGTTGTCCACAGATTTTGCCTTTTATTTCAAACGTCCACGGCTTCTGTTGTCCACAGATTTTGCCTTTTATTTCAAACGTCCACGGCTTCTGTTGTCCACAGATTTTGCCTTTTATTTCAAACGTCCACGGCTTCTGTTGTCCACAGATTTTGCCTTTTATTTCAAACGTCCACGGCTTCTGTTGTCCACAGATTTTGCCTTTTATTTCAAACGTCCACGGCTTCTGTTGTCCACAGATTTTGCCTTTTATTTCAAACGTCCACGGCTTCTGTTGTCCACAGATTTTGCCTTTTATTTCAAACGTCCACGGCTTCTGTTGTCCACAGATTTTGCCTTTTATTTCAAACGTCCACGGCTTCTGTTGTCCACAGATTTTGCCTTTTATTTCAAACGTCCACGGCTTCTGTTGTCCACAGATTTTGCCTTTTATTTCAAACGTCCACGGCTTCTGTTGTCCACAGATTTTGCCTTTTATTTCAAACGTCCACGGCTTCTGTTGTCCACAGATTTTGCCTTTTATTTCAAACGTCCACGGCTTCTGTTGTCCACAGATTTTGCCTTTTATTTCAAACGTCCACGGCTTCTGTTGTCCACAGATTTTGCCTTTTATTTCAAACGTCCACGGCTTCTGTTGTCCACAGATTTTGCCTTTTATTTCAAACGTCCACGGCTTCTGTTGTCCACAGATTTTGCCTTTTATTTCAAACGTCCACGGCTTCTGTTGTCCACAGATTTTGCCTTTTATTTCAAACGTCCACGGCTTCTGTTGTCCACAGATTTTGCCTTTTATTTCAAACGTCCACGGCTTCTGTTGTCCACAGATTTTGCCTTTTATTTCAAACGTCCACGGCTTCTGTTGTCCACAGATTTTGCCTTTTATTTCAAACGTCCACGGCTTCTGTTGTCCACAGATTTTGCCTTTTATTTCAAACGTCCACGGCTTCTGTTGTCCACAGATTTTGCCTTTTATTCAAACGTCCACGGCTTCTGTTGTCCACAGATTTTGCCTTTTATTTCAAACGTCCACGGCTTCTGTTGTCCACAGATTTTGCCTTTTATTCAAACGTCCACGGCTTCTGTTGTCCACAGATTTTGCCTTTTATTTCAAACGTCCACGGCTTCTGTTGTCCACAGATTTTGCCTTTTATTTCAAACGTCCACGGCTTCTGTTGTCCACAGATTTTGCCTTTTATTTCAAACGTCCACGGCTTCTGTTGTCCACAGATTTTGCCTTTTATTTCAAACGTCCACGGCTTCTGTTGTCCACAGATTTTGCCTTTTATTTCAAACGTCCACGGCTTCTGTTGTCCACAGATTTTGCCTTTTATTTCAAACGTCCACGGCTTCTGTTGTCCACAGATTTTGCCTTTTATTCAAACGTCCACGGCTTCTGTTGTCCACAGATTTTGCCTTTTATTTCAAACGTCCACGGCTTCTGTTGTCCACAGATTTTGCCTTTTATTTCAAACGTCCACGGCTTCTGTTGTCCACAGATTTTGCCTTTTATTTCAAACGTCCACGGCTTCTGTTGTCCACAGATTTTGCCTTTTATTTCAAACGTCCACGGCTTCTGTTGTCCACAGATTTTGCCTTTTATTTCAAACGTCCACGGCTTCTGTTGTCCACAGATTTTGCCTTTTATTTCAAACGTCCACGGCTTCTGTTGTCCACAGATTTTGCCTTTTATTTCAAACGTCCACGGCTTCTGTTGTCCACAGATTTTGCCTTTTATTTCAAACGTCCACGGCTTCTGTTGTCCACAGATTTTGCCTTTTATTTCAAACGTCCACGGCTTCTGTTGTCCACAGATTTTGCCTTTTATTCAAACGTCCACGGCTTCTGTTGTCCACAGATTTTGCCTTTTATTTCAAACGTCCACGGCTTCTGTTGTCCACAGATTTTGCCTTTTATTTCAAACGTCCACGGCTTCTGTTGTCCACAGATTTTGCCTTTTATTCAAACGTCCACGGCTTCTGTTGTCCACAGATTTTGCCTTTTATTTCAAACGTCCACGGCTTCTGTTGTCCACAGATTTTGCCTTTTATTTCAAACGTCCACGGCTTCTGTTGTCCACAGATTTTGCCTTTTATTTCAAACGTCCACGGCTTCTGTTGTCCACAGATTTTGCCTTTTATTCAAACGTCCACGGCTTCTGTTGTCCACAGATTTTGCCTTTTATTCAAACGTCCACGGCTTCTGTTGTCCACAGATTTTGCCTTTTATTCAAACGTCCACGGCTTCTGTTGTCCACAGAGTTTTAAAGGTTCACTGTTCAAAAAAAAAAGTACCACGTTTTAAAATGTCCGGAGTGATGGCTCACCGACCCCGATCGGGTCGGTGGTCGTCACACTTTTGAAATATGAAAAATTAACAAAACAACCTCTGACAACCCCCTATTTTCAGAGATCGGCCCCGATCTCTGAGAACGGGGGCCAATCTTTGAAAACGGCCCTCCGATCTCACTTGAACTATTCAAGTAAGATTAGAGTGGTGACCTCTCATTCTTGACAAAAAACATATTAAACGATATCAGATTTGTTTGAAATTTTTACTACACGTTCAACATATCATGGGATGATAATCTTAGATGTTTCGTGATTTTTCAACACTTGTACTATTTATTATAATTTTTTGACGTCTGTCTTATAGAATATTGTTTCAATTTTTCGTTTTTTATGAAAAATTGAGCTTGAATTTCTCTATATATGTTTTCTCATTTACATAAACACAAATATATGTTCGCTCTATATGAGAATAGCTATGTTTATAATTTTATTATGCTTCTTAGAATATTTGTTGACATGTTAAATTATGATTGATGTAATTAATATAATAAATTAATTATTTTTAATTTATCACATTAATTGTATTTTAATTTCATAGTCATTGTTTGATACATGAACGAGTATTTTGGAAGAGTAGAACAAAAGAGTAAACGTAGTATTATTTCTTTATATATGTTTTCTCATAAAATTATCGCACGTACAGAATATAACGATGAATTAGATCCTAAATCAGAGTAGACCGTAAACATAAATTTATAGTAACACATAAATGAGAACCAAACAAGAAAGCAATCCTACATAAATGAAAACCAAATGAAAAATAAATCAATAATAAATTAGTGCTTAATCATCCTTGCAGATTATCCATATTTGAAGAGTATCCCTATCCCAGATTCGCTTATTCGATTTTCTTGACAATTTTTTATTTGAAACTTTTGCAAATGATAGACAATAGATAAATAGCATGTATTGTCATTAATTATAATGCAGAATCACAATTTTTTTAATTATATTCATTTAATATGATTATTTTGATTTTTATATACCGATAGCATTTTTTTTCTAATTACTAGGTGACGACACGTGCAATGCACGTGTGCGTCCCTCACTTGTTATAGAATCACCAAATTTCTTAAAGTATTACCAAAGCCTACACCATGCAGGATAACTAATAACGATAACCTTTGGATATAATCCGACATATGTCTAGCCTCGAGATTTTTATCTTCTCTAACTATAAACCTAGATATATCCAACCTCTTTTAAGATTTGAGATTGAGTAGATAAAAATCTAAGATGATATGATTTGTCAAATCAAATTTAACTTTGAATTAACTAATGGACTTGTGATCATTGGTCAAAGTAGACGTATATAATACATAACATAAAAACTTAATTAATTAAAAGTACAAATAATGTTTAATTAGATTAAAAGAAGCAGAATGCTAAGAAGAACATTAAAAATTAGAGATGATTTAATTTAAAAACCCAAATTTTAATTTAAAATAAACAATAGTTCAAAGAATAGTTTGCATCTTGCTTTACAAAGAGATAGTTGTTAACTTTTTTTGACATGATAGGGAAAAGATATAAAAATTGAAAGCAAACGTACTAATAAACGTAAGTTATTACTTCGTGAACCTAAACTATTAACCATGTGGTAAATGTAAAAATAATTGAAAAAAACGAGACGAAATGAGTTTTATGTAAAAAGAGAGTTTTTTTTTTTTTTTCAAAAATAGAATAAAATAATCTAGTTCAAACAACAAATGTCATGATACTGAGCATGAATACACCCTCCGTGTTAGGCCGAATATCATTTTGATGAGAAAACATTCACCCACTTGCCAAGACTGGTAAAGAACAAGCAGAGGCGTGGTAATTTCACTATTGGTAGATGTAATAAATTAGAAATTCAAAAAAAGTAATGCATTAAACAACAGAACTTGGTATTCAATGCATTAAACTTAAACACAACGTAATAAACAATACACATATGGAAGAAACTTACCAAAAGGAAAAGATAGGCCGAATGCAAGTATGAGCAAGGAAAATATAGAACCTTACTTTACAAAAAGGAAGAAAAGTTAGACATTAAGAAGTGAACTAAAAGAAATAGAAGAAAAAAAAAGGGAAATTACCAAATTCAACCACGAACTACGCCATTTTTCCGATTCCAACCACCAACTACAATTTTTAACAATTCAAACCATAACCTTTTGGAAATCTGCCAAAAACGACCACGCCGGACGGACGGCTTTCGTTTGCGTCCGTCCCCACGTATTTTTGCCCAAACCCTGACGGACGGAATAAACCTGCGTCCGTCCTCTGTTTTAGCCCAATCCAAAGCTGCCACGTGGCCCGTCGATTGAGTCGGTCTAATCTGCCCCAACCAGGACGGACGGAATAAACCTGCGTCCGTCCGGGTATTAACCAGGCCGGACGGGAAAATTTCTCGTTCGTCCGGAGCATCGATATGAAAACCAGAAAGAGGGGAATTTGAAGTTTTCACCGCGGACAAAAACATCGGCGACGAAATTAGACTTTTCACTCGAAGTTTTGAAATTTTTCGTAGATTTACGATAAAAAAGCGTCTGTGGTAATTTCTTTATCAATTTGTTTTATTTACTTCAATTGTTAATCTAAATAACGCGACAATCCGAGCCCTAATTCGAAAATGGTAAAAATGTGGCAATCGGACGGACGGGGAAAAATAGAGTCCGTCCTGGTTTGACACCCAGACGGACGCGTAAAAAGGAGTCCGTCCGGGTATCTTTATTTAATTTTACCCAGACGGACGCGTAAAAATGCGTCTGTCCGGCCGAGACCAAATATTCGTAATTTGTTTTTTTTTTTTCTTTTTCAATTTTTCTGTTCATTTATTGGGTGTATATGAAATTATATTATTAGCAAAACTATTTTGTATTCAATTCATAGGATATTGTTTGACTTGAATAAAATTTTGATTTTTTTACAGATAATTGTCGCAAATGGCTGAGAGATTGGATGATGTAAATGAGCCTGGGAACATAGACTGGTATATGGAGGAGGACGCTCCCATGTACGGTGATATTCAAGCATTTGACCACTTAGAGGGTGATGGAGAAATATAGGTGTGTTCAATTTCAAAAACCTTAGACGATGAGCTACGAACACCATTCAATTCTGAGGATGACGAGGTGCAAAGCAGACAAACAAGGGCTGCAGATTCTGGTGATTTTGCTTTGAGTAGAAAATATATATCTTTGCAGGCCATTAGAAATGAAATACGAGACTATTCTTTGAAAAAATGATATGATATCAAGATTGTTAAAAGTGGGAGGAACAGATTGACGGCAAAATGTAAAGGAGTAGATTGTCAATGGCATCTGCATGCGTCGTCCATGCAAAATGAGGCCACCTTCCAAATAAAGTCATACTGTAATGATCACAATTGCGTAAGGATATTTGATAATCGGCACGCTACAGCAAAGTGGTTGGCAACAACTTATTCAGATAGGTTCAAAAGTCAACCTGACTGGCCAATTCATGATATTATCGAGACAGTGAGGCGGGAACACAAAGTTAACATCAAGCCAAGCCTTGCGAGAAGAGGAAGAACCCAAGCAAAAGAAGCTAATTTCGGGAGGAACGAAGAACAACTGAAGATACTTCGTTCTTATGGAGCTGAAATATTAAGATCAAATCCAGGTAGCACACTGGTAATAGATGGTGACCTGGTCGTGGAGGATAGAAATGAGAAGATGATGTTTAAAAGAATGTACATGTGTATGGCTGCTTGCAAAGCAGGTTTGTTGGATATGGGCAGACCTCTTATTTGTTTAGATGGATGTCATTTGAAGGGAGCCTGCCCCGGCCAATTACTCACGGCCGTGAGTATTGATGGCAACAATGGTATATATCTCATAGCTGTTGCCAACGTGGAATCAGAATCCCAAGTCTCGTGGAAGTGGTTTTTGGAGATATTGCAAAACGACTTAGGCATTCACGAAGGCCGAGGATGGACATTTGTGTCGGATCGACAGAAGGTATATATTGTTATTACTATTATTATTTGGATCGGCAGAGTTATTGTTTTAATTTGAGCCTGTTTTTCTTTAAAATTGCAGGGATTGTTAAATGCTGTGGACGAGATATTTGGTTTAGCCGAACACCGTTTCTGCCAGAGACATATGTATGCAAACTACAAAGGAAAATTTCCGGGCCTATCGTATAAAGATGTGATGTGGAATGCAGCAAGGGAAACCACAAGGGAATATTTTGAGATAGCAATGAGGAAAGTATATGAGCTCAATAAGGATGTCCATGCATGGCTTCGACGAACACCTACCTAGATTTTGGGTCAGTCATGCATTTTCGACAATTCCCAAGTGTGACTTGGGCTTGAATAATTTATGTGAGTCTTTCAATTCAGTTCTTTTGCCATCTCGGAACATGCCGATTTTGACGATGTTCAAGATGATTCGAAAGACCCTGATGACACGCATTGTCAAAAAACACGAGGAAATGCTCAAGGTAGAAGATGTTTTGTGTCCTAAGATTAGGAATAAGCTAGAGAGGCTGAAAGAGACAGCTTACGATTGGAGGGCTGATTTAACGGGAAATGCACTGTTTCAGGTTTGTTCAACTTGTTCATACGGATATGTTCTTCTTAGTTTGTTCTACTTGTTCATACTGAATTTGTTTATGCCCTGTTTCAGGTTAGCAACGACGATGAACAATATATCGTTGACCTTAATGAAGGTGAGTGCGCATGTCGAGGGTGGGAGATTTCTGGAATCCCTTGTGTTCACGCCGTTGCATGCATTAATTTGATAAGAAAGCCGATAGAAGATTATGTTCATATATATTATCATCGGGACACATATCTGGAGATGTATTCGCACTTCATTCGTCCCATTAATGGGCAACAAATGTGGCCAGAACCAGAGAGTAGGACCCCAATCATTCCGGATCAGAGAAGGCCCCAACCTGGTAGGCCAAAGAAGAAAAGAATTCGCGATGTCGATGAGCCTGCTACCGCTTCTCATGGTCCACGTGTTCTGACTTCTAAAAAGAAGTCTACGATGACGTGTCGTAAATGTGGACGTCAGGGGCATAACAGTCGCACATGTTCTGAGAGGGGATCCACTTCACGTGCTTCTGCTTCGCGTGACACATTTATGGGTTTTCGAACCATTGGCGGGACGCAGGTACATTTTTACTATTATTCTCGTAAACAAAATTTTGCTATTATGTTCTAATATAACTCTCAATACGTGCAGGAATCTACTACAGGCAATCAGGAAAGCGGCCATGAGAGAGAATGATGGATATCTTTGTCCGAAACTTCCACGAGAAAATGATTCGCTCGGACAACTATCTTTTTGCCCACGGTACCATATCCCGGTCTTCTTTGAAGTCTCATAGCCTTTGAAGAAACACGCACATGTTCTGAGAGGGGATCCACTTCACGTGCTTCTGCTCAGAGCCTTTGAAGAAACACGCACATGAGAGAGAATGATTGAAGACGATGACATACAGATGGTGGAGAGCGGATCATCTTTATTTTATGCATATTTTATGTATCTTATAGTTTGTACAGCAAATTGTATTTTATAATGAGAAATTATACCGTTCCTACGTGTATTTTAAAACCATTTCTATGAAGCATCTAACAGAAAAGATTAAGATGTACATCGTAATGATGGATATCTTTGTCCGAAACTTCCACAGATTGAGAAGGTCGTTTCACGTCACTCCAACCACTACTGCCTGAAGTTTTTTCAACGCTGCTTTCACTTACGACAGAATAAGGAGAAATGCAGAGTGAAATAAGAGGGAAAATCGCAGAATATGTAATGTCCCTTTTATAATTAAAGTGAGAAAAAAATTAGAAATTTTGGCAGAGTTTCCTTTGTTTTTAGTCTCCCCCACAGCTAGTATCATCCTGCATATTTGAATATCCAAACAGTTCCAGTATTTTGCCTCAAACATCAATTGCATCCAACAAAAATAAATATAACTAATGTACATCAAGTTAATGAATATCCAACTACAAGTACTACAAATTTTCATCATCCAAATACAGTACATCATCAAAGTTTACAAAAAAATTTCTCTGTCTCTGTGCATTGCCCTCGGTCGTCCCCTCTCTGCACGTAATAAAAGAAAGTTAGATTGTAATGAGTTGAAGTGTAATTAATAATGAGAAAAATAGGTTCAAATATACCTAAGCTTGGGCAGCGTCGTCATCTCCAGTTCCCGGCAGCACACCCTCGTCATCTCCAGCCCCCGGCAGCACATCCTTGTCATCTCCACCCCCGGTCAGGAGTACCTCATCATCGTCACCATCAGCATCAGCTCTCCCAAGATCATCAGGATGAAAGGAATGGGCCTCCATCCAATCCTGGAAGATCCGTCTAGTCTCTCTGTGGTACGACATCATATCTGTGAGGTACTGCATAATGTTTGCTCGACCCGACGCTGCCTCTGATCGAACAGTCTGCACCTCCGTTCGAATAGACGCCACCTCTGTTCGAACAGTCTCTATCAGCGTCCTAATAGAAGCCATATCCGTGGGAGGCACGATCTGAGGGGGGGGGGGGGTTGCCCTCGACCAGGGTGTTGCAGCACAGGAGGGGGCCGAACATCATTCCCCTCCATCCACCTTCCGTCGACCTCATGCAGCCCAATCTTCACCAAATGCAGCCTGCCGAATGCATCCACGGGCCGCTGTGGTATAGTCTGTGCCCCTCGCGGTAACTGAATCTGAAAATGCTCAATAATCTTCTGAATCAAGACAGTGTACGCGAGGTTCTTGGTCCGTGTGCGTGAGATCTCATTAATGTGACTCAGAATCACATAGCCGGGGTCGAAGAAGTTACCGCTATACAATTTCTCCATGACATAGAAACACATGTAGCTAACATGATCTCTATGTCCAACGCAAGGTAGAATGGTGTGTGCTATAAGGTTATGGATGACGCGAGCTTTCACATTCATATCTTTTGCTCCTAGCTTCACGATATCCACAATATCAGCGTTCCGATAAATCTGTCTAATGAACGCTGTTCCCTCCGCTGTGGCGAGCACGGGACATTTTTTCTGAGCATGGTAGTACCTTTCTGCCTCTTTTGCATGAAAGCCAAGCACCTCATTCACAACTTGTGGCGTCACTTCATACTCCTCACCCATTATATAGGTCTTTATAACTCCCGACCTCACTGAATATCTCATGTTCGCATAGAATAGGTGAACTATTTTTTCACAGTTGACTCCCCGAATGGTGTAGAGTCCTTGAAGTCCGATCCTGTCAAACATTTCTTTTATCTCCAAAAACTCCCATCCTAAAAATTTTAAATAACAAATGCATGAGACTAGTTCAACGAAATATTGTAGAAACAATTTGTAAGAATAATTGACTCAACCTGTAAAGTCCACCATCTTCGTCAACGACACCTTTCGGTGTACTATATCCAGCTGATATTGCTCTCGACAATGTTGACTGCGAAAGTCCTTCGATTGTGAGGCCGATGAAGCTGGCTGTGAGGAACTGGGAGTAGAGGAGCTGGGCGGTGGCTGTGAGGCCCTTGGAGGTGCCTGTGGAGCACGTGGATGTGGCTCTGAGGCCCGTGAAACTGACTGTGGGGCCGGTGGACGTGGCTGTAAGGCCCGTGGAGTTGGAGGTGGCTGTGAAGGCAATGGAGATGGCTGTGACATCGTTGGCCGCTTTGAAGGTCCACCTTGTGACGTCGAATCCTTCTTTCGTTTATAAGCAATTTTATCTGCCATTTTCGTAAAGTCTGCAAATTGGAAAGTCTCCAAGATTAGCCACAATAACTCGAACCGTGGCGAAAATCAGATCCCGGTCAAACTCGGCCTTCACAGCCATAACCCGGACGGACTCAATATTGGTATGTCCGTCCTGGTTATAACCCGGACGGACTCAATATTGGTATGTCCGTCCGGGTTATTACCAGGACGGACGGATTAAAATCGCGTCCGTCCGGGTGTTTCTAAAAGGGCGATTTTGACCTAGGGCTCGGATTTTTGCGTTCTAAACGTAAAAATTTAAACTAAACAACTACAAAAGGAGTAAGATATTACCTGATGCGTTTTTTGCTTGAGAATCGCACAAAAAATTTTAGAGCTTCGAGAGAAAACGGATTCCGGCAACCGGCAACTGTGCAAAACCGGTCTTTGCTTTGAACAGCGATTTTAATAGATTCCCCGGACAGACGGGACATTATACCGTCCGGCCGGGAATGTTTTTAAGTTAACCCGGACGGACGGGGAAATATTGAGTCCGACCGGACACGTGGCATCTTGTGATTAGTCTAAAAATGCGGACGGACGCAGGTTTATTCCGTCCGTCCTGGTTGGGGCAGATTAGACCGACTCAATCGACGGGCCACGTTGCAGCTTGGGATTGGGCTAAAACGGAGGACGGACGCAGGTTTATTACGTCCGTCCGGGTTTGGGCAAAAATACGTGGGGACGGACGCAAACGAAAGCCGTCCGTCTGGCGTGGTCGTTTTTGGCAGATTTCCAAAAGGTTATGGTTTGAATTGTTAAAAATTGTAGTTCGTGGTTGGAATCGGAAAAATGGCGTAGTTCGAGGTTGAATTTGGTAATTTCCCAAAAAAAAACTCACAAGACATACACGTAATTGTCTGACGACAGATTTTAAAATTTATAGACGATCAATTGAATCGAATGAAATTTAAAATATTAAAAATATAAACAGTGCAACAATAATTAATTAAAAATATGATAGATTTGACTGAGCAATGCAAACGCCACAGTAGCTGAAAGGCAAATTGGTGGAAAAATTGAAAACCTGGTGGTCGAAAAAATATGAAACGTCAAATGTACATGAAACGCTCCTTATAGGCTAGAGGGATAAATTGATATTACCCGTAATTAACAGGTTGTCTTTCATCAATAAATGTGGCTAGTTTTGCCACCCAACATGAGATTTCATGATCTTCGCATTTAATGCAAGAAATTTCACCGGAAAACGCAAGAGGAAGAATGAACTATGCAGTTGAAACTTTGCCACCTACGATTGACAGAGAAGAATGCGCCACACATGAGAACACTATGATCAGAAACAGACGACCCAGATCAATGATGGCCAACTACCATATAGATTGTTAATTTAGCACCTTGTAAATATTGTATTTCTGACTATCTCATTATTTTAATTATTAACCTATTTATTGGTTTAGCACTATATAAATATTACTTTTCATAAATATCATTCTTATTAGCTTCTAGGTTAAATAAAAGATAACGGTAAGTTACAAATATAAAATTACAGTAGATTTCTTCTTTTTCTCTTCTTCACTCTGTGTCTTCCTCAGCGCTTCTAAGTTTCTATCTAACATCAAATAAATACTGAACTATTGAGTGTTTTTCAATTAAAATACTTAATAATTTTTTTTTTCCAATTCGAATATCAAATTATCTACGGTTAAAATTTCAATCCAGGCCGTTAAACAGACAGTTAAATGGACGTTAAAAATCTCCGGTTGCGCTCCATCCGCCATTAATGCATGCTCAGATTCGTCCTCCTGTATTTATCTACACAGATTTGCCCTGTTCCTCTGAATCTGCGAGGACCTTCTGGGTATTTCTCACATTCCTCCATGCGATTGAAGCAGCTTGCAAGATACTCACCTTGTTTAGCAGCTACCAAATAGAGAAGAAGATGGAGAAAATTAATTCATCATCGAACCCAGAAATCCTAACGATGAAATAATTCTCATTTGTTCGCCATTTTACATGAGCTGTAGCGGGAAGGTTCTTCATCACACTTCAATATCCAATTCAGGGTGTTGTTTCTGGCCTTCTGCTTGAGATTTCTCAAGTAAAGAAGCAAAATTTTTCATTTGCTTCTTCTTCAAGTAAAGCGTTGAGTAAAGTATTTTGAACTGGTTCGAAGAACAGAGGAAGCGGGAAGATGATGAACAGTGAGAAGAAGAAGAAGAGGAGAAGGATGATAGCAATAAATGTTTCTGTATATTTCACTAACCAAGATTGTACTAATATATATGTAAAAGAGAATAATGATGATAAAGAAACTATAGTTGTAATCTAACTAAAAAACTTTAAATGAATAGTGTATATAGTTTAATACCCCCTCAAGATCAAGGCGAAGAGCAGAAGATCTTGGATATAAAAACATGGAAAGGTGCCGGTGGAAGAGGTTTAGTGAGAGCGTCAGCAAGTTGATTTGGTGAAGGAGTGAACTTAACTGAAAGCGTCTTGTGAAGCACCTTTTCCTTGACGAAATGAAAATCGATCTCCACATGTTTAGATTTAGAGTGCAAGACAGGGTTTGAGGCAAGGTAGGTTGCGTTTAAATTGTCGCAGAGGATGAGAGGTACTGTGGGAGAGATGATGTCGAGCTCTTTTAAAAGTGATTGGAGCCAGAGAACTTCGACCGCACCATTAGCAACACTACGATATTCTGATTCCGTGCTGGAGAGTGAGACGACTTTCTGTTTGGTGGAAGACCAGGAAATAAGGTTGTCGCCGAGAAAAACGCAGAATCCGCTAGTGCTTTTGCGATCATCAGGGCAAGAGGCCCAGTCAGCGTCTGTGTAACACGTCAGAGCAAAAGAAGGGGAGGGCCGGAAGAGAGGCCAAGAGAAGGAGTACCTTTTAAGTACCGTAAAATCCTTTTGACAGCTTGCCAGTGAACATCAGAAGGCGAATGCATGAATTGTGAGACTTTGTTAACAGCATATGCAATATCGGGGCGAGTAAGACTACAGTATTGGAGGCCTCCCACTATGCTCCGGTAAAGAAAGCCTTCACGTAAGGGTGTCCCGGAATGGATAGATAAGACGGGGCCAGCCACCATGGGAGTCGGAACCGGCTTGGAGGAATCCATATTGGCCATGTGGAGTAAATCAGATATATAACGAGACTGGGACAGAGTCATACCAGTAGGTGTCTGAGTCACAGAGATGCCGAGGAAGTAGGATAAGGGCCCGAGATCTCGAACTCTAAACTGAGAGTGTAGGTATGTGAAGAGCTGGTCCATGATAGCAGCAGAGTCACCTGTGACAATAATATCATCGACATACACAAGCATAAGAACGATAGATGACGATGTACGATGGATGAACAAGGACGAGTCGGACTTGGAAGCGGAGAACCCCCAATGAATTAAGGCAGTGTATAACTTGGTGTACCATACTCGCGGTGATTGTTTGAGACCATATAGAGCCTTCTGTAGAAAGCAGACGGCGGATGGACAAGAAGGATCAATAAAATCGGGAGGCTGCTGCATGTATAACTTTTCCGTCAAATCACCGTGTAAGAAAGCATTGCTGATATCTAGTTGTCTGATAACCCAGCGAGAGGAGACGTCTAAGGAGAGCACGGTGCGTATGGTAGTAAGTTTGACGACCGGACTGAAAGTCTCATCATAATCAATACCTTCAGTTTGGTCGTAACCTTTGGCTACAAGACGAGCCTTGTATCGAGCAACCTTACCCTCAGAGTTGAGTTTAGTCTTGAAAACCCACTTGCAACCGATAAGCTTCGCACCGGGAGGAAGGGGGGCTAACTGCCAGGTGTTGGTGTGGGTGAGAGCAAAGATTTCCTCTTGCATGGCGGTGAGCCAATGTGGATATCGTGCAGCTTGGGTGAACTTTTTGGGTTCAAAGGCGGGTTCGAGGAGGAAGGCCTTGGGCTTAAAGACGCCAGCCTTAGCCCTGGTAGGTCATTGGGTGAGCGTTAAGGGGTGGAGGGTGGGGAGTTTAGGGTAGGCAAGGGGGAAGATGGTGGAAGAGGAGGGAGTATGGTAGGAGGGGGAAGAGGAGAGATGGGGACGATGGAGAGAGGAGATGGAGGGAGAGGTATATGAGTATCGGTGGGAGGGGGAGACAGAGAAGGGATAGTAAGGGAAAAAGAGGGAAGTGGAGAGACAGACTTAGGGAAGTTGGAGAAAGGGAATTGAGACTCAACAAAGGTAACGTGACGAGAAAGGTATACTTTGTGGGAGTGGGGATCAAGACAAAGGAAACCTTTATGGTTTGGGCTGGGGCCTAAGAAGACACATGGAAGAGATCGAGGATAGAGTTTGTGTTGATTAAAGGGACGAAGAAGGGGAAAGCAGAGACAGCCAAAGACACGAAGAGAAGAGTAATCAGGGAGTTTATTGAACAGACACTGAAAAGGGGATTTATGGTGTAGGACGGGGGTGGGGAGTAAATTGATTAAGCTAGCCGCAGTGAGGAAAGCATAGGTCCAGAAGTGGTGAGGGACGGAGGAGTGAAAAAGTAGAGCGAGGCCGGTTTCGACGACATGACGGTTTTTCCGTTCCACACGACTATTTTGATTCGGGGTATACGGACAAGAAAGTCGGTATTGAATGCCAAGAGACTTAAGGAGAGGAGTAAGGGCCTGAAATTCACCACCCCAGTCCGATTGAACGCTTTTGATGTGAACACCGAACTGAGTAGAAACAAATTAGTGGAAATTCACGAATGTTTGGTAAACTTCACTTTTTAATTTGAGTGGAAAAAGCCAAGTGTAACATGTACAGTCAACGACAAATAAAAGAAAGTAACGTGCTCCAGTAATAGATTTGACCGGAGACGGACCCCACACATCAGTGTGTACTATATTAAAAGGAAATTGAGACTGAGAGTGAGAAAGTGGAAATGGTAATTGATGACTTTTACTCATTTGACAAGGGGTACAAAGTTAAGACAAAATAGACTGAGAATTTAAATTACAGACACGAAGGACTTGCTGCAACACCCGAGGGGAAGGATGCCCCAACCGATTGTGCCAGAGAGTTTGCAAAACAGGGGCAGAGGCTGGGATCCGAGCAGCAAGAGACAAAAGAGTGGCAACCAGAGGGAGACGATAAAGACCATCAGTGAGAGTCCCATGGAGCAGGATGCGGTGATTGAGCCGATCCTTACAAGAAAATAGGTAGAGTGAAATTCAATGTAGACCAAATTATCTTTACACAGTTGAGAAACACTTAGAAGATTGTGAGAGAGGTGAGGAGTGTGATAAACAGTGGGCAAGGTGAGAGAACGGCCATTGGCCGGAATAACAGAGGAACCATATTGAAAAACAAGGAGAGAGTTACCTTCGGCGGTGGCGACTTGCGAAGGCAGAGGGAGATTGGAGAGATGGTTAAGAGAGTCCGATTTGGCCGAGAAATGGTGAGTAGCACCGGAATCCAGAACCCACGGAGTAGCCGGTGAGGAGAAATCCGGCGTGGGGAGGAGGCCGGTGTAGGTTGGAGACGGGGTAGAGCGGAGTCGGGAGACTGAAACTGGTGGGGGGAAGGTTCGGGTCAGGAGGGAAATGGGCAGAGGGAAAACGGTGGTCGGCGGGTAATGGGCGAGGGCTGGGTGAGGATGGCCTGATGGGTCGGGCTGGAAATGGGTAGAGGATGAGTTGGGATGGGCTAATGGGTAGGGGGCTTGGGTCGGGTTAGGAGGTAATGAAGTTAGGTGGGCTTGAAAAATCAGGCTTGGGGTGCGTTGGGCTGCAGAAGAGAGGTGGTAGCATTTTAGGGCCGAATGACCCACCTTATTGCAGATCTGACACCAAGGCCTGTTGGGCTTGGGAGACCTCCAAGATGGGGCCTGTAGAAGGGGCCCGGGGCTCGGCTGATAACCCGAGGGAGGATTGGGGAGAGGCAGAAATTGGGGCCGGGGATTCCAGGGTGGGCTGAGCGAACGCTAATAGGCGGCGTTCGCCTGAAACTGAGACGGCGTCGGGAGGCTGAGCACGAGGTTCTGCTTTTCAAGCCGAAAATCGTAACTCTGGAGGAGGCTGTAGATTTCTTCGAGCGGTGGTTGGTCGGAGCAATTTGTGATCGAGGTCACAAAAGCGTTATACTCGCTACCCAAGCTGCCCAAGAAATAGAGGAGGTGGTCTTGGTAAGCGACAGTTTGCCCGATAGCAGCCAGAGTGTTGCAGAGGGAGGTGATCTTGTGGATATAGGCAGCGGCAGAAACTCCATCTTTGGAGATACAGTGGAGTTGATTGCGAAGATCGGTAATGCGAGCAAGGGACGAAGAAGCAAACCGAAGCGCTAGGGCTTTCCAGACGTCACTGGCGGTGGTAAAGGCGATGAACTAGGGAAGCAGATCTTCCGACATTGACGAAAAAATCCAGCTCAATAACAGACTGTTGTACCGTTGCCAAAGGGTGAGTTCAGGGTTGGGCTGAGAGGAGAGATCATCCAGAGACTGAGGTGGAGGGGGACAGGATCCATCGAGCATGTTGGCAATCCCATTGGCAGTGACGACGTGAAGGATCTGAGTCTTCCACACGAGTTAATTTGTGGATGTTAATTTTGTGGTTAATGTTTGATTTACGGCGGGGAATGGTGGGAGAGAGGAGGAAGAAACAAGGGTTGAGGGAGAGGAGGGAATAGTTGAACTGGTGGATGCCATGTGTGGCTCTGATACCACGTTGAGTAAAGTATTTTGAACTGGTTCGAAGAACAAAGGAAGCGGGAAAATGATGAACAGTGAGAAGAAGAAGAGGAGAAGGACGATAGCAATAAATGTTTCTGTATATTTCACGGGAAATTACCAAAAACGACCACGAACTACGTGTGTTTTCCAAATTCAACCACAAACAAATTTTTCTAACAATTTCAACCATCACGTATTGAAAATCTGCCAATTATGACCACGCAGGACGGACAGACTCGGATTGAGTCCGTCCAGACTTAAAATTCCACTAACCCGGATGGACGGCTAAAAGTAGCGTCTGTCCCCAATTTGGCGTTCAATCAAAATCTGCCACGTAGCCGCCACGTAGCCCGTTCGGACTCTGTATTTACCGTCCGTCCGGGTTAACTTAAAAATACCCCGGACGGACGGTATAATTTCTCGTCCGTCCGTGTCTTTGATTATAATCGTTCAAAGCCGGTTTTCAAATTTCTCTCGACGCTCTATAAATTTCTTGTGCAATTATCAAGCGAAAAATGCATCAGGTAATATCTTACTCCTTTTGTATTGATTTAGTTTAAATTTTTACGTTTAGAACGCAAAAAATCCAAGCCCTATGTCAAAATCGGTCTTTTAGAATTACCCGGAAGGACGCGATTTTAACCCGTCCGTCCAGGTGATCATATCCTTAACCCGACGGACAGATCAAGCGAAAAATGCATCAGGTAATATCTTACTCCTTTTGTATTGATTTAGTTTAAATTTTTACGTTTAGAACGCAAAAAATCCAAGCCCTATGTCAAAATCGGTCTTTTAGAATTACCCGGAAGGACGCGATTTTAACCCGTCCGTCCAGGTGATCATATCCTTAACCCGGACGGACAGACCAAAATTGAGTCCGTCCGGGTTATGACTGTGAAGGCCGAGTTTCACCGGGCTCTGATTTTCGCCACGGTTCGAGTTATTGTCGCTAATCTTGGAACTTTCCAATTTGCAGAGTTTACGAAAATGGCAGATAAAATTGCTTATAAACGAAAGAAGGATTCGACGTCACAAGATGGACCATCGAAACGGCCAGCGATTTCACAGCCATCTCCACTGCCCTCACAGCCACCTCGACCTCCACGGGCCTTACAGCCACAATTACCGGTCCCACAGTCAGTTTCACGGTCCTCAGAGCCACATCCACGTGCTCCACAGGCACCTCCAAAGGCCTCACAGCCACTGCCCAGCTCCTCGGCTCCCAGCTCGTCACAGCCAGCTACATCGACCTCACAATCGAAGGACTTTCGCAATCAACTTTGTCGAGAGCAATATCAGATGGATATAGTACACCGAAAGGTGTCGTTGACAAAGATGATGGACTTTACAGGTTGAGCCAATTATTCTTACAAATTGTTTCTACAATATTTCGTTGAACTAGTCATATTCATTTGTTATTAAAAATTTTCAGGATGGGAGTCATTAGAGATAAAAGAAATGTTTGACAGAATCGGACTTCAAGGACTCTACACTATTCGGGGAGTCAGCTGTGAAAAAATGGTTCGCCTATTCTATGCGAACATGAGATTTTCTGCGAGGTCGGGAGTTATAAAGACCTACATATTGGGTGAGGAGTATGAAGTGACGCCACAGGTTGTGAATGAGGTGCTTGGCTTTCACGCAGAAGAGGCAGAAAAGTATTACCATGCCCAGAAAAAATGTCCCGTGCTTGCCACAGCGGAGGGAATAGCGTTCATTAGACAGATTCATCGGAACGCTGATATTGTGGATATCGTGAAGCCAGGAGCAAAAGATATGAATGTGAAAGCTCGCGTCATCCACAACCTTATAGCACACACCATTCTACCGCGCGTTGGACATAGAGATCATGTTGGCTACATGTGTCTCTATGTCATGGAGAAATTGTATAACGGTAACTTCTTCGACCCCGGCTATATGATTCTGAGTCACATTAGTGAGATCTCACGCACACGGACCAAGAACCTCGCGTACACTGTCTTGATTCAGAAGATTATTGAGCATTTTCAGATTCAGTTACCGCAAGGGGCACAGACTATACCACAGCGGCCCGCGGATGCATTCGGCAGGCTACATTTGGTGAAGATGGAGCTGCATGAGGTCGACGGAAGGTGGACGGAGGGGAATGATGTTCGGCCCCCTCCTGTGCTGCAACGCCCTCGTCGAGGGCAACTCCCCTCTCAGATCGTGCCTCCCACGGATATGGCTTCTATTACGACGCTGATAGAGACTGTTCGAGCGGAGGATGAGGCTGTTCGAACAGAGGTGGCGTCTGTTCGAACGGAGGTGCAGACTGTTCGATCAAACATTATGGAGTACCTCACAGAGACGATGGATTACCACAGAGAGACTAGACGGATCATCCAGAATTGGATAGAGCTCCATACCTTTGATCCCGACGATCTTGGGGGAGGTGATGCCGATGGTGACGATGATGAGGTACTCCTGCCCGGGGGTGGAGACGACGAGGATGTGCTGCCGAGGGCTGGAGATGACGAGGGTGTGCTGCCGGGGGCTGGAGATGACGACGCTGCCCAAGCTTAGGTATATTTGAACCTATTTTTCTCATTATTAATTACATTTCAACTCATTATAATCTAATTTTCTTTTATTACGTGCAGAGAGGGGACGACAGAGGGCGATGCACAGAGACAGATTTTTTTTTTTAAACTTTGATGATGTACTGTATTTGGATGATGAAAATTTGTAGTACTTGTAGTTGGATATTCATTCATTTGATGTACATTAGTTATATTTATTTTTGTTGGATGCAATTGATGTTTGAGGTAAAATACTGGAACTGTTTGGATATTCAAATATGCAGGATGATACTAGCTGTGGGGGAGACTAAAAACAAAGGAAACTCTGCCCAAATTTCTAATTTTTTTCTCACTTTAATTATAAAATGGACATTATAAAATACAATTTGCTGTACAAACTATAAGATACATCAAATATGCATAAAATAAAGTTGATATGCTCTCCACCATCTGTATGTCATCGTCTTCCATCATTATCTCTCATGGCGTGTTTCTTCAAAGGCTATGAGCCTTCAAAGAAGACCGGGATATGGTACCGTGGGCAAAAATATAGTTGTCTGAGCGAATCATTTTCTTGTGGAAGTTTCGGACAAAGATATCCCTTATTCTCTCTCATGGCCGCTTTCCTCATTGCCTGTAGTAGATTCCTGAACGTATTGAGAGTTATATTATAACATAATAGCGATATTTTGTTTACTAGAATAATAGTAAAAATATACCTGTGTCTAGCCAACATGTGCGTGTTTCTTCAAAGGCTATGTGCCTTCAAAGAAGACCGAGATATGGTACCGTGGGCAAAAAGATAGTTGTCCGAGCTTATCATTTTCTCGTGGAAGTTTCGGACAAAGATATCCCTCATTCTCTCTCATGGCCGCTTTCCTCATTGCCTGTAGTAGATTCCTGCACGTATTGAGAGTTATATTATAACATAATAGCGATATTTTGTTTACGAGAATAATAGTAAAAATATACTTGTGTCTAGCCAACATGTACGTGTTTCTTCAAAGGCTATGAGCCTTCAAAGAAGACCGGGATATGGTACCGTGGGCAAAATGATAGTTGTCCGAGCGAATCATTTTCTCGTGGAAGTTTTGGACAAAGATATCCCTCATTCTCTCTCATGGCCGCTTTCCTCATTGCCTGTAGTAGATTCCTGCACGTATTGAGAGTTATATTATAACATAATAGCGATATTTTGTTTACGAGAATAATAGTAAAAATGTACCTGCGTCCCGCTAAGGGTTCGGAAACCCATAAATGTGTCACGCGAAGCAGAAGCACGTGAAGTGGATCCCCTCTCAGAACATGTGCGACTGTTATGCCCCTGACGTCCACATTTACGACACGTCATCGTAGACTTCTTTTTAGAAGTCAGAACACGTGGACCACGAGAAGCGGTAGCAGGCTCATCGACATCGCGAATTCTTTTCTTCTTTGACCTACTACGTTGGGGCCTTCTCTGACCCGGAATGATTGGGTTCATATTCTCTGGTTCTGGCCACATTTGTTGCCCATTAATGGGACGAATGAAGTGCGAATACATCTCCAGATATGTGTCCCGATGATAATATATCTGAACATAATCTTCCATCGGCTTTCTCATCAAATTAATGCATGCAACGGCGTGAACACAAGGGATTCCAGAAATCTCCCACCCTCGACATGCGCACTCGCTTTCATTGAGGTCAACAATATATTGTTCGTCTCCGTTGCTAACCTGAAACAGTGCATAAACAAATTCAGTATGAACAAGTAGAACAAACTAAGAAGAACATATCAGTATGAACAAGTTGAACAAACCTGAAACAGTGCATTTCCCGCTAACTCAGCCCTCCAATCGTAAGATGTCCCTTTCAGCCTCTCTAGCTTCTTCCTAATCTTAGGACACAGAACATCTTGTACTTTGAGCATCTCCTCGTGTTTTTTGACAATGCATGTCATCAGGGTCTTTCGAATCATCTCGAACATCGTCAAAATCGGCATGTTCTGGGCCGGCAAAAGAACTGAATTGAAAGACTCACATAAATTATTCAAGCCCAAGTCACACTTGGAAATTGTCGAAAATGCATGACTGGCCCAAAATCTAGGTGGTGTTCGTCGAAGCCATGCATGGGCATCCTTATTGAGCTCATATACTTTCCTCATTGCTAGCTCAAAATATTCCCTTGTGGTTACCCTTGCTGCATTCCACATCACATCTTTATACGATAGACCCAGAAATTTTCCTTTGTAGTTTGCATACATATGTCTCTGGCAGAAACGGTGTTCGGCTAAACTAAATATCTCATCCACAGCATTCAACAATCCCTGCAATTTTAAAGCAAAACAGGCTCAGATTAATACAATAACTTTTGCCGATCCAAATAATAATAGTAATAACAATATATACCTTCTGTCGATCCGACACAAATGTCCATCCTCGGCCTTCATCAATCCCTAAGTCGTTTCACAATATCTCCAAAAACCACTTCCACGAGACTTGGGATTATGATTCCACGTTGGCAACAGCTATGAGATATATGCCATTGTTGCCATCAATACTCACGGCCGTGAGTAATTGGCCGGGGCAAGCTCCCTTCAGATGACATCCATCTAAACAAATAAGAGGTATGCCCATATCCAACAAACCTGCTTTGCAAGCAGCCATACACATGTACATTCTTTTAAACATTATCTTCTCATTTCTATCCTCAACGACCAGGTCACCATCTATTACCAATGTGCTACCTGGATTTGATCTTAATATTTCAGCTCCGTAAGAACGAAGTATCTTTAGTTGTTCTTCGTTCCTCCCGAAATTAGCTTCTTTTGCTTGGGTTCTTCCTCTTCTCGCAAGGCTTGGCTTAATGTTAACTTTGTGTTCCCGCCTCACTGTCTCGATAATATCATGAATTGGCCAGTCAGGTTGACTTTTGAACCTATCTGAATAAGTTGTTGCCAACCACTTTGCTGTAGCGTGCCGATTATCAAATACCCTTACGCAATTGTGATCATTACAATATGACTTTATTTGGAAGGTGGCCTTATTTTGCATGGCCGACGCATGCAGATGCCATTGACAATCTACTCCTTTACATTTTGCCGTCAATCTGTTCCTCCCACTTTTAACAATCTTGATATCATATCCTTTTTTCAAAGAATAGTCTCGTATTTCATTTCTAATAGTCTGCAAAGATATATATTTTCTACTCAAAGCAAAATCACCAGAATTTGCAGCCCTTGTTTGTCTGCTTTGCACTCGTCATCCTCAGAATTTAATGGTGTTCGTAGCTCATCGTCTAAGGTTTTTGAAATTGAACACACTTGTATTTCTCCATCACCCTCTAAGTGGTCAAATGCTTGAATATCACGGTACATGGGAGCGTCCTCCTCCATATACCAGTTTATGTTCGCAGGCTCATTTACATCATCCAATCTCTCAGTCATTTGCGACAATTATCTGTAAAAAAATCAAAATTTTATTCAAGTCAAACAATATCCTATGAATTGAATACAAAATAGTTTTGACAATAATATAATTTCATATACACCCAATAAATGAACAGAAAAATTGAAAAAGACAAAAAAAAAAACTAAAAATATTTGGTCTCGGCCGAACGGACGCATGTTTACGCGTCCGTCCGGGTATAATTAAATGAAGGTACCCGGACGGATGCCTTTTACCGGTCCGTCCGGGTATAATTAAATGAAAGGACCCGGACGGACACCTTTATACGCGTCCGTCCGGGGTTTATTCAATGAAAGTACCCAGACGGACTCTATATTGGCCCGTCCGTTCGATTGCCACATTTTTCCCATTTTCGAATTAGGGCTCGGATTGTCGCGTTATTTAGGTTAAAACTTGAAGTAAATAAATCAGAATTGATAAAGAAATTACCACAGACGCTTTTTTGTCGTAAATCTACGAAAAATTTTAAAGCTTCGAGCGAAAAGTCTAATTTCGTCGCCTTCTGTGTCGATGTTTTTGTCTCCGGTGAAAAATCCAAATTACCCTTTTTCTGGTTTTCATATCGACGCCCGGACGGACGGGAAAATATACCGTCCGTCCGGGTAATTTTTAAGTTAACCCGGACGGACGGGGAATTACAGAGTCCGAACGGACTACGTGGCGGCTACGTGGCAGCTTACGATTGAACGATACAATGGGGATGGACGGACTTTTTAGCCGTCCGTCCTGGTGAGGGCCAAATTTGGTGTGGACGGACTCAATCCGAGTCCGTCCGTCCGGCGTGGTCTTGGCAGATTTTCAATAGGTGATGGTTTGAATTGTTAGAAAATTTAGTTTGTGGTTATATTTGGAAAACGCACGTAGTTCGTGGTCGTTTTTGGTAATTTCCCATATTTCACTAACCAAGATTGTACAAATATATATGTAAAAGAGCGTAATGATGATAAAGAAACTATAATTGTAATCTAACTAAAAAACTTTAAATGAATAGTATATATAGTTTAATATAAAGCTCCACTTGTGGTTATCTAGCACAGGTATCATCAACCACTTCCTGAAAATCTTTCAGATTCAAAGTCCCAAAGTTATTCTTATCTGCTGTCTTAAATATAATCGTTTTATCTTCCTATTACAGATCATCAACAACAAAAACTCAGTTAAATTCACCTTCAAAATATGAATAACTGAAAGTAGAAGATGCTCAGTATACCATGACTCTTGGCTGGTTTGTGGTGGCACAATCGCCTGAGGCATAGACGTTGTCACAGCCTTCTACTCTCAGCCATCTGTCAATCGCTAAAGCTCTCCTGCTCGTCTGCGATTAAGAGTTCATGTAACACCCGGCATTTTTGCCACGTGGTCATTTAAGCGGGATAAATTGTATATTAATACAATAGATATTTTCTTTTATTTGTTTGGACGTTTAATTGGAAAACCAAACCGTGTGTAATCAAAACAAAACCAATTTGATTAAAAACCAATGGAAGGGCAAATGTGGAAGTAATTAAGGTTGGTGGGAGAAAACAAATAGACGATTGACATGTGGCAGCTTGTTGAAGAAGTTAAGTTCTTTCTCCTACGTGAATGTTCATTCACTTCTCTGTTTCCCCTCATCTCTCTCGGCTTTCTCTCTTCCAAGCGATTGAAACAAAACTTCCACACTTTGTTTCTCCAGCGTTTCTCTGTTTTCTTCAGCAAAGGTGAGCGTCTTTTAATGCTAATAAATTTGGACAAGTTTAAGGTGAGTTTTTATCGAAGTTTAGGGTTTTGGTTTTCGGTGAAAACTCACTGTTTTTGGATAAAAACACGTTGGTGTGTTTTCTAAAGAGTTGAAATGTGTTTGCTGCATTTCCTACGAGATATTAGTTAGCATTTGTAGCGTGTTTAAACTCTGAACATTCATGCTACAGGTCCGAGCTTTCCAGAGACGTTCGAGCATACTACTTGGCTGCACACAGGTAAGTTCATGCATCTACGTTGGCCCTTAAGGCCCTACAACTCGGAGGTACTAGGTCTGGTTCGGGTAGATAGGTTTTAGGTTATGTTTTAAGTTAAACGTGTTTCCGTTATATTCTGTTTCCTGTTGTATTCATTCTGTCATCTGTGAATGTTAAGTTTAAGCATTTCACTTATTCATGCATACACGTTTCCTGTAAAATCATGCAAATGTTTTCAGCACCGGTTTTGAAGTAAGTAAGATAAAATCCTGTAAAGAAAATGTATGGTTAAGTGTGGACGAGGACTGGCATCCTGTCAAGTACTCCTGTTATGTCCTGAAAGTGGCATGTACATCCTGTTGCGCCAGCTCCTTCTCCCATTTATACCTTTCCTGTCCAGTGAAACGCAATGTTAAGTAATGTAATGTTCACGTATTTCAAAAGTCCATGCATCACTGCATTGCATTTCATGTTCTTATTGAGCTCTAGGCTCATAGTTGAACTCCTGTTGTAGGTATGGATTTTCCAGATGAGGAGCTTGATCCTCAAACTGACGAGTTGATGTAGTTGGGGGAGGAGCTCACGGGATGGTTGCTGCAGCCAGACAAATCCTGTCACGAGGTTTAAGTATTTAAAGTAAAGTCTATGTCTGTAAACCCTACTGGAATTCTGTGTTTGGTTTTTTTAAACTATGTTAGGATTCTGTATTTTTGGTTGTTGAAAACTCTGTAGGAAATTCTGTTGGATATAGATAATGTAAGGTATTCTGTTGTTTAAGCTTTCTCTTGTTAAAACCTCTGTATTCGACAGTTGAACTATGTTTTGAAGTATTCTGGAATTCGTTTGGAATATTTTCTGTTAGTCTGTGCATGGACAGCTTCTGGTTTTAGAGCTATCCATGTAGTGTGATTTTTCTTAAGTTTCTGTCATGTTAGAGCCATCCATGTAATTTGTTTTTCCTTAAAATTCCGTCGTGTTTTTCCCGATATGTTCAAAAATCATGTTTTGAATCGTTTTCTGAAGTTTGAAGTTTTCATACATTCTGTTTCCACAACTTTTGTTTTTATGTAATCATGTTAAAAGTTGCCAGTTTTGTCTTTTACATTTTAGTCATCCGGTCACTGTTCACAAATTTCATCTTCCGGTCACTGTTCACATTTTCATCTTCCGGTCACTGTTCACAAATTTCATCTTCCGGTCACTGTTCACAAATTTCATCTTCCGGCCACTGTTCACATTTTTCATCTTCCGGTTACTGTTCACATTTTTCATCTTCCGGTTACTGTTCACAAATTTCATCTTCCGGTCACTGTTCACAAATTTCATCTTCCGGTCACTGTTCACATTTTTCATCTTCCGGCCACTGTTCACATTTTTCATCTTCCGGTTACTGTTCACATTTTTCATCTTCCGGTTACTGTTCACAAATTTCATCTTCCGGTCACTGTTCACAAATTTCATCTTCCGGTCACTGTTCACATTTTTCATCTTCCGGTCACTGTTCACATTTTTCATCTTCCGTCACTGTTCACAAATTTCATCTTCCGTCACTGTTCACAAATTTCATCTTCCGGTCACTGTTCACAAATTTCATCTTCCGGTCACTGTTCACAATTTCATCTTCCGTTACTGTTCACATTTTTCATCTTCCGGTCACTGTTCACATTTTTCATCTTCCGGTTACTGTTCACATTTTTCATCTTCCGTTACTGTTCACATTTTTCATCTTCCGTTACTGTTCACATTTTTCATCTTCCGTCACTGTTCACATTTTTCATCTTCCGTTACTGTTCACAAATTCATCTTCCGGTTACTGTTCACATTTTTCATCTTCCGTCACTGTTCACAAATTCATCTTCCGGTTACTGTTCACATTTTTCATCTTCCGGTTACTGTTCACATTTTTCATCTTCCGTTACTGTTCACATTTTTCATCTTCCGTCACTGTTCACAAATTTCATCTTCCGGTCACTGTTCACAAATTTCATCTTCCGGTCACTGTTCACAATTTCATCTTCCGTTACTGTTCACATTTTTCATCTTCCGGTCACTGTTCACGTTTTTATTCATTTCCAGTTTATGTTTATTTATTTTACTTTGATTTTATTTTATGTTATCCATTTTAAATGTCCATGAGTTTTAAAAAGTCGAAAAAAAAAATAGTTGTCCCCGTTTTCTGCAAATGTCCCGGAGTAACGGCTCGGTTCTTGGATCCCGATCGGGTCCGGTTTTCGGGTCGTCACAGTTCATCAAACAAACAGCAATGGTTAGAACTATGGCTAGCAAAAATGAAAAAATCGAGACAGACCTAACCGATCTGCTTCATGAAATCGACTACTTACGACCATTCCATAAGGCAGAGACAGATAATCGCCGGTTGCATTAACCGCGGATGGATGCATTAACTTCCATTTAAAGACCTAGGTTGGATTTATTGACGAAAAAATTTATACAGTGTTTATATTGAAAACATCATAATTCAGTATTTTACATTATTATTACCGATTATTATATAACAAGACAATGAATATAACAATTAAAGATATTTTTCAAGGTTGAGAAGATAATTTGATTTGACTAATCAAATTTCATTGTGAATTAATTGATTGGAAATGATTTAACTTCACAAATTAAATTTAAGGTAATTATCGATTTGAACTCTGTACTATATACGTTTTTTCAATTCATCTCTTGTACTAAAAAAACCGTCAAATCGGACCCTGTACTTTGATTTTGTTATCAATTTAGACCTTCTATCAACAATTTCATTAAACTCTCATTTAAAAAATTACCAAACAATCTTGGATTCACTAGTTTTACCACATGTGCACTACTTAATGAGAAGATAATTTGAAAATTTTCGTGATTTTTTAACACATGTACAATTTTTTGTAATTTTATTTTAGTATTTTATAAAAATATTATAATTAATCATACCACTTTTAAAAAATTACAAAAATATTTCTATTATCTACCCATAACGTGGAAAATATGTGAAAAAAGTTTCAAATAAATCCAATATCTTTTGATATTTTTTTAAATTAATCTCAGTTTCTTCTTTACTTTATAAATTTATTTTTAAACAAATAACAAACGATATTTGATTTATTTGAAAAAAATTTCACATGTTCAACATATCATGGGTAGATAATAAAAAACGTTTCGTGATTTTCTAAAATTTTTATGATTTATTATAATATTTTTATAAAATATTAAAATAAAATTACAATAAATTGTACATGTATTAAACAATTACAAAACTTTTCTGATTATTTTCTCATTAAGTAGTAAACATGTGGTAAAAATTTCAACTAAATCTAAGATCGTTTTGTAATTTTTTAAAAGAGGGTTTAATAAAATTGTTGATAGAAGGTCTAAATTGATAACAAAATCAAAGTACAGGGTTCGTGTAACACCCTGGCACTTTTGCCATGTAAATATTTCTTGAATTATTAGACAGAATTAATAGGAATATTTATACAGTGTATGTTTTATGAGTTTACCGATGGTTTCAATTGAATGTGGGTGATTCGTAAAACCGGTTTGATGAACTAAATAGTAATTTAGTTAAAAACCAATGGAAGAGAAAAATAGGGAGCCAATTAAGGTTGGTGGGAGGAAGCCAATGGTTGAGTGACACCCGGCAACTTGTTGAAGAAGCCATGTTCTTTTTCTCTTCCCTCCTTCGTGAAACCCTCATTTCTCATCTGCTTCTTTCCACTGCTATCTGTTTTCTCTCCTCCAGGCGACTGCAACCTTTCCAAAAGACTTCCATTCTCATGTTTTCTCCAGTGAAGGTAATCCTCTGCTAAAGTTAACGAGTTTGGATAAGTTAAAATGTGAGTTTTGTATAAGTTTAAGGTTACGATATTTTTAGAAAACTCACTGTTTTTGGATGAAAACATGTTAGTTTGTTTTCTAAAGGTTTGAATGGAGTTTGCTGCTTATTCTACTAAGTTATTAGTTAGCATTTGCAGCTCTGTTTATTTTCACTACGTGCATGTTTTAGGTCCGTGCATAACCGAGACGTTCAAGACTTGCAACTCTACAGCAACAAGTAAGTTTATATCCATAGGTTGGCCCTTAAGGCCCTACATCACTGAGGTACTAGGTTTCCATTTCTGTTGGGTTGTTTCGGGTAGAGAAGTTAGAGTTATGTTCTGAGTTATCTGCTTTTTCCTTATGTTCTGCTGTTTTATTCTTGTTGTCTGCTGTTTTAAGTTCAAGTACTGTAAATGCTCATGCATACACATTTTTTCCGAAAGTCATGCAAATGTTTTCTGCACACGGTTTTGAAGTTAAGAAAGTTAAAATGTGTATGTAATGTATGGTTAAGTGTGGACGAGGACTGGCATCCTGTTCTTGTCCTTCTCTGAGACTCCTGTAAAATTATCCCTGCCAATGATATCCTGTACCTTGTCCTTCCCTGGGACCCGGCAAAATTACTAACTAGTGTCATGTCCTGTTATGTCAAGTATATATGTGCGCCAGTTCCTCTATAAGCCCCACTTATACCTCCCTGTACAGTGAAATGTAATGTAATGTTCATATATTTGAAAATGTTCATGCATACCACGTGCATCACTTTGCATTGTATGTTCTTACTGAGCTCTAGGCTCATAGTTGAATTCCATGTTGTAGGTACGGAACCGGTGGATGAGGACTTTGTGCCTCAGTCCGACGAATAGGTGGCTGGTGGCTCGAGCTCACAGGGTGGTTGCTGTAGTCAGACAAATGTATTTCCTGTGAGGATGTATTTTTCTAAAGTTATGTCAAGTTCTGTACAGCCTTTGGGATTTTAAAACGATGTACAAACTTTTTGTTGATGTATTTAAAACCTCTATTTGACAGTTGTATCTATGTTTTGAAAACATTCTGGAACTGCTTGAGTTCTCGCTTTTAGGTTGTGCATGGATGGTCTCGAATTTTAGAGCTATCCATGCAATTTATTTTCTTGAATCTCTGTCATTTGTAAAGCATGTTTTACAATCTTGTTTTGAATCGGGTTTTGGGGTTTTGAAGTTTTCATGCTTTCTGTTTTATGTCTGCCAGTAAAATAGTCGTCCATTCTGCCTTCAGTTTTTGCCTTTCAAATTTTCCAGTATTTGGCTAAGTGTTAGTCGTCCACCGCTGCCTTTAAAAATCACATCTACCGCTGCTTTTAAAAATCACGTCCACCATTGCCTTTAAAATCACTTCCACCGGTGAACAGTTCATTTCTGTCTGTAGTTCACATCCACCGGGGAACAGTTCATTTTTGTCTGTAGTTCACATCCACCGGTGAACTCATTTCTCTCTGTAGTTCACATCTACCGGTGAACTCATTTCTGTCTGTAGTTCACATCTACCGGTGAACAGTGCATTTCTGTCTGTAGTTCACATCTACCGGTGAACAGTGTATTTCTGCCTGCATCCACCGCTGCCTTTAAAATTTCATCTTCCGCCTAACGTCATCCACATCTTCCGCCTTACGTCATCCACATCTTCCGATTGCATCTGCTGCCTACATCTTCCGGTGACGTCATCCAGTCTATATTGCCCGCCCAGTTTACTTGCATTTTCTGCTTCGTCTACTGCGTACATCTTCTGCCTCGTTTTATTTACTCCTTCGGCCATAGATCACCCGATTCCGGTATTCACTGTAGCCTTTCTTTCAATATGTCTTTCAATTTATATTTCTCATTTATTTTCACTGCATGTATTTTATCACGTCGTTCTCTGCATGCCCGTCGTCCATCCAGTCTTTTATTTAAATGTTCCAAGTATTCTGATTTCCTTCTGTAATTCATTCTGCAGTCCGGTTTAACTGTTTTACCGTTTAGCTCCCAGTTTTCAAATCCAGAGAAAGTTCTCTCTCTCTGTAATGCTTTTAAGGGTTTGCTCTTAAAGGTTCAGTCTGCTCTATTTATCAAAAAAAAAAAATATACGTCTCGTTCTCTATTAAATGTCCCGGAGTGATGGTTCCTCGGCCCCGATCGGGTCTAGGGTCGTCACAGTTCGATTTTACGATTTTTTTAGTATAGGGGGCGAATTGAAAAAACGTATATAGTACATGGTTCAAATCGATAATTACCCTTAAATTTAATATTGAATTAATTATATATATAGATAAATTAAATAAATAAAAAACATTACAAGAAAATGAAAAAGTTTAATTAAAGACTGAGACGATAAGAGGAATGCAAGCAATATGAAATTGTCCTTTCCGATAAAGGGTTTAACCATTATAAATCTTTAAGAGAATGATAGATTTAATTTAATTAAAATAAATAAATATGTGATTTGGTAATTAAAAAAATAAAAATGTATAGATATAAGGAAAAAAAAAATTAAGGGTAAAGTGAAAAAAATGGATCAAACAAAATTTTCGTGTAAAAGATGACTCAAAGTATGAAAAATGGACAAAAAATGGCTTTGGGGCAAATTGTTGGTGGAATTTATTGAAATTGCTGCAGGATGATGCTGCATTAAGAGATTTGTTAAATTTAACGTATTTCATGTGTATTCTAAAAAAAAAGCATATTTTTGTATTATCTTATTTGATTGTAGATTTATTAGCGGGAAAATACAAAAGGAAAGATCGGTGTTTTAATAGACAAACAAATTAAAAATGATGAAGATTATGAAAATCTCGAAGAGAGAGAAAATAAATCTATAAAGGAGATTATTTTTACAAAAAATAAAGAACGGAAATCAAGGGGAGGTTAGGAACAGAACTGGATCAGAGGATTTTGGAAAAAAAACTTGGACTTGAAAGACAGTAGCAGGGGGATTGTTATTATTATTCTTCTTCTTTTTTCTTCTTAGTTTTTGGCAGGAACAATTTTTTTATTTTACTTTCATTATGACTATAGGCCAAACTTTTAAATCTTGGTTAGAAGATAAAGTACTTATTATATGTTTTTATTTTGATCTATGAATGTTACGTATTTTTCACCGAATAATTTCTCATGATTTTTATTGCGTAATTTGAATTGTGTCGATAGGCAGATTTGATGTCACATGTTCCTATTGTATCGATATATAGATAGGCATTGTAAGACGCATGAGTAATTAAATAAATTAAATTTATTGCAAAGGTGCTGTCATTAATTTATTTGGTGTTAAGAATAATATTACAAATAAATTCAAATTAAGTTTTTGCCTTTTCAAAGTTGAAAAGAAAATTCTGAAACGAATTCATCTAGACAATTCGATAAAACTCTAGAAATGTTATGAATTCTTGCTGTTCTGTGATAAATGCTGTAGCATTTCTGTAGCATTAGTGTAAAATGCATGTAATGAGATTGACTTTTATTTACTCTATTACTTCGTTAGCGACACGTGCACTTACGTTAGGGTGTATAAAATCACTAACAGCCGCGTACTGAGAACGGCAAACCGTTCTCACAAGGGGACATTTCAGAGAGCGAAGACCCCCAGCGCACGTGAGGGGCACGTGCATGCAAGGGTCTTCACCCTCTGAAATTCTCCTCGTGAGAACAGGTTTGCCGCGTGCGGATAATGGCAAACCGTTCTCCGCACGATAGGGCATTTCAGAGGGTGAAGATCCCTCGCGTGCACGTGCCTCTCACGTGCGCTGGGGATCTTCACCCTCAGAAATGTCCCGCAAAGCACGGTTTTCCGTGTTCCTCACGCAGCAAACCATTCTATAAGTGTTCATAACACGGTTTGCCGTTCTACGTTAGTATAACGTCGGCCGACTCTCATTTTGACGATTTTTCATCTGAAATATGACTTTTCTCTCGGCCAAATCTCCAGAATCCACCGTTGTCGAAAATCCCAAAAAAAACTCAAACCTTCAAAAATTTGAAAAATTTCAAAATCCTAAAAATGCCCCCGAGAATATTTTTGGGTCGAAAAGCTCCTCGACAGAATGTACAAGGTGGCCCATCAAACCGGGTGCCAGATGAAGAGTCACAACCGCCTCCCGATTATTATTCGATGGAGTTTCGAAGCCAAGCGGCTAAAGAGCAGTACGAGCAGGATATGAGAATCCGCTCGATATTTTACAAGAAGACTGCCAACTTTAGCGGTTGGGAGTGTTTGGGGATCAAAAAGATGTTTGACGACATCTCTCTGCACGGGGTGTACAACATGCAAGGAGAGAGATGCGACATAGTTGTTCGCCTGTTTTATGCGAACATGCGCGAGTCAATTGAAGACGTACCTTTTTGGTACAGACATCATCATAAATGGAGCTGTTATTAATAAACTGCTCGGATTTGGCATAGACGACGCCGAGCAATATTATCACGCTTCCAAACAGTGTGACTTTGCCAGAACAGAAGAGGGACTAAGATTTATGCAGAAAATCCACTGGTATTTGGAGATTGCCGGGTTCGTTAAGCCGAGATCAAAGGATTTGAATGTCAAAGCTCGGGTTCTTCACAATCTCATCAGCCATACCATCCTTCCGAGGGATGGACATAGAGATCTTGTCTGCTGGATGGATCTCTATGTAATGAAGAAGCTCTACACCAGTTAGATGTTCAACCCAGGATACATGATTGTAGGTCACATGGAAGAGATCGGGCGAACAAAAAACAAGAATTTGCCGTACGAGACCTTAATTTGGAAGATCCTTAAGCGAGCTCAGATTTAGCCTCCTGCCGGAGAGCAGTTGCGAGCCCACAGATCCGTCGATGTATTTGACATGACTCATTTGATTTGGATGAGCCTAGTTGAAGTCGACGAGTCTTGGATGCCCAAGGATCATCCCAAAGACTCCACATCTCTTGATGTTTCGATGGAGGACGCCCCCGCCCCCGACCCCGCCCCCGAAGAAGCCCCATACACCGAGACCGCCACCGCCCTGCCATTGTACCCCCACGAGGCTAGTATGTGGGAGTAGAGGTTTGACATGATAGATGTAACACCCGGCATTTTCTGTGTAATTATTTTCCCCGAATAATTAAGCGGGATTACTCTGATATTAATGCAATGACTATTTTTAATGAAATTGTCGGAGTGTTCAATTGAATGGGAGTGATTGTAGAACCAATTCAACGAACTAAATAGAAGTTTAGTCAAAAACCAATGGAAGGGCAAATTAGGAAGAAATTAAGGTTGGTGGGAGAAATCAAATGGATGATTGACACTTGGCAAACTTGTGGAAGAAGACAAGCCATGTATTCCATTTCCTTCTCTTCCTCCTACGTGAGACTTTTCCTTCTCTGCTTTCTCTCATTTTCCTCCCTGCTTCTCTCTTTTGGTTGAAGAAAACCAACCCAAGGAGTTTCTTCCTTCTCTGATTTCCCTCCTGCTTTTCGGTCTAAGGTAATCATCTTAGATAGAAAACGATTTTAGTTTATTTATTTGCTAGTTTCGTGATGTTTAGGGTTAATGTCCGTTTATGCATGCTATAGGTTCGTGAACCACAGTGCTCGTGCATTCAAGCTTGCTGCATTTCGGACCACAGGTAAGTTCATAACCGTAGGTTGGCCCTTAAGGCCCTACATCACAGAGGTACTAGGTATTTCAGTTCTGTGGGTTGTTTTGGGTAGAAGGGTTATAGCTTAAGTCCTGGCAAGTCTGTATTTTCTGTTGTCTGTTACGTTGATTCTATTATCTATCAGTTTAAGTTCAGGCACCATTCATGCATACACGTTTTCTCTGAAAGATATGCAAATGTTTTCTGTACACCGTTTGAAATTAAAACAAGATAAAATCTGACTGTCTGTAATGTATTGGTTAAGTGCGGGACGGGGACTGGCCCTCTGGTTTTATCCCTTCCTGGGATTCAGAAAATTTGTCCCTAGCAAGGACCCTCTGGTTTTATCCCTCCCTGGGATTCTGAAAACTGCTGTGCCTGATAGTGCACCTTCTGTTGCCAGTTCCCCTATAAGCCCCACTTATACCCCTCTGCCACTGAAACGTAAAGTTTTGTTCTGTCACTGTATTCTGAAAACTGCATGCATAGCATTTTGCATCACTGCATCTGTATTATGTCCTTACTGAGTTTTAGACTCATAGGTGAACTCTCTGATGTAGGTATTGAACCCGAAAACGAGGATTTTGTGCCTCAGTCTGATGATTAGGTGCTGGTGGATCGAGTTCATGGGGGTTTGGTTGCTGCAGCCAGACATGAAATTTGTTTAGAGGTTTCTGTAAAGCTTTCTGAAATTCTGGTTTTGTGTTAAAAACTCTGTAGAAAACTCCCCTTTTGGTAAATTCTGTAATTTATATGTTAAGTCCTGTACTGTCTTTGAGATTCTAAAACAATGTATGGGTTCTGTGTCGATATTTAAAACCTCTGTATTTGACAGTTGAATTACATTCTGAAGTATTCTGGAATTGTTTGGAATATTTTCTGATAGTCTGTGCATGGATGGTCTCTGGTTTTAGAGCTATCCATGCAGTGTAATTCTTCCTAAGTTTCTGTTATGCCTTCTGTTGTGTTCGAGAACCATGTTTTGAATTGGTTTGAGAATCTGAGATTTTATGTTTTCTATTTTTCTGCTCTCTGTTGGTATGTCTTTCTGTTAAAGAGTTGTCAAATTCTGCCTTGAAAACTTAGTCATCCGCCCCAGTTTTATGCCTTAGTCATCCGCCCTAGTCAAAGTCAATTCTATCATCCGCCCCAGTATATGCCTTAGTCATCCGCCCCAGTTTTTTGCCTTAGTCATCCGCCCCAGTCAAAGTCGATTCTGTCATCCGCCCCAGTTATATGCCTTAGTCATCTGCCCCAGTTTTATGCCTTAGTCATCCGCCCCAGTTATATGCCTTAGTCATTCGCCCCAGTTTTATGCCTCAGTCATCCGCCCCAGTCAAAGTCAATTCTGTCATCCGCCCTAGTCATCCGCCCCAGTCAAAGGCAATTCTATCATCCACCCCAGTCATCCACCTCACGTCTTCCACTCCGGTCATCCCAAACCCACTGGTGAACGTTGCAAATTCCGTCTGTTTTGAAGTAGCATCTACCGACTGACGTCATCCTTACTTCTGTCTTTGCAAACGCATCTTCCGTCTGACGTCAGCTCACATCTTCCATCCAACAGTATTTGTTTGTTTTAGCTAAGTCTGTCATCCGCCCCAGTCAAAGTCAATTCTGTCATCCGCCCCAGTCAAAGTCGATTCTGTCATCCGCCCCAGTCAAAGTCAATTCTGTCATCCGCCCCAGTCAAAGTCAATTCTGTCATCCGCCCCAGTCAAAGTCGATTCTGTCATCCGCCCCAGTTATATGCCTTAGTCATCCGCCCCAGTTATATGCCTTAGTCATTCGCCCCAGTTTTATGCCTTAGTCATCCGCCCCAGTTTTATGCCTTAGTCATCCGCCCCAGTTTTATGCCTTAGTCATCCGCCCCAGTTATATGCCTTAGTCATTCGCCCCAGTTTTATGCCTTAGTCATCCGCCCCAGTTATATGCCTTAGTCATTCGCCCCAGTTTTATGCCTTAGTCATCCGCCCCAGTTATATGCCTTAGTCATCCGCCCCAGTCAAAGTCAATTCTGTCATCCGCCCCAGTCAAAGTCAATTCTGTCATCCGCCCCAGTCAAAGTCAATTCTGTCATCCGCCCCAGTATTTTGTTTGTTTTAGCTAAGTCTTCCGCCAGCTTTATGCTTATGTTTTCTGTTTTATTTCCTGTTTCGCCACTTCTCCTCTTCTGCTATCCATTATTGAAACCTGTTTTGCTTTCAACTCCAGAGAACTCTCTCCCTGTAAATGTTTTCTGTTATTCACCGTAGTTTTCTCCCTCTCTGTTAAAGTTTTAAAAGTTCAGTCGGTAATGTTTTCTGTCTTTCACTTTTCTGTAATTCTGTCTGCCCCCAGTTTAAAAGTATAATGTTCAAAAAAAAAATAGTCCCCGTTTTCTGTTAACTGTCCCGGAGTGATGGCTCCGATCCCGAACCCCGATCGGGTTCGATTTCGGGCTGTCACAATAGATAACTATCTTGTCAAGATGAGACAGAGTTTGCATCAAATGATGGACATAATGCAAGACAGGTGGGATCAGAGGTGGGACATCCTGCAGGAAAGGCAGGAGTTAATGAGATTGTCCCAAATGTAACTCGAAGACTCCTTCGAGCGTTGGCATGGAGGCAGCGGTGGCGACGAGGGCGACGATGCCCTACCTTTACCGTAGTTTAATTTACGTTGTATATTTCTTTTAATGTACTCTTTATGTTTTACATTTAGTAGATTAAATTATGTGGTGGATTTGACTGTTAGTTATTTAGTATATGTTTTACATTTTTAGTATATTTATTTTTATACTGTAGTTTCGTTTAGCTTATTTGTGTACTTGATCTGGCTGTTGGATATATATTTGTGATCTGACTATGCAGGAATTGTTTGAAGATAACTATGAGGGAGTCACAAAACAAACGAAACTCTGTTAAATTTTTTTCATTAATTAATAAGTTGTTTAAATAATTAAATTATTTAAATTACTAATAAATTATTTATTAAATTTAATTTTAATTTTATTTTTTGTATCAAATGAACTAAAAGAAATAAATTATCATGATTTGAATATAATTATAACGATCAACTACAACATAAATTATAATGGTCAATTATTTCTGCGTCGGCCGCGCGGCGCAGATTCCTGCGTCCCATCAAATGTGTTGAAGTTCATAAACGTGTCTTGAGAAGCAGCGTCTGAAGTGGATCCCCGGTGAGGACAAGTGCGACTATTGTGCCCCTTCTGCCCACATATACTGCACGTCATCTTCAAGTTCCGCCTACTTATTGTCAAATTCAACGGCTCGTCAACATCTCGCACTCTTGTCTTCTTCGGCCTACCAGGTTGTTGATATCTTCTCGGCGGGATGAGTTGCTTCATATCTGTCACTATCGGCCATCTTTGATTGCCGCTCATGGGTCGTATAAATTGTGAGTACATCAGCAGGTAAGTCACCCGGTGGTAGCATAAATGTATGTAATTTTTCGGTGCCTTTCTCATGAAACGGATGCATTGAATGTCATGGACACACGGGATTCCAGTACGCATCCTCCTGGTGTAACGCCCCGAGTTTTCTAAACTCAATTCGTTACTCATAAACCCGAACATAACTATAAAATTTTGGACCAAATTTAAAACTTCGCTCGAAAGTCAAATTTGAACGTTTGCTAAAAACATAAAAACTTGCAGCGGAAAATCTTTGAGCAAAGTAAAGTTAAGCAAAACTATAAAACAGTGTTCGAATAATCAGTTAAAATATTAAGAATTAATTCGAACAAAAGAGATGAAGGATTAAGCGTAAAATACTCAAAATTCGTAAAAAGTCAAACGTATCTGCCGCTACACAAGGTCAACGAAGAAGGGTAGGAATAAAACTGAAGGCTTCCACCGATGACGTCAGCCGGAAGAATCATTCTTCCAACTTCAGCCGATTGCAAAACGACGAATTTTGCTGCTCGCATCTACCGATGATGTCAGCCGGAAGAATCATTCTTCCAACTTCAGCCGATCGCAAAACGACGAGTTTTGCTGCTCGCATCTACCGATGACGTCATCCGAAAGAATCATTCTTCCAACTTCAGCCGATCGCAAAACGACAAAAGACTTTTACCTTCATCATCCGATGGATAAAATACTCGACATCATCCGGTTACAAAACGACAAATTTTCTACTTATATCTTCCGATGGCTTCCACTGAAGACATCATCTGATGACTTTACTGAAGACATCATCCGATGACTTTACTAAAGACATCTTCTGATAGACAACAGAACAATAACTCTACATCTGCCGATAGACATCATCTACTGTTAGATCAAAAACACTCAACGAAAACAGCATAGCAACAATTTCACTCTAACAAAGAAAACTCCGACTACCCAAAAGAATTTGAGCAATTTACTAAAAATCGTTCAAACCATTTAAATCCATGTAAACCACCCCTGTCATAGAAACTCACAACATACTAAAATTGAATCATAGTTCACTAAACCTTCTCATCCACTGACACCAGTTAAACCGCCCCATCAGTTGTCAGATTGTTACATGGATGCACCCCTCCAACCAGACTAGTCCTCAGCAAACTCAGTGAACACACCTGCTGTCACTTCTTCACCTACATCACAAAACTCATCTATTAGCCTAATGCCAAGTAAGTAAAGCAATAATGAAATAAAATGCTGAAACATAAATTCCTAAATATGCAGTTTCTACTTTCTCATCTCAGTTGCATATACATTCGTTTCTGATCTGATCCCCCTGTGAAATTGGGAGTTGGATCACTTCGCCCAAAGTCATACATCCTCTCTCTTGATTAAGGGGCGGATTAGTTCCCTTAACAAACTATTCAGATCCCCCTGTGAAATTGGGAGTTGGATCAGTTCTCCCAAAGTATAAATCCCTTCATAAGTTAAGGGGTGGATTAGTTCCCTTAATAGCTTATCTGTTACAGTCTGTTCATTCTTTACCATGCCATTTCATGTAAAATCATTTTCGCATACTTTCAAAATATGATGCATGACACAAAAACATTCAAACACACATAATCCTATTGTTTTGTGATGTAGGCCCGAAGACACAAGCAAACTTTACTTACCTGGCTCTCCTGGAAATCGCTCGGCTGTAAGCTACTTTAGAAGCTCGCTCACCTAAGTTCATAACAGAACATCAATCACATAACAGAACATCAATCAAACCTTCGCTAAACTTTACCAAAAATTAACCAGAAGAACAAGGAAACTAGTTTGGAACTCTACTGCTTGCACATTCCCATTTATCCCCAAAAACCCGAACCTACTCTCATCTACAGCATCATTGAAATCCTCACATTGTACTCCCTCAGTTATCTAACTGCTAAAACGCAAGAGAATGAGGAAAAACTTACTTAGGTTGAAAGAGAATCGAGTAACGAAAATTGCCTAGAGAGCTCTGCTGCTTGAGCTGAAAACCCGAAGAGGTAAAGTATGAAATGGTGGCGGCTACAGTGCATTAAACCCAACCCTCTTTTCTTAAATAGGTTATCCACTTAAAATTTCTAATTACCATTATGCCCTTGCCTACTCATCTATTAATTTAAAAGAATAGAGAATTAGTTTGATAAAACCGGGTGTTACACCTAGTGGAGTTGCACACACTCGTACTCATATCGATTGTGTATTGTTTGTAGTCGTTACTCACCTCAAATTGTGCATCTCCTGCAAGCTGAGCACTCCAATGTCGAGCTATCATTCCTACCTTGTCAAGCTTATCTTTGATCTTGGGACACATGAGGTCTGTTGATTGGGCCAACTACTTAAATTTTTTTACAATGCGAGTCATCATGCACTTTCGGATCAGCTTGAACATGGTCAGGATCGGTTTGTCCCATGCAGGTAGTAGAAGTACATTGAATGACTCGCTCAAATTATTTAGGTCTATTTCGCACTTGGGGACCCATGAGAAGGCATCCGGGCTAAGCTGAAATAATTTGCTTATTTCGTGGTTGAAATGATACTCTGTCGGTGCCCTGGTCGCACTTCATATCGTATCTCTGTATGCTCTTTCCCGAAACATGGATTTGAAGTTTGTGTACATATGCCGGAGGCAGAAGCGCTGCTCGGAATCTTTAAATTCTTTTTCCACGGCATTCAACAACCCCTGAAATTAGAAAGAAAAACAAAAATTTATATAAATGTAAGAATCACAATTAGAAATGTATTATATCTTTTGTCGATCCAAAATAAATGTCATCTGCCTCACTCAGCAAGGTTCAAGTCTTGCTTCAAGTGTTGCAAAAATCACGTCCATGTGTCTTCAAACTCTCTTTCGACGTTGGCAACAGCAATGAATATATTTTATTGTTGCCATCAATACTCACGGCTGTGAGTAATTGTCCGGGACACGACCCGTTCAGATAACAACCGTCCAAACAGATAATAGGTCTATCAAACTGCGACAAACCTGCCTTGCACGCAGCCATACACAGATATATTCTTTGATATGCCCACGTGTCAGAGTCCACCTCGTAAGCATGTATGTATAACGAGCTACCCAGATTTGATCTATAAATATCTGCTGCGTATGACCAGACTTGCTTGTACTGTTCATCGCTGCTGCCTTAATTACGTGTTCGAGCTATGCTTCTTGCTCTTTTGGCAATCCTGTGCGTAATGTTGACAGCAAAATCCTTCCTGACTGTCTTGATGATGGAAGGGATTTCCCACGTTGGTTGACTTTTAAACCTGTCAAGATAATGATTTGCAAGATATTTTGCTTAAGCGTTTGGATTCTTAACTACCCTCGCACAGCTGTGAAAATCAATAAAACTCTTTATTTGATAGGTTTCCTCGTCTTGCATCTGTGATACATGCAGTCGCCATGCACAACCCTCTATGCATTTAGCCGTCAGTCGTCGTTTGTCACATTGAGGGAATTTGATGCCATAACCATTTTTTAACGAATATTTGCGTATTTCGTCTTTAATTTCCTTTATATAATTATATTTTTTCCAAAAAAAAAAAACTCATTGAGGTTTCCTCTAACTTTTTTCTTCTCGATCTTTCTAAAGCTTCTCAAATATTATCTTGCTTTCGAGAATTTTCAGGTATTAGCGACGATGATGGATGATATTTCATTAGAGCGACTGATTTAGAGGAGCCAACAAGCTTTGATGTTGATATCAATTGGTATGCGCACGCCACTCCGACATATTAAAGAGGAAATTGTAATATCCCGGAAATTTTTTTAGATTTAAGTTAATAAATTCGGCTGAACTAATCGGTTAATTAATTTGTGTTCGGATATTCTAATTAGAGAACTTAAGCCGTGTATGAGGTGAGGGTCAGTTTACAAAAAAATTTATAATTTAAGCACAAAATTTAACAATGTTTCGAAGAGGCCGAAAGTATGGGAGGGCAAAATGGTAAATATTATTTTTATTAATGTTTTAATAGGAAATAGTTTTATTATTATTTGTTTTTATTTTTTTTTTTAAAACGACAGAATGGCTTCGAGAAGCCATTTTGTCGTTCGAGCGCCGAATACCCGAACAGGGGAGGGAAGCGTGAGCAGCGATCGGCGGTCTCCTCACCGCGTCTTTTGGACGTTCTTCGGCCAGACGACGTCGGCGATTCTAGGGCTGCCATTTTCAGCCGTCTTCGCGCACAGAACCGAACGGTAAGTCCTCTTTTTGCCCTATTTTTGATTCTGTTCGTGGCCGAGGGTGACGAGCTGGTTTGAGCTCCGATCGTCAGCCAAAATTGGTTGCTTCCGGCGTGGGTTTGCCGACCCTTAGATCGGCTATGGTCGCCTGGTCGTGAAGAGCCCTGTTTGGGCGAAAACCAGCAAGCCCTATTTGGGCAATTCGAGTTTTTGCTGTGTGTAGCCTCGGGATTTTAGTTAGGTTATGTTAATTGGATGTTAGAGTGATCAATTGGTGAAGAAATTGGTAGAATTGGATTAAAGTGAAAATTTTGGATATTTTAGGGTAAAAACAGGTTCTGTTTTTGGAGGATTTGACCTAGCTATTGTTAATTGTTTTAAATTCTTTCTTAGTATGTTAAACTAGGTTACTAGGGGAGTACGTGGCCACTGGAATTGTTCGATTTTAATAACCGACGCAAAAATTACGTGCGTCTGAAGTTTCAGGTCGGTTTTTACCGAACCCAAATTAGTGGCCTGTGTAGTTAGGTTTTAGTTGGGTTAGGCTAGAAATAGTAGTTTTAGAGTAAATTGGTGAATGTAAGCTTAATTTTAATGAAGTTTGAATGTTTTTCGTTGGTCGAGCCGTAGGTTGACAGGGAACCGAGCATCCTCAGCGAGCTAGGACGCCAGGTAAGTAGTAGTGTGGTTGAGAATGTTTGAGAGTTGCCCAGCAGTTGTTTGCATGTTGTGAGTCGTGTGTAGGTTGTGAGTCTTGTGTAGGTTGTGAGTCTTGTGTAGGTTGTGGGCTAGTTGTGTGTAGGTTGTGAGTCTTGTGTAGGTTGTGAGTCTTGTGTAGGTTGTGAGTCTTGTGTAGGTTGTGAGTCTTGTGTAGGTTGTGGGCTAGTTGTGTGTAGGTTGTGAGTCTTGTGTAGGTTGTGAGTCTTGTGTAGGTTGTGAGTCTTGTGCAGGTTATGGGTTCGTGGTACATATGTTATGAGTCTTGTGCAGGCTGTGGGCCAGTTTTGTGTAGGTTGTGAGTCTTGTGTAGGTTGTGAGTCTTGTGTAGGTTGTGGGCTAGTTGTGTGTAGGTTGTGAGTCTTGTGCAGGCTGTGGGTGAGTTGTACGTAGGTTGTGAGTCTTGTGTAGGTTGTTGGTCAGTTGTATGTAGGTTGTGAGTCTTGTGCAGGCTGTGGGCCAGTTTTGTGTAGGTTGTGGGCTAGTTGTGTGTAGGTTGTGGGCTAGTTGTGTGTAGGTTGTGAGTCATGTGTAGGTTGTGGGCTAGTTGTGGGCTAGTTGTGTGTAGGTTGTGAGTCTTGTGCAGGCTGTGGGCCAGTTTTGGTTAGGTTGTGAGTCTTGTGTAGGTTGTTGGCTAGTTGTGTGCAAGTTGTGAGTCTTGTACAGGCTGTGGGTCAGTTTTGTGTAGGTTGTGGGCTAGTTGTGGGTAGGTTGTGAGTTCTGTGCAGGCTGTGGGCCAGTTTTGTGTAGGTTGTGAGTATTGTGTAGGTTGTGGGCTAGTTGTGTGTAGGTTGTGAGTCTTGTGCAGGCTGTCGGCCAGTTTTGTGTAGATTGTGAATCTTGTGTAGGTTGTGGGCTAGTTGTGTGCAGGTTGTGAGTCTTGTGCAGGCTGTGGGCCAGTTTTGTGTAGGTTGTGAGTCTTGTGCAGGTTATGGGTTAGTGGTACGTACGTTATGAGTCTTGTGCAGGCTGTGGGCCAGTTTTGTGTAGGTTGTGAGTCTTGTGTAGGTTGTGGGCTAGTTGTGTGTAGGTTGTGAGTCTTGTGCAGGTTATGGGTTAGTGGTACGTACGTTATGAGTCTTGTGCAGGTTATGGGTTAGTGGTACGTACGTTATGAGTCTTGTGCAGGCTGTGGGTGAGTTGTACGTAGGTTGTGAGTCTTGTGTAGGTTGTGGGCTAGTTGTGTGTAGGTTGTGAGTCTTGTGCAGGCTGTGGGCCAGTTTTGTGTAGGTTGTGAGTCTTGTGTAGGTTGTGAGTCTTGTGTAGGTTGTGAGTCTTGTGTAGGTTGTGAGTCTTGTGTAGGTTGTGGGCTAGTTGTGTGTAGGTTGTGATGGCGTATGTAGTCGTAATTGTTGATTATGGTGAGCATGCATCATGTTTAAAAGCTACGCAAAATATTTTGAGCATGTTTTTAAGCACAGAGGGAGAGTATGGAGGTGAGGTACGGTGTGGACAGACGACAGTGGGCTGGAGTGTGACTATGCGCCCCGCTTCCGGGACGAGCTGGAGCGGTGGCGACGTGCTGGTGGTAGTGCGGTGTATTGGTCGACTGCCCCGGGCGGTTGCACTTCGAGTCGAGATAGTGGCTGGAGCGTGACTGTGGGCCCCGCTTCCAAGACGAGCTGGAGCGATGGCGACGTGCTGGTGGTAGTGCGGTGTATTGGCCGACTGCCCCGGCGGTTGCACTTTGAGGTTGTGGGCTAGTTGTGTGTAGGTTGTGAGTCTTGTGCAGGCTGTGGGCCAGTTTTGTGTAGGTTGTGGGCTAGTTGTGTGTAGGTTGTGAGTCTTGTGCAGGCTGTGGGCCAGTTTTGTGTAGGTTGTGAGTCTTGTGCAGGCTGTGGGCCAGTTTTGTGTAGGTTGTGAGTCTTGTGCAGGCTGTGGGCCAGTTTTGTGTAGGTTGTGAGTCTTGTGCAGGCTGTGGGCCAGTTTTGTGTAGGTTGTGAGTCTTGTGCAGGCTGTGGGCCAGTTTTGTGTAGGTTGTGAGTCTTGTGTAGGTTGTGAGTCTTGTGCAGGCTGTGGGCCAGTTTTGTGTAGGTTGTGAGTCTTGTGTAGGTTGTGAGTCTTGTGTAGGTTGTGAGTCTTGTGCAGGCTGTGGGCCAGTTTTGTGTAGGTTGTGAGTCTTGTGCAGGCTGTGGGCCAGTTTTGTGTAGGTTGTGAGTCTTGTGCAGGCTGTGGGCCAGTTTTGTGTAGGTTCCGACTGTCTCTGGCGGTTACATTTTGAGTCGGGACAGGGGTTTTGGGTGTGACTTATGGACCCCGTTCCTGGAGGAACCGGGACGGCGGTGACGTGACGGTAAACAGTGCGGTGTACGGACTGACTACCCGGTGCAGTTACATTCTAAACCTCGGTGAGAAACGATGCGATGCGGTGAGATGATGACAACGTGTGTAGAGACTTGCATGTGTTAGGATTGCATAACCAGTTTTCATGCTTCACGTTTATTTTTCGGCACTTTACTTGCTAAGCTTTAAGCTTACGGTGTGTTTTGTGGTGTAGGTACTGCTGAGCTAATGGGTGTGTACCGAGAGTCTGACCAGGAGTAGGTGGCAGTTGGTGAAGTGCGACCAGGGCCCTGGTTGATGACAGTGTTTCAAAAATACTCGCTTCTGGATTCCTTTTTTCAATTTTATTAGACTAACCTAAAATAAAAAAAATTTATACAAAAACTAATAATTATAATTTGAAATATCTTCGGGCTGTAATTTGTTATATCGACTTCATCAAACCAGAAAGACATTGCAAAACTTAATAGTTGTAAGGCAGATTTGAATACTGCACTCTTTTCATAATCTAACGATTATGAAAAGAGTGGAGTATTCAAGCCTGCCTTGTAAGTATTAAGCTTTGCGATGTCTTTCTGGTTCGATGAAACCGATATAACAAATTACAGTCCAAAGATATTTCAAATTATAATTATTCTTTTTTATATAAACATTTTTTATTTTAGTTTATTTTAAGAATACTTATTTATTATGAGTTATTCAAATTACAATTATTTATTTGTTTCAGTTTATTTAAAGTGTCAAATCCAAAAAAATGCTCAAAGTATTGATTTAGTTTCACAAAAGGCTCAAAGTATTCATTTATCTTTTCGTAATGTGAAAAACATGTAGTCAAAATGGTAAAACACGTTAATTACTTTAATTATTTAAACATGTTCATTACTTTAATTAATTAAATACATTAATTAAACAAATTATCAACCACGGTAAGGAAATTGTAATAAAATCAAATAATATAGAAAATAGTTCGTAAAATCTTCGAATGTCAAATTGAAAGCTTAAACGATATATTTCACGCCCCAAAAAGCATGAAATGTGTGGGCCTCGGCGAGAACTTCGATTTGATATTTTAACTGTCCAAAACGGATACCCGTGGCAAAAATTATGGTTGTTTGAAGTTTAGGGGATCACCACGTCACATTGTTGAGGGTGAAAATTCCCCGCGGGGAGTTTTTTGAAGCAGAACGGTTTACCGTTATCTGCACGTGGCAAACTGTTCTCACGAGGCGATATTTCAGAGGGTGAAGACTACCACCACCCACACCCCCCCCTCCCCCCACGCATGCACGTGCCTCTCACGTTCGCTGGAGGTTTCACCCTTTGAAATGCCTCCTCATGAGAACGGTTTGTTGTTCTCAGTACGCGGCAAACCGTTATCCTTCATAACACTTCCCGCGGGGGGGTCAACGGTTTGCCGCAAAGCTATTTTTTGTCAATTTTCTCTACTTTGAGTCATTTTTTGCACGAAAATTTTGTTTGATCCATTTTTTGCACTTGACTTTGAGGCCGGGATTTATATTCCGAAAGGTCAGGTTCCTTCAGTTTGGAGCCAGACCGGACCGGACCTCACCCACCTACTTGTGTCGAAGATATTGAAAAAATTTCTTTTCAGAAACACTGATTTGGAAAATAAAATATTTTGGAAGCTTTGCAAATTGAGCAGATTGCCTAAATCACGCCAACCAAGGAAACTTGGTTTGATGTATTATTTATTTCTTTCATCTCTAGAATATATTTAAGTCTTTTGCATTGTTTTTCATGTTTCCTGTTATGAACTAATTTTCTTAGATTGAGAGTATAAAGTATCAAACTTTGTGATTGATCAAATGTATTATTAATTTGCTATATTTTATTGAATCAATTTGTTCAATATTTTGTTTGATAATCATTATTATAAAAGGGGGTTGGTTGCATCATTAACTATTTTTCATGTGTCGAATGATAATTTCAATTTAGAACTCTTATTGAATAACTTGCGTAGTTATTTTAAGACATAAAAATTACATCTTGACATAAACATATGAAAAAATTTAATAAAAGAATATAACATAGTAGATCGACATATTATTGTCTTATATATAATTTAAAGGGTAATGATATATTTACCCTCTAATTTTACTTCATAATTCTTACTTGCTCACGTGATAATCATTAATTAGTGGGGAAATTACCGGTTTGAACCTCGAACTAACCGATTTTTTCGATTCAAACCTTGAAGTAAAATTTTTCACGATCTAAACCTTGAAGTATGGAAAAATTAACAAAACAAACCTCGGCGGACGTCCTATGACCGTCCTCTGTGAATTTTGACAGAGAACGGACTGTCTCTTGCAAAACAGAGACAGTCCGTTCTCAAGATCGGACTGTCTCTGTTTTGCAGAGACAGTCCGTTCACGAATTTTGCCTAGAACGGACTGTCTCTTCAATCAAGAGACAGTCCGTTCTGGGGAACGGACTGTCTCTGTTTTGCAAGAGACAGTCTGTTCTCTAATTTTGCCTGGAACGGACTGTCTCTTCTATCAAAAGACAGTCCGTTCCCCAAAACGGACTGTCTCTTGATAGAAGAGACAGTCCGTTTTAGAATTTTTCCCGTTCTTTTAAATTAGGGCTAGAATGGACGGACTCTCTTAAGAAGAGACCGTCCGTTCTCTCGTATATATCAGAAAACAGAGACGTTTTCTGGTAAATACGCACGAAGAAAAACCTCTCGGGATCCATATTTTCTCTCCAACGTTTGGTGATATTTCTACACAAAATCGTGCGAAACTTACTCAAGGGTATGATTTTATCGTTTAGAAATTATTTCATTCGATTTTTAGGTTAAATATTGTGATATTCCCAATTTTTGAGAGAGAGGACAGTCACGACCGTGGAAGGTGTGTCTGTTCTCCCTCTATTAACAGAGAGAGGATGGTCACGACCGTGGAAGGTGTGTCCGATCTTAAACTTGCTAATCTAAAATTTGATTTTTCAATTTTGCGGATTATTCAAATCTCCGTATATTACAATGGCTGAGAGACTAATTATTAGGCGAAAGGGTGGACTTCCAGAACGTCGGGCAACTTCAACGTCTTCACAGGCCGGACCGTCAAATAGGCCAGTGAGGCCGCCATCGTCGAATCTGCCAGAGTTTTATTCTACTGAATATCGCACCCTGGCTTGTGAAGAGCAGTTCAATCTAGATTTGTTACACCGATCAGTTACGCTTTCAAAGTACGTTGATTTTGCAGGTTGGGAGTCTTTGGGCATACAGGAGATGTTCTACAGAATTGGCCTGCAAGGAGTGTATAATGTGCGGGGCGATAGCTGTGACCGGATTGTTCGCTTATTTTATGCGAACATGAGCTTTTCTGGCAGAACGGGAACTATAAAGACGTACATCTTGGATACAGAGATTTTGATTACTTCTGACACGGTCAATCAGTTGATCGGTTTTCCTGGAGAAGGGGCGGAAAGATACTATCAATCAGTCCGGAACAGTCCTTTCATGGGAACAGCCGAGGGAACCGAGTTCTTAAGGCAAATTAACTGAAACAATGACATTATGGGGTCCCTTAAGCCGAGAGCTAGAGACATGAATGTAAAAGCTCGCGTAGTTCACAACATGGTGTGTAACAACCCCAGAGAAATCGTCACATAATCCATATCTTTCTTAAATAGCACTTTCATCATCCGATGGCTTAAACACTCTGCACCTGCCGATCGCTAGACGACAAAATAGCACTTTCATCATCCGATGGCTTAAACACTCTTCACCTGCCGATCGTTAGACGACAAAATAGTGCTTTCATCATCCGATGGCTTAAACACTCTACATCTTCCAGTCACTGGACGATGAATTAACACTTACATCATCCGGTAACCTAAATACACTTCATCTGCCGATCACTAGACGACAAAATAGTACTTTCATCATCCGATAGACATAACCTTCACTGACTTCAACCTCAATGGCATAACATTCGTACTAATGAAAATCAGTAAGTCACCTAGAATTCATGTAGCGGAAGACTTCAGTAAACAAACCATTCAATGGTCCTAAATATTATTTCCAGATTCAGTGGTCAACAGACCACTTCAAAAAGACTCAATGTTATAAAATAGACTCGTTCTACTCAACCTATTATATTCTTTTCATAACTAAAATCATAAAAACATTAACCACGGGTCTCATTTGCCATCCAGCCACAGAATTGCACCATGAACACCTTCCAACAACCAAGCTTAGACATCCTCGTTAACTTTGAGATCCTCACCTGAAAACTCGTCACCTACATCATAAGGTTTAAACTATAAGCCTAATACTTAGTAAGGAATGCAATACAAATATGTATAAATGAATGCACTGTTAAAAGAAGAAATCATGATCATGTTCTTTTCATGCTCTTTTCTTATTCTTATTCTTGTTCTTTGCTCGTAATCATCATTCATAGTCATGAATCATATTCATCATTCATAAACATTGATCATATTCTTCATTTAAGGTGTGTGGAGTAAGGGAGGATTTGTGCCGGTAAAGGGGGTTCGACAGTGAGTTTGATCTTGGTCCCTACTGTGGGTCGTATTCATATGTCCCTCTTTTGGACTGTGAAATACGCCGAACCGCCCCCAACCCTTTCTTAGCCCACGTTGCATAATTTTTATCTCCTTACTTTCTTCATGAGTAAACCATGCTCTTAAAACATTTTCATATGCATAAAATAGTCATGATGCATGTACATGGGAATTCTTAAATCATCAAGCTACAGAACAGAACACTATACAACATAAAACCTTTCCATTGGACTAATCATCAACATAAATGCTAGACAGTAACATAAGAGAACTACTAATCATCGTATGAGTTTCTACCTAACATCCTTTGATGTAGGGTCCTAATGACCAAGAAACCTGTACATTCACTTACCTGGTCTCCTTAGCAATTTGAGCTCATTTCTCTTCAAACTTCTTCACCTAAAACATTTACATTGCAGTAGTTAAAACAAAATCCTATTAGTCCTAATCACGAATCATCCTAGGATCTAATAGCTAAAGTTTCTCCCTAATCCTTAGTATAGTTCTCTGTGCAGTTTGAAATCCAAAACCCAAAACAGACAAATTTGATTAGCGATAACTCAGGGTTTGTTGTTTAGTGTCCAAAATCGATTCGGAATGACATTACTACTTTCAGATTTTAAAATATCCTTACTAATACTCGGCCAACGAAGAATCCAGAACCTCAACACATAGCTGAAAACAGAGCTTAACGACTAAAAGATAGCTGCATTGCCAAACTCGTACCTCGAGCACAAAGTAGCCGAGAAGTAGTAAGGAAACCTATCGTCGAAGGAGGGATTCCCAGCTGACAGAGAACGAGAGCTCGGGAGGGGAAGTCGCCGAGAGTAAGAGATGACGGCTACAGTGGTTTAAATGAGGTTTGAATCCTTTCCTTTTTCTTTAAATACTGGTCACAATCCTCCATTATTACAACTTTGCCACTCAACCTAGTTTAAATCTACATGTAATTAATTAAGCTTGGCATAAAACTCTAAACCGTGAAGATTGAATATTCATGACCGTTAGTACAGTTAGGAAGTCACCTGGTTGAAGTTGTCGGGTGTTACATCCACCTCACCTTAAACAAAATTTTCGTCCCCGAAAATTGATCAAGTGAAGAGTTCTGGATATTTGTCCATCATGTCCTGCTGTCTTTCCCATGTGGCTTCCTCAATACCATGATTCATCCATAAAACTTTCACCAGTGGGATCTCTTTATTCCTCAGAGTCTTAACTGCAGATTCCAATATCTGCACTGGCTTTTCTTCATACACCAGTGCCGGTTCCAACTCGATATCTGTTGGCTGAATGACTTGCGTCGGATCTCGTATGCATTTCCTTAACATTGACACGTGAAAGACATTGTGAACCCTTTCCAATGATGGAGGCAATTGCAACCTATAAAGTGTACAGCCAACCCTTTCTAAGACATGGAATGGTCCAATAAATCGTGGGCTTAACTTTCCTTTCTTACTAAATCTTAAAACTCCTTTAAATGGTGAAACCCTCAGGAAAACTTCATCACCAACAGAAAACTCAATGTCTCTTCTCCTTTGGTTTGCATAACTCTTTTGTCGGCACTGTGCAGTTATCATTCTTTTCCTAATAGTGGCAATCTTGTCTGACATTTGTTGCAAAATCTCTGGACCTAGGAGTTTTGCTTCACCGACCTCATCCCAGTACAAAGGTGACCTGCACTTTCTGCCATAAAGTGCTTCATAAGGTGCCATACCTATGGTGGACTGGTAGCTATTGTTGTAAGAGAATTCAACCAAGGGCAGGTATCGACTCCATGATGTCTGGAACTCAAGCACACATGCCCTCAACATATCCTCAAGTATTTGAATTGTCCGTTCAGATTGTCCATCGGTTTGTGGGTGGAAGGCAGTGCTGAAAGATAACTTTGATCCTAATGTGCCTTGCAAACTTTGCCAAAATCTTGAGGTGAATCTAGGGTCACGATCGGATACAATAGATAAAGGAATTCCATGCAATCTGATGATTTCTTGGACATACAGATCAGCAAGCTGGTCCATTGTAAAAGCCATCCTTACAGGTATAAAGTGTGCCGATTTTGTCATTCTATCAACCACGACCCAAATACTATCATGTCCTTTAGTTGTCTTTGGTAAACCCACAACGAAATCCATGGCAATGTTTTCCCACTTCCATTCAGGGATTGGTAGGGGTTGAAGAGTACCTCCTGGGCGTTGGTGTTTTGCTTTAACTTGTTGGCATACCAAACGCGACTCCACATACTTGGCAACATCCCTCTTCATATTTGGCCACCAATAATATATCCTTAAATCCCGATACATCTTGGTGCTACCAGGATGCACAGAAAAGGAAGAAGAATGGGCTTCAGCCAAGATTAGCTGACGCAACTCCTTGACATTTGGAATGTACCATCGGTTCTTAAATTTCAAAATACCATCATTAGAGAGACTGAACTCCGAGGAGGCGTCCTTTAACTTACTCATCATGCTACTATTCTCCTTCGAATCCTTTTGTTGTGCCTCTTTGATCCTGTCCAAAATAGTTGGTTGAATAGATAAATTAGTCAGCAAAGCTGACAGCTCGGAAACTATTTCCAATTCGAACTTCTGGACTTCCTTCCTCAAAGGTATAGACATGGTTGATGTCGCGGGCTGCATAGTCGTTGACATTCTGCTTAAAGCATCGGCTACAGCATTAGCCTTGCCTGGATGATACTTAATTTCGAAGTCATAATCTTTAACAAATTCTAACCAACGTCTCTGCCTCATGTTTAATTCCCTTTGAGTAAAGAGGTACTTCAGGCTTTTATGGTCGGAAAATACCTCACACTGTTGTCCATACAGGTAATGTCTCCAAATCTTTAATGCAAAAACAACTGCGGCTAATTCCAAATCGTGAGTGGGGTAGTTCTGTTCATAATTCTTTAGCTGCCTAGAGGCATACGCTATAACCTTGCCTTCTTGCATCAAAACACACCCCAGACCAACTTTAGAAGCGTCGCAATAGACACTAAACTTTCCTTCTTCAGTTGGGAGAGTCAAAAGTGAGGCTGTCGTTAATTTCAGCTTGAGTGTCTGGAAGCCAACTTCACAGGCTTCGGTCCAAGAATATTTGGTGTCCTTCTTTGTCAAACTAGTTAAAGGCTTAGCTTTCATAGAAAATCCCTTAATAAACTTCCTATAATAGCCTGCCAAACCAAGAAAGCTACGGATTTCACTGACATTCTTTGGCTGTGGCCAGTCCTTAACAGCCTGAATCTTAGTTGGGTCTACTGATATACCTTCAGCAGAAATGACATGGCCTAAAAAGTTAACCTTATCCAGCCAGAATTCACACTTGGACAACTTGGCATAAAGTTGTTGTTGTTTCAGGGTTGTCAAAACCATTCTTAGATGTTCTTCGTGGTCAGTTTCAGTCTGTGAGTATATGAGAATGTCATCTATAAATACAATCACAAACTTATCCAAATATTCACGAAACACTCTGTTCATCAAATCCATAAAGGCTGCAGGTGCATTAGTCAGTCCAAATGACATTACGAGGAATTCATAATGTCCATAACGGGTCCTGAAGGCAGTCTTAGGTATATCACTCTCCTTAACTTTCAGTTGATAGTACCCCGAACGCAAATCAATCTTTGAAAACACCTTAGCTCCTTGCAATTGGTCAAACAAGTCATCAATACGGGGCAAGGGATATTTATTCTTAATTGTCAACTTGTTCAGTTCCCGTTAATCTATGCACATCCTCAGGGAACCATCTTTCTTCTTAACGAATAACACGGGTGCACCCCAAGGAGAACTACTAGGGCGTATGAATCCCTTGTCCACTAATTCCTGTAGTTGGACTTTTAACTCCTTTAGTTCAACAGGCGCCATGCGATAAGGATTCTTAGATACGGGTAATGCCTCGGGATATGTATCAATTATAAACTCTATTTCTCTATCAGGTAGTAATCCTGGCAAATCATCCATAAATACCTCAGGAAACTCTTTAACTATAGAAATATCTTACAGCTCTACTTTGTTCTTTACTCGAATATCGATTACACTAGCTAGATAACTCTCACAACCATCTTTCAATAACCGCTGAGCCTCTAGCGAGGATATAATCGGTATTTTACTTATTTTTGGTATAGCTTGAAAAGTGTACTGATCTCCATCAGGGGGTCGAAACTCGACTAACCCAGACCTACAACTTATCGTGGCATAATGTCTGGATAGCCAATCCATTCCTAATATAACTTCATATCCCTTCATGTCAACTACAATCAGTTCTACATATAACTTCCTATCTCCTAAGGACACAATATCGCCTTTCAATATCTGCTCAGAATACAAGGACTTTCCTGATGGTAACATCACACTATATGGCCTATCAGCTGGTAAGTATTCTAACTTATGCTTACATGCAAATAAGGTTGCAATAAATGAGTGTGTGGCCCCCGTGTCTATAAGTGTATAAGCAGAAATACCACAGATCTTAATTGTACCTGTTATGACTGTATGCTGCATGGTATCTTTATCTTCCATCATAGCAAAGACTCGGGGCATTACTCTTGCTCGGTTTGGGTCAGGTGGCATGGGGCAGTCTCTGACTATGTGTCCAACTTTATCACACCTGTAGCATCGGCCAGAATGCAACTTGCATTCGCCATGGTGGTTCTTCTGGCAGTTGAGCATAGAGGGGCCAATGGTCGTTGTCCCTTCCCTTGGTCTTCATTTGGATTGAAGGGTCTCTTTACACCTTGCTGTTGTTGTTGTGGTCCCTTGTTCTGTTGCAGCTGCCATCCATTGTTCTGACGTGGTGGTGGCTGAGTTTCCTTCGTGAATTTCCTTGGCTGCTCACGCTGTGCATATACTGTCATTTTAGCCTCTTCCAGCTCCAAGGCCTTAGCCGTCACTTCACCATAAGGTACATTGTGTATTCCAGTAGTCTTTACCTTCATATACAAACTTGGCTTCAGTCCTTGAACAAATTGGTAAATCCTGTCCTCATCATCCTCAACCATTCAGGGAGCAAACCGTGATAAAGCATCAAATTTGCATATGTAATCCGTCACAGAGCCAGTTTGTCGCAGATTCATGAACTCTTTCTTCTTGTTTGCCCGAGCAGTCCTATTGAAGTACTTGTCAAAGAAGGCAGTCTTAAACATTTCCCAGGTCATAGCTCCTGCATTAGCGGTGTTCTGGATTGAATCCCACCAATGCCTTGCACTCAATTCCAGATGAAAGACAGCATATGTGACCTTATCCCTTTCATCAACCTTTGCATACTTAAACATGTCCTCCATCTTTCGAATCCATTCCTCAGCATAAATAGGATCCGAAACGTGTCCATTAAATACTGGGGGTCGGAGCCAGTGGAAACGCTCACCCCCATGATCGTGAGTTGCATTAGTACTGGAATTGCCTTGTTCCTTTCTAGTGGTCACAAGCTGTTCAATTTGGCGTGATTGACGAATAACTAATTCAGTCAGCTGAGCAATAGTGTTACTATTCACATTGTCTTCTCTCTGTTGACCCCTCACCATTTTGGGATTCCTAAACAATAATTATAACATATCTTAACTTAATGACATTGCTGAAATCATAAACACTTACAGTTGCTGGAGTGTCCTCATATGGCAATCTGTGCTGAGAGGCAGTCTGCAAAATCGATTTTAGAACCTGGTTCGCTTTGATACCATAATTGTAACAACCCCAGAGAAATCGTCACATAATCCATATCTTTCTTAATCATTTAATTCTTATTACTCACACATTATTCATTATTAGTAATGTATTTTATTTCCTTTTTTTTTTTAAACATAATTTAACTCATGATGTCATACGCAATTCACTAGGCCTCATTCGGCAAAGGAAAACATTACGCATCTGCCGGCGGGCAGTGCAATGTGTATCGGCTGGTGAAGGGAAACTTAAACCTTTAGACTGCATTTACCGATAGAGGAATAAACCACATCTACCGGTCACTAGACAACAAAACCATGTTTATACCATCCAGTGAAGAAACTCTTTACATCATCTGACGAAATAAGGGGACATCATCCGGTGAACATGTGCTCCTCACGTGAATAATTAAAACATGACCCGGTCACTAAACGACAAGATGACCCTCACATCATCTGGTAACTAGACGACAAAATTATACTTACATCTTCCGATAGCTTAAACGCTTTACATCTGTCGATCGCTAGACAACAAAATAGCAATTTCATCATCCGATGGCTTAAACACTCTACACCTGCCGATCGCTAGACGACAAAATAGCACTTCATCGATAACTACCTGCCGATCGCTAGACGACAAAATAGCACTTTCATCATCCGATGGCTTAAACACTCTTCATCTGTCGATCGCTAGACGACAAAATAGTGCTTTCATCATCCGATGGCTTAAACACTCTACATCTTCCGGTCACTGGACGATGAATTAACACTTACATCATCCGGTAACCTAAATACACTTCATCTGCCGATCACTAGACGACAAAATAGTACTTTCATCATCCGATACACATAACCTTCACTGACTTCAACCTCAATGGCATAACATTCGTACTAATGAAAATCAGTAACTCACCCAGAATTCATGTAGTGGAAGACTTCAGTAAACAAACCATTCAATGGTCCTAAATATTATTTCCAGATTCAGTGGTCAACAGACCACTTCAAAAAGACTCAATGTTATAAAATAGACTCGTTCTACTCAACCTATTATATTCTTTTCATAACTAAAATCATAAAAACATTAACCAGGGGTCTCATTTGCCATCCAGCCACAGAATTGCACCCTAAATACCTTCCAACAACCAAGCTTAGACATCCTCGTTAACTTTGAGATCCTCACCTGAAAACTCGTCACCTACATCATAAGGTTTAAACTATAAGCCTAATGTTTTATAAGGAATGTAATACAAATATGTATAAATGAATGCACTGTTAAAAGAAGAAATCATGATCATGTTCTTTTCATGCTCTTTTCTTATTCTTATTCTTGTTCTTTGCTCGTAATCATCATTCATAGTCATGAATCATATTCATCATTCATAAACATTGATCATATTCTTCATTTAAGTTGTGTAGAGTAAGGGAGGATTTGTGCCGGTAAAGGGGGTTCGACAGTGAGTTTGATCTTGGTCCCTACTGTGGGTCGTATTCATATGTCCCTCTTTTGGACTGTGACATACGCCGAACCGCCCCCAACCCTCTCTTAGCCCACGTTGCATAAGTTTTATCTCCTTACTTTCTTCATGAGTAAACCATGCTCTTAAAACATTTTCATATGCATAAAATAGTCATGATGCATGTACATGGGAATTCTTAAATCATCAAGCTACAGAACAAAACACTATACAACATAAAACCTTTCCATTGGACTAATCATCAACATAAATGCTAGACAGTAACATAAGGGAACTACTAATCATCGTAGGAGTTTCTACCTAACATCCTTTGATGTAGGGTCCTAATGACCAAGAAACCTGTACATTCACTTACCTGGTCTCCTTAGCAATTTGAGCTCCTTTCTCTTCAAACTTCTTCACCTAAAACATTTACATTGCAGTAGTTAAAACAAAATCCTATTAGTCCTAATCACGAATCATCCTAGGATCTAATAACTAAAGTTTCTCCCTAATCCTTAGTATAGTTCTCTGTGCAGTTTGAAATTCAAAACCCAAAACAGACAGATTCGATTAGCGATAACTCAGGGTTGGTTGTTTAGTGTCCAAAATCGATTCAGAATGACATTACCACTTTTAGATTTTAAAATATCCTTACTAATACTCGGCCAACGAAGAATCCAGAACCTCAACACATAGCTGAAAACAGAGCTTAACGACTAAAAGATAGCTCCATTGCCAAACTCGTACCTCGAGCACAAAGTAGCCGAGAAGCAGTAAGGAAAGCGATCGTCGAAGGAGGGATTCCCAGCTGACAGAGAACGAGAGCTCGGGAGGGGAAGTCGCCGAGAGTAAGAGATGACGGCTACAGTGGTTTAAATGAGGTTTGAATCCTTTCCTTTTTCTTTAAATACTGGTCACAATCCTCCATTATTACAACTTTGCAACTCAACCTAGTTTAAATCCACATGTAATTAATTAAGCTTGGCAAAAAACTCTAAACCGTGAAGATTGAATATTCATGACCGTTAATACAGTTAGGAAGTCACCTGGTTGAAGTTGTCGGGTGTTACATGGTGTGTCACACTCTTTTGCCGCGACATGGCCATAGAGATCTCGTTAACTTCATAGATCTCTACGTAATGGAGAAGCTATACAGCGGTAGGATGTTTGACCCCAGTTTTGTGATTCTATGTCACATGTGTGAGATCGGGCGGACCCGAAACAAAAATCTGCCGTACGGTGTGTTGATTATGAAGATTGTGGAGCATTTTCAGATTCAGTTACCTTCTGATGTGCAGATGCGAAGACAGCAGGCTGGTGAGGTTTTCGGAAGGATTCATTTGGTTAGGATGGGCCTCGTCGAAACAGACGGGATATGGACGTCCAGAGCAGATGAGAGGGCCTTCCAGGATGACACTCATATAGAGCAGCCTACGGCCACCACGCTTCCAGAGACTAGTAGGGCGGATACAGTCTCTATTACAGACAAACTCGATCGGGTCGAGGAGAGGCTGACGGAGGTGGTGAGCTCCATGAAAGTGATGATGAACTACCAAAGAGATATGTTCGCCTACCAGAGAGAAACGAGGCAAATCATCCTTGATTGCAAACAGATGGGGGCCGATGACGACGGCGAAGCAATGGAGGGCGATGCGAACGACTCCCAAGCTATAGAGGGCGATAATGAGGACGTTCAACCGATGTCTAGCGATGATGCAGGTACATTTCAACCCATTTTTCGCTTTATTATTTCAATTATAACTATTATTTTGTAACATAACCTTCATTGCGTGCAGATAGGAGATTATCTACCTGTGAAGAGGAAGTCCAACCAGATTATATTTTATAATTCATTTTGAGAGACACTAGTTTGATGTACTGTACTTTATGTTGGATGCACTGTAGTATGTACTTTATGTTGGATGTATTTTATGTTGGATGTATTTTAGTTAGATGCACTTTAGTTGTATGTATTTTAGCTAGATGTAAATATATAGTAGTTACATGTATTTTGGTTGGATGCATTTGATCTTTGGTGTAAAATACTTGACCTATTTGGGCTGTCGAATTTGCAGGATGATACTAGCTATGGAGGAGTCAAAAAACAAAGGAAAATCTGCCCAATTTTTTATTTAAATCAATAAAAGAAATTTTCTTCCCTTCAATTTTCAGGTCTTCGTCTTCGCATATTTTCTTTATTTTCTGCAAAGCAATGTAAATGAGAAGAAAGATTCTAAAATTTTTTTTTTCTCTTTAAAACAATGTTAATTTTTATGAATTACACGTTCTTTCATATTACCGATAAAAAAAAGTTTTGTGCTCATGATGCCCGTAATCCAAATTTGAAGTACCACTCTCATTATTTGTTTGCATCAAAACATTATCAGATATAAATTAACATTAATCTTGTTTGTTACACCAAAAGATTATTTCAATGCATGACATGTTAGCCTCACTATTACATGTAATAATTCTTTTATATTAAAAAACTGCTATTTGAAAAATTGTCTTGGAATTGTCTTGGAACAGTTGGTTCTTGTAATTTTTGCTAGTATAGCAAGTAGTTCAATTAGACAAATCAGATATAAACCTATTGTTTTTGCAGATAGTTCAACTCGACCTCTGCCTGAAAGTTTCGTCGATGACTTCTTTCTTGTAACGCCCCGAGTTATCTGAACCCGGTTCGCTACCCATAACATTATCATGACTAAGAAATTTTGATAATAAATTCAAAGCTTCACTCGACAGTCAAAATTAGACTCCTCAAAATGTTTAAAACTTGCAGCGGAAATTCTTTTTGAACAACAATGAAGTTAAACAAAACTGTGAAAAACATTATTAAAATAGTCATTGGGAATGTTAAGAAATATTCAGCCGAAAGGAATGAGGGTTTACGGCACGAAATACTCTTTCGGTTTCAGAAGACAACGCATCTGCCGACGACTAAGTCAACGGAAGAAGCAGGAATAGAAAACCGAAGACTCCTGCCGATGACGTCAGCCGGAAGGAAGGAAAACAAAAGACATCACTCGGTAGACTTCATCTACCGATGACGTGTACAAACAACGCAACACCCTCCGCCGATAATGCCAATACAATTCTTTCCGATAGAATTAATCACCTACATAATCAATTAGACTACATCTGCCGACACGTGCCTCACGCGTGACTCCATAAGACATCTACCGGTAGACTTTCATCTTCCGATAGACTTACACACCGCATCTACCGACAGACTTTCATCTTCCGATAGACTTACACACCGCATCTACCGATAGACTTTCATCTTCCGATAGACACCAAACCACAACTCAATACACCTGCCGATAGGCATCACCTACCGATAGAAACGGAGCGACATTCCGAATACTCTTAACTATACCTATACGACCCCATCTAAGAAGAGAACCTGTCTGCTCTACTGAAATCGCTTTATAAACAAATCAGACCAATGCATCACTCTACATCCATCAAATAATAAATTTCAAATTTCCAAAGAAAAAATACCAACATCAGAAAGTAAAACTCAATTTGTCCAAAACGCTGAAATCACTACTGTTATGAAAACTCGATCCATCTAAAATAAAGCATTGATAATAAAACCTTCACTCCACAGACATCAATTAAACTGCCCCATCAGCTGCCAGAACATTGTGTGGATGCACTCCTCCAACCCAACTAGCCTTCCGTGAACTCAGTAAACACACCTGCTAAAACTTCTTCACCTACATCACAAAACTCATCTATTAGCCTAATGCTAAGCAAGTAAAGCAATAATGCATGAAAAGCTGAAGACATGTCATCCTAGCATGCAGTTTCTACTTTTCTCATCTCTGTTACATATTCATCGTTATAATCGGATTCCTCTCTAAATTGGGAGTTGAATCACTTCTCCCAAAGTATGAACATCCCTGTCTCATTAGGAGTTGGATTAATTCTCCTAACAGTGAATATATATATACTGATCAATGTTCAGATCCACTTCGAAATTGGGAGTTGGATCAGTTTTCCCAAAGTATGATCCCTGGCTCATTAAGGGTTGGATTAGTTCCCTTAACAGAAAATGTTTCACATAAATCACTTCAGAATGTTCACTTCCTCACTATATCAAAACATGTAAACTCATTTTCGTATATTTTCAAATATATGATGCATGAAACAGGAAAATATTCAAACACACAAAAATCCTAATGTTCTGTGATGTAGGCCCGAAGGCACAAGCAAACTTTACTTACCTGGATTCCTAGCAAATGCTCGGTTAAGAGCTACTTCGGGGGTTTGTTCACCTATATTCATAAACAGAATGTTAAACCTTAATCTAAGCTATTCTGAAATCTAAGGAGTTAGTTTGGGAACACTACTCATAGAGCATTCCCGAATAAACTCCAAACCCGAACCGCTATTTCTCTCAACTTTTCCAAAATACTCACATTGTCCTAATTCGGTTATCTATTCATCAATACATGAAGAAAACTAAAGAACTTACCTAAGTTGAAGGATATCGGGAAGGGAAATCGTCTGGAGAGCTCTACTGGGTTGAGCTGAAAAATCGAGAGTGAAATGAGCATTGACGGCTATACCTCATTTACTCTTTCCTTAAATACGTTATCCACAATATAAATTGACAATTACCCTTATGCCCTCACTTAGTTACTCATTAACCTAATTGCTATTTCTCCCTATTTCATTCTATAAAATTCACACTTAGAAGATTAATTGGTTATTTTAATTCTAATAAACCGGGTGTTACAATCTACCCTCCTTAAAAGAATTTTGTCCTCAAAATTCAGTACCTGGACAATCTTGGATGCTGGTCCATCATGTCTTGCTGGCGTTCCCAAGTTGTCTCCTCTATATTCTGATTATGCCATAAGACTTTCACTAGTGGAACTTCCTTGTTGCGTAATACTTTCACTGCATAATCCAAGATTCTTACTGGTCTCTCCTCATAGGTCAGTGTAGGTTGAATTTCAATGTTCTGCTGTTCCACAATCTGAGATGGATCCCTCAAGCACTTCTTAAGCATAGAAATATGGAACACATTGTGGATTCCTTCCATAGAGTCTGGCAATTGCAGCTCATATGCTGATTTTCCAATCCTTTTCAAGATTGAGAAAGGTCCAACATATCTTGGGTTAAGCTTCCCTCTCTTCCCAAATCTCACAACTCCTTTGAATGGTGATACCTTAAGAAAAACCTCACTACCAACTTCAAACTCTAACTCTCTGCGCCTCCTGTCAGCATAGCTTTTCTGTCGACTTTGAGCTGTTAAAATCCTCTGACGGATGAGAGCAACCTTCTCAACAGTTTGCTGCACAATATCAGGACCAAGTAACTGTGCTTCACCAACTTCATCCCAATACAAGGGTGATCTGCATTTTCGTCCATACAATGCTTCATACGGTGCCATTCCTATTGTTGCCTGAAAACTATTGTTGTAAGAAAATTCTACTAAAGCTAGGTACTTACTCCAGGAACCTTGGAAATCTAAAACACAAGCACGAAGCATATCTTCTAAAATCTGAATAGTCCTTTCGGATTGTCCATCTGTTTGAGGGTGGAAAGCTGTACTGAAACTAAGCTGAGTCCCCATTGCCTTATGCAAACTCTTCCAAAACTTAGATGTGAATCTAGCATCTCGGTCTGAAACTATGGTGCTTGGAACTCCGTGCAATCTAACAATTTCGTGCACATACAACTCAGCAAGTTGATCCATTGAGTATGTCATCTTCATAGGCAGGAAGTGGGCTGATTTGGTTAAACGGTCAACTATTACCCAAATTGCATCATGTCCTTTAATTGTTCTAGGTAATCCCACAACAAAATCCATGGTTATTTGTTCCCATTTCCATTCGGGAACTGGCAAAGGTTGTAACGTTCCTGAGGGTCTCTGATGCTCGGCTTTAATCTGCTGACAACACAAACATGATCCTACATATTCTGCCACACTTCTTTTCATACTTGGCCACCAGTAATGCTGTTTAAGATCTTTATACATCTTCGTACTCCCAGGGTGAACTGAGAATCTAGAAGAATGAGCCTCAGAAAGAATCTCATTCCGAAGTTCCATAATGGCAGGAACAAACCATCTGTTTCTGAACTTAAGGATTCCATCGGAAGAATAGTTGAAATCCGATTTGTCCGTGGAGTCTATGCTTGACTTGAACTTGTTACAGTCATCATCGTTCGACTGAGCTTCCTTTATCTTCTCAAGAATAGTAGGTCTTAAGGTTATGGCCGAAAGTATAGCTGATACGCTAGATACTGCTTCTAGATTAAACCTTCGAAATTCAGATTCTAAGGCTAACGGCATACTGAAACTCATAGTCGGGGCTGATGTTGCTACCCTGCTCAAGGCATCCGCCACAACATTTGCTTTTCCGGGATGGTACTTGATCTCAAAATCATAATCTTTTACAAATTCTAACCATCTACGTTGCCTCATATTTAATTCTTTTTGAGTGAAAATATATTTCAGACTTTTATGGTCTGAGAATATTTCACAAGATTGTCCATACAGATAATGCCTCCAAATCTTAAGTGCAAAAACCACTGCAGCTAATTCCAAGTCATGTGTAGGGTAATTCTTCTCATGAGTTTTCAACTGTCTAGAAGCATAGGCTATTACCTTTCCATCTTGCATCAACACACAACCAAGACCAATCTTGGATGCATCACAGTAAATACTATACTTACCACCTTCAACTGGAAGGGTTAAAATAGGAGCATTGGTCAGTTTCTGTTTCAAAGTTTGGAAACTAAGTTCACATTCATCGGTCCATGTGTACTTTACATTCTTCCTAGTCAACTTAGTGAGAGGTGTAGCAATCTTTGAAAATCCTTCAATGAACTTTCTATAGTATCCTGCTAGTCCAAGAAAACTTCTGATATCGGTGGCATTCTTCGGTTGGGGCCATTCCCTAACTGCTTGAACCTTAGCTGGATCAACAGATAATCCATTTCCAGAAATGACATGTCCTAAAAAGTGAACTTGGTCCAACCAAAATTCACACTTAGAAAACTTGGCGTATAATTGGTGCTGTTTCAGTAATCCTAACACTAAGTTTAAGTGTTCTGCATGCTCCTCCTTGGTTTTGGAATAGATTAGAATGTCATCTATAAATACAATGACAAACTTGTCCAAATACTCATGAAACACTCTGTTCATAAGGTCCATGAATGCTGCTGGTGCATTTGTCAAACCAAAAGACATAACCAAAAACTCATAATGCCCATACCTTGTGCGAAAGGCAGTCTTTGGGATATCTTCAGATTTAACCTTCAACTGATAATAACCTGACCTCAGATCAATCTTAGAGAAAACTCTTGCTCCATTGAGCTGGTCAAATAAATCATCAATCCTAGGCAGGGGATACTTGTTCTTAACAGTTAACTTATTCAGTTCTCTATAATCGATGCACATGCGCATTGATCCATCCTTCTTTTTGACAAAAAGGACAGGTGCACCCCACGGTGAAAAGCTCGGGCGTATGAACCCTTTCTCTAACAACTCTTCCAACTGCTCTTTTAATTCCTTGAGTTCTGCAGGTGCTAACCTATAGGGATTTTTAGACACAGGTTCAGCTCCAGGGTAGACATCTACAACAAACTCAATTTCTCTATCTGGTGGCAAACCGGGAAGGTCATCTAGAAACACTTCAGGGAAGTCTTGGACAACAAGGATATTTTGAGGAGTTGCCTTTTCTACAAGTTGTGTATCTAGAACACATGCCAAGAAGCACAAGTACTCCTTGCATGGTGAAGGTCTAAAATTTAAAGAAGTCATAACAGACATTTCCTTACTCTTCTCTGAAGCTTGGAAGGTATGTTTCAAACTACCAGGGGGTTGGAAACTAACTATTCCAGTTCTACAATCAATTGTGGCATGGTGTTTAAACAACCAGTCCATTCCTAAGATCACATCAAATCCCAAAATATCCATAACAATAAGATCAGCAGGTAAACTCACATTTCCTACTAACACATCACTGTCTAGCATCACTTGGTTAGAGCGCATGTTTTCACCAGAGGGTAAAGCGACATTAAACATATGCATGGAAGGGGTAAACTGTACATCTAACTTATTGGCAAAAGTAGATGCTATAAATGAGTGCGTTGCACCAGAGTCTAATAAAGTAAAAGCAGGCACGGAATTGATCAATATGGTACCTGACACAACAGCGGGCTGTTCTTCACTTGACTCCATCATGGAGAATATTCTTGGTTTGATCAAAGCAGGGCCACTCTTTGGATTTGGGCAGTCTCTACTAATGTGTCCAACTTTGTTACAATTGAAGCATCTGGTGACTCTAGGCTTCGAGCACTCCTTGAATGTATGTCCAACCTCCTCACAGTTGAAACATTTCCCAAATCCCATTCTGCATTCCCCGGGGTGGTTCTTCAAGCACTTAGGACACTGAGGAAATTTCCTGACATTCTGCACCTTTCCTCCTTCTCCTTGGCTACTTTGGCCTTCACTTGGCCTCTTCATCCCTCTATGAGGATGTGGCTGAACAAACCTTTGTGGGGCTTCCTTCGGTCCAGCACACTTCCTCTCAGCTTCTTCTACTTCCAGGGCAGTGGACACAACTTCACTTAATGTCAAACCCTTAATTCCACAGAATTTAACTCCTCTATAAATTTCAAGCTTAAGTCCATGCACAAATTTGAACACCTTATCCTCATCCTGGTGAGCAAAATGTCCAGCAAACCTGGACAGAGACTCAAACTGTCTACTATACTCGGCCACAGACCCCGTCTGCTTCAAGTTCAGAAATTCCAACTTCTTTGCAGTCTGAACAGTGCTGTTAAAATACTTCTCATAGAAAATGTCCTTGAATTGAGACCAAGGCATCGCCAAAACATCAGTGGCGGTCTCAATAGTTTCCCACCAAAGTTGAGCATCTCCAGCCAGATGAAATGTTGCCAATGTGACCTTGTCTCCCTCTCCAATGTTGGCACACCTGAACATGCTCTCTATCTTCCTAAGCCATCCTTCAGCAATAACTGGATCAGTTGACTGACCATCAAACGTGGGTGGTCTTAGTCTCCGGAACCTATCTCCAGAATTCTCACTGTTAGAACCAGAGTTAGCACTCCCATGTGCTTCCCGACTCAACAACACACCTAGCTGATCGGACTGCTGACGCACAATGTCTGTCTGCTGGCGCATCAGCTCAGTCAGTTGTCTGATCACACTAGAGTCCTCCTCACGTCTTGGACTTGGTACCTCTCTTGGTATCCTCGGTCTTCCTGGTCGTCTAGCCATATGCTAAATTCCTGGACAGGGTTAAGTATGCTCGTAAATATCTAATAACTAAGGTCAAGGTAAACACTTACAGTTGTTGGAGTGCTTCCATGCAACGATCGGCACTGATGAGTAATCTTTTGAACAGTTTAACTGAATGTCTCTGATACCATACTGTAACGCCCCGAGTTATCTGAACCCGGTTCGCTACCCATAACATTATCATGACTAAGAAATTTTGATAATAAATTCAAAGCTTCACTCGACAGTCAAAATTAGACTTCTCAAAATGTTTAAAACTTGCAGCGGAAATTCTTTTTGAACAACAATGAAGTTAAACAAAACTGTGAAAAACATTATTAAAATAGTCATTGGGAATGTTAAGAAATATTCAGCCGAAAGGAATGAGGGTTTACGGCACGAAATACTCTTTCGGTTTCAGAAGACAACGCATCTGCCGACGACTAAGTCAACGGAAGAAGCAGGAATAGAAAACCGAAGACTCCTGCCGATGACGTCAGCCGGAAGGAAGGAAAACAAAAGACATCACTCGGTAGACTTCATCTACCGATGACGTGTACAAACAACGCAACACCCTCCGCCGATAATGCCAATACAATTCTTTCCGATAGAATTAAAATACACACTACATCTTCCGATCAATAATTAGACTACATCTGCCGACACGTGCCTCACGCGTGACTCCATAAGACATCTACCGGTAGACTTTCATCTTCCGATAGACTTACACACCGCATCTACCGACAGACTTTCATCTTCCGATAGACTTACACACCGCATCTACCGATAGACTTTCATCTTCCGATAGACACCAAACCACAACTCAATACCTGCCGATAGGCATCACCTACCGATAGAAACGGAGCGACATTCCGAATACTCTTAACTATACCTATACGACCCCATCTAAGAAGAGAACCTGTCTGCTCTACTGAAATCGCTTTATAAACAAATCAGACCAATGCATCACTCTACATCCATCAAATAATAAATTTCAAATTTCCAAAGAAAAAATACCAACATCAGAAAGTAAAACTCAATTTGTCCAAAACGCTGAAATCACTACTGTTATGAAAACTCGATCCATCTAAAATAAAGCATTGATAATAAAACCTTCACTCCACAGACATCAATTAAACTGCCCCATCAGCTGCCAGAACATTGTGTGGATGCACTCCTCCAACCCAACTAGCCTTCCGTGAACTCAGTAAACACACCTGCTAAAACTTCTTCACCTACATCACAAAACTCATCTATTAGCCTAATGCTAAGCAAGTAAAGCAATAATGCATGAAAAGCTGAAGACATGTCATCCTAGCATGCAGTTTCTACTTTTCTCATCTCTGTTACATATTCATCGTTATAATCGGATTCCTCTCTAAATTGGGAGTTGAATCACTTCTCCCAAAGTATGAACATCCCTGTCTCATTAGGAGTTGGATTAATTCTCCTAACAGTGAATATATATATACTGATCAATGTTCAGATCCACTTCGAAATTGGGAGTTGGATCAGTTTTCCCAAAGTATGATCCCTGGCTCATTAAGGGTTGGATTAGTTCCCTTAACAGAAAATGTTTCACATAAATCACTTCAGAATGTTCACTTCCTCACTATATCAAAACATGTAAACTCATTTTCGTATATTTTCAAATATATGATGCATGAAACAGGAAAATATTCAAACACACAAAAATCCTAATGTTCTGTGATGTAGGCCCGAAGGCACAAGCAAACTTTACTTACCTGGATTCCTAGCAAATGCTCGGTTAAGAGCTACTTCGGGGGTTTGTTCACCTATATTCATAAACAGAATGTTAAACCTTAATCTAAGCTATTCTGAAATCTAAGGAGTTAGTTTGGGAACACTACTCATAGAGCATTCCCGAATAAACTCCAAACCCGAACCGCTATTTCTCTCAACTTTTCCAAAATACTCACATTGTCCTAATTCGGTTATCTATTCATCAATACATGAAGAAAACTAAAGAACTTACCTAAGTTGAAGGATATCGGGAAGGGAAATCGTCTGGAGAGCTCTACTGGGTTGAGCTGAAAAATCGAGAGTGAAATGAGCATTGACGGCTATACCTCATTTACTCTTTCCTTAAATACGTTATCCACAATATAAATTGACAATTACCCTTATGCCCTCACTTAGTTACTCATTAACCTAATTGCTATTTCTCCCTATTTCATTCTATAAAATTCACACTTAGAAGATTAATTGGTTATTTTAATTCTAATAAACCGGGTGTTACAATGCTATCGCTTTATTGTTCTCTCCCGTATATTTCTTTTTGCGAATTTCATTTTTTACTCTTCGGACGTATATGTTAGCCTCACTATTACAAGTAATAATTCTTTTATATTAAAAAACTGCTATTTGAAAAACTTCATATGTGCACGTTGCAACTAAGGTAGTTGAAAAATTGATTATTCACAAGTGAGAAAAAAATTGGGCAGAGTTTCACTTGTTTTTTGACTCCTCCATAGCTAGTATCATCCTGCAAATTTGACAGCCCAAATAGGTCCAGTATTTTGCACCAAAGATCAAATGCATCCAACCAAAATACATGTAACTACTATATATTTACATCCAACTAAAATAAATCAAACTAAGTTTATTTTAGTTACAATAGAAACTAATATATTTACATGTAACTACTATATCAAACTAATAAACTAAATCAAACTACTAAACTAAATCAAACTAATATATTTACATGTAACTACTATATATTTACATCCAACTAAAATAAATCAAACTAACTACTATAAATTAAGTTACAATAGACAAAATCCATAAAATGAAGCTGCTGCAGAATGTCCTTGTCATCGCTTGAGATCCATAATCATATTTCATGGCCGCGTGTAGTAGATTCCTACACGCAATGACAGTTATATTAGAACATAATAATCTTAGTTTGTTAAGAGAGTAAGGTGAAAAAATATACCTGAGTCCCGTCTAATGTCTGGAAACCCATAAATGTGTCACGCGAAGCAGCAGCACCTGAACTGGATTCCCTCTCAAGACATGTGCGACTGTTATGCCCTTGACGCCAACATTTACCACACGACATCGTAGACTTCCTCTTAGAAATTATTGACGTAGAAGGCTCATCGACATCGCGCACTCTTTTCTTCTTCGGCCTACCAAGTTGGGGCCTTCTCTCGGGTGGAACGATTGGGATCCGATTCTCTGCTGCCGGCCACATCTGTTGGCCATTAATGGGACGAATGAAATGTGAGTACATCTCTAAATATGTATCCCGATGATAGTATATATGGACGAAATTTTCCACCGGCTCTCTCATGAAATAAAAGCATGGAATGGCATGAACACATGGGATGCCAGTAAGCTCCCATCTCCGACATGCGCACACACCTTCATTCAGGTCAACGGCAAATTGTTCGTTGCCGTTGCTGACCTCAAACCTTGCGTCTCCCGCTAACTCAGCACTCCAACCGTGAGCTGCCTGTTTGAGATTCTCTAGCTTTTTCCTAATCTTAGGACACAGTACATCGTCTGACTTGAGCATCTCTTCGTATTTTTTTACAATTCGAGTCATCATGGTCTTTCGAATCATCTCGAACATAGTCAGGATTTGTTTGTCCCTGGCCAGTAATATAGCTGCATTGAAAGACTCGCATAAATTGTTCAAGCCCAAGTCGCACTTCGGAATTAGCGAAAACACATGAGTAGCCCAACTGCTAGGGGGCGTTCTTCGAAGCCATGCATGGGCATCCGGGTTTATCTCATGCACTTTCCTCATTGCTATCTCAAAATATTCCTGTGTGGTTGCCCTTGCTGCATTCCACATAGCATCTCTATACGCTATGCCACGAAATCGTCCTTTGAAGTTGGAATACATATGCCTCTGGCAAAAACGATGTTCAGCTAAACCAAATGTGTTATCCACAGCAGCCAACAACCCCTGAAATTTTAAAGAAAAACAAAGTCAGTATAAAACAATACAACTGCAATACCCGAATAATAATAATAATAATAATAATATATACCTTTTGTCGATCCGACACAAATGTCTATCCTCGTCCAAGGTCAATGCCTAAATCGTCCTGCAATAACTCCAAAAACTACAGCCATGAGTCTTTGCATTCTTTCTCCACGTTGGCAACAGCAATGGGATATACGCCATTGTTGCCATCAATACTCACGGCCGTGAGTAATTGGCCGGGGCAGGAGCCCTTCAGATGGCATCCATCTAAACATATAATGGGTCTGCCCTGTTCTAACAAACCTGACACACAAGCAGCCATACATATGTACATTCTTTCAAATATCATCTTCTTATCTCGCCCTTCGCCCACCACGTGACCATGTATTTTCACTGTACTGCCTGGATTTGATCTGAATATTTCTTCTGCGTACGAACGCACTAGTTTAAATTGTTCTTCGCTCCTCCCGTAATTAAGTTCTTTAGCTTCGGTTCTTCCTCTTCTTGCAAGACTTGGCTTAATGTTCACCTGATGTTCCTTCCTCACTGTCTCGATTATATCAGGAATGGGCCAGTCAGGTTGACTCTTGAACCTATCTGAATAATACGTTGCCAACCACTTTGCCGAAGTGTAACACCCGGTATTTTTCCATGTAATTATTTCCCCGAATAATTAAGCGGGATTACTCCGATATTAATGCAATGACTGTTTTTAATAAAATTGTAGATGTGATTAATCGAACGAGGGTGATTCGTGAGACCGAATCGATTAACTAAATAATGTTTTAGTTAAAAACTAATGGAAGGGCAAATTAGGAAGAAATTAAGGTTGGTTAGAGGGAACTAATGAGTGTTTGACACTTGGCAAACTTGTTGGAGAAGCCAAGCTCCTCTTCCTCTCTTCTCTTCCTCCTACGTGAATCACTCTTCTCTTCTTTCCTCTTCTCTGTTTTCTCTCTTCCAGATAACCTAGACAAAACTTCAAAACTCCACTTCTCCTGCTTTCTCCTGTTATCTAAAGTAAAGGTAACCTTCTTTCACTAGTTAACAAGTTTAGGTTAGTTAAACGTTAGTTTTTATTTTTTTTTAGAAGTTTAGGTTAATGTCCGATTTTGCATGCTTCAAGTTCGCGAACCAACGTTGTTGTGCGCGCATAGCTTGCTGCATTTCGGACAACAGGTAAGTTCATACGTATAGGTTTGGCCCTTAAGGCCCTACAATACAGAGGTACTAAGTTTTATGTTGTCGGGATTTCTGTTGGGTAGTTAAACCATAGGTTATGTTTTAGGTTAAGTGTGTTCTGTTTTATATTCTGCTTATTATTCTGTCGCATGTCTATGAATGTTCATGCATACACGTTTTTCTCTGAAAGTCATGAAAATGTTTTCTGCACACGGTTTGAAGTTAAGTAAGATAAAACCTGTAATGTAATGTATGGTTAAGTGTGGACGAGGACTGACATCCTGTTATGTACTCCTGTTATGTCCTGTTGTGACATGTACTCCTATTGCGCCAGCTCTTCCTCCCACTTATACATTCCTGTCCAGTGAAACGTAATGTAATGTAACGTTCATGTATTTGAAAATGTCCATTTACAGCATATGCATCACTTTGCATCGTATGATCTTACTGAGTTCTAGGCTCATAGTTGAACTCCATGTTGTAAGTATGGACCCTCCAGATGAGGACATTGTACCTCAGGATGATGAGTTGATGGAGTTGGCGAATCGAGCTCATGGGGTTTGGTTGCTGCAGTCAGACAAACGTTATCCCTGTGAGAGTGTATTTTTGAAGTATGTCAAGTCCTGTATAGCTTTTGAAATTCTCAAACCGATGTATAGAGTTTGCGTATATGTTTTAAAACTTCTGTTTTAGTGAATTTTTGAAAAACATATGTCAGGTTCTACTCAGCCTCGGTAATATTTAAACGTTGTATTGAACCTGTCAATGTATTTAAAATCCTCTATATTCGACAGTTGTATTTATATATTTTGAAATATTCTGGAACTACCTTGAGTTTTCTCAATTAGTTTGTGCATGGATGGTCTCTGGTTTTAGAGCTATCCATGCAGTTTATTTTCTTGAACTTCTGTCATGTTCTCTAACTTCTGTCGTGTTTTCATGCGTGTTTTAAAACTATGTTTTGAATCGGGTTTTTAGTGAATTTTGAAGTTTTATGCCTTCTGTTGTTATGTCTTCTGTTTATATGTCATCCTGTTAAATGTTGTCACCCCAGTCATCCGCCCCAGTCATCCGCCACAGTCATCCGCTCCAGTCATCCGCCCCAGTCATCCGCCCCAGTCATCTGCCCCAGTCATCCGCCCCAGTCATCCGCCCCAGTCATCCGCCTCACATCTTCCACCTTATATCTTCCACTCTACGTTTTCCACTTCTGTGATCAGATTTATGTCTTCCATTTTTATGCTTTAAATTTTATATCCTCTATTTTAAAAGCTTTAAATTTTTTAAAGTTCAAAAAAAAATGTCACCTCTTAAATGTCCGGTGTGAGGCTCGCCGGCCCCGATCGGGTTGAAATGTCCCGGAGTGATGGGTCCTCGGCTCCGACCGGGTCGGGGGTCGTCACATGAAGTGTGTCAATTATCAAGTGTCCTTGCACAGTTGTGATCGTTACGGTAGGACTTTATTTGGAAGGTCGCCTCATTTTGCATGACCGAAGCATGCAGATGCCAGTTACAATCTCCTCCTTGACATTTTGTCGTTAGTCTCTTCGTCTCACTTTTAACAAATCTGATATCAAATCCTTTTTGCAAAGCATACCTTTTTACTTCGTCTCTAATGGCCATTAAAGAACCATATTGTCTACCCACAGCAAAATCACCCGAATTTTCTGCTCTTACTCGTATGCTTTGTGCCTCGTCATCATCCGAATTAAACGGTTCACGAAGCTTGTCGTCTAAGGTTTGCGATACTGAATGCACCTGTATTTCTCCTTCACCCTCTAAGTGATCAAATAGATGAATAGCACTGTATATGGGAGCGCGATCCTCCATATACCACTCTATGTTTGCAGGCTCATTTGCATCAGCCATTTTTGACGAATAGCTGCAAATTTTATTAAATGCTCAAAAAATCAGAACAAATCGTAAATTTTAACCAAACAATTCAAAAACAAAACAAATCAATTCAAAATTGACACATAACCTGCAATAATTTTGGCCGAATCGTCAGAGAACAGAGAACAGAGCACAAGATTGTATTACAATTGTGGAGATCAGACGCACTGTCAGACGGTGATGACCGTCCTCTCTGTGAAAAATTGGGATATATCTCAAATTTGTTACCTAATAATTGAACGAAATAAATTACAAACGATGAATTCATACCCTGGAGTAAATTTCGGTCAAATTTATGGAAAAAGATCATCGCAGGTTGGAAAGAAAATCAATCCCGTCAAATTTATGGGGGCCGAAGGTTGGAGAGAAAATCGATCCGTCTGGGAAAAGATCGCCGTGAACGTCGGAGAGAAAATCGCAACGAGAGTGTTTTCTGTTTTATGCGCAATAAAAGCTCTCTGTTTGTGATATATACGAAAGAACGGACGGACTCTTCTTAAGAGAGTCCGTCCGTTCTAGCCCTAATTTAAAAGAACGGGCAAAATTCTAGAACGGACTGTCTCTTGAGAACGGACTGTCTCTTGATTGAAGAGACAGTCCATTCTAGGCAAAATTCGTGAACGGACTGTCTCTGCAAAACAGAGACAGTCCGATCTTGAGAACGGACTGTCTCTGTTTTGCAAGAGACAGTCCGTTCTCCGTCAAAATTCACAGAGGACGGTCATAAGACGTCCGCCGAGGTTTGTTTTGTTAATTTTTTCATACTTCAAGGTTTGGATCGTGAAAAATTTTACTTCAAAGTTTGAATCGAAAAAATCGGTTAGTTCGAGGTTCAAACTGGTAATTTCCCTAATTAGTGTGATTAATATAATAGATCATAATTAATTAAAATAAGTGATTAATTGCATCAATTAGTTATTGACATGACAATATTTAAGAATTATTATGTTAAAATATAAAGTAAATGTAACATTACTCTAATTTAAAGTTTGGAGTTACTTAATAGATAGCTTAATTGTTACATATGAATTGAAAATTATAAATTGTTATAAATTGATTCTCAATCATTTTATTATTCATCATTACTTAAAATCTTTACTTCTTTTTTTATTTTCACGTAGATGTTTTAGTTGATTTTATAAGAAATTTTTGTACCTTGTTCCATGTGGGTATGATATATGATCTTTGTTCACCGTATTATTTATTTTTTCGGAGAACAAAGTTACGAATAACATGCAGTCTTTGGTATAAAAGAGATGATATTGTACTAGCTTGGAAGACACTCTATAAATAATTCTCCACTTATAAACATATCTTTCAATAGATTTCATTTTCATGAACATAAAAAGCAAGTTGAATTTTAGTATTTCAATCAACCATGCTACTGTACGGATTATTTATTTATACTTTCCACCCACTATTTTTAACTACAATTGTTCGTATTTTTTTCTAAAACAAAGAATTATATTTTTTTTTTGGCATAAAGGATAATAATATTCTAAGAACATAGGGTCATTATAATGACTACATTTATAATATAAAGTCAAAGATTCAGATACATGAACCTAGTCCAAATATTATATTTAGCACGAGGGCAACTCTATTAATACTATGAATGAAGATTTACTTTGCTCTTTTAAAGTGATCTCCAAAAAAATATATTTAAAAAATAAATAGAAATATCTTCTATTTCCTCAAATTAAGTGAAAGTTTTAGCTCTATTTCATTTAAATAGAAATAGGTGTCGATAAAAGTCATTCAAAAATACGGAAAACGCTTCGAAAAAAAAATCGTTGTTCGTTTTTCTATTTAGTTTGGTTATTTTAGAGATATTGAGAATGAGAAAGTGCTCTCTCTCTCTCTCCTAAATAGGCGATTATGATGTTCATAAATTTAAACGAGCGACGGTCAATTAAAATTATGGGTAATGAGTGTGTATAGATTCATGAATCCAAGACAGAAAATGTTGATATCTTGAGGTCCCATCCCATTTTCCTTATTTTATTAAACTCATTTACATAAAATATTTAACAACTTGCCTGTTCTATGGCTTGCCACTAAAATTACCCATCCTACAAAGCAACATTTTTTGATAGGCTAATGTGTCGACTCGAACTCAAAGGTGTTGTACGTCAACACAACTTATAAGTGAGAGATACAATATGTGTTTAGAAGTCATAATCATGTGAACTAAGAATTAAGCGTCCATGCAACAATACTTTGCAAGACGATCAAATATATTGGTCCATTCGAAGTTGATATATCAATGTTAGACTTTTGCACTATTTTTTTTTTTTATATTTTTTGTCAGTTTTGATAAAAAAAAAAAAAAAATTTGTAACATGCATCGTAATTTCTCTTCTTGTGAATTTTCATGCCTTTACTGTGCAAAATTTGAATATGCACTTGAAGCAGACATTTTTACTATCATATATATCATTAGTTATAGAAAAACAAATAATGTAATCTATGTCTTTATCCAAGAAAATGTATTTCTAGTTTTCATGGTGTAATAATTTATGATATAGAATGACACGTTAGCGTTTCATAATCATAGTAATTACGTAATTCATGTATCATCGCCTTGAATTAGGCATACACTACATTTTGCTACCCCTCTTCTTTTTCATGCTCTTGTTTATCCTGGTTGAACTTTTTTAGTCAATCATAACCCTAAAAAATTTGTATGGGGAATTTATTTTCTCAGTGTCATTTTTTTATTAGACTAAATCATAATTGAAATACTTGATAATTTGATAGATGTGTACTTGAACACTCAATCTTGTGAAATAAAATATTAATTAATCAACTTGCAGCACACGTAATAATCTCTAAATATTTAATCCTCTTAAAGTGTCCTAATAGAACTTAGAGGTGATTATAATTGATAATTCAAACTTGTTTTGAAAATTTTTAATAACTGTTAATGAATTGTACCTTATCCAAAGTCCATGACATCATCATTGCTGAGAAATCTAGCAATAGTAATATTAAAAAAAAAAACAAAAAGCTATTTTAAAGGACAAACCAATAGAAATTGAACACGTGGATTGAGGTACCATGCCATGTCAGCAGACCAACCTAATCAAAGATGGGGTAAATGGGCCCCACAGCAGCCGCCGGCACATTGGACGCACGTGGATAAAATTGCAACCTCAGACAAATGTGGTCCTTACACTAAAGCAAAGTAACAATTTAATCCTAAAACAGCCTCCTTGCAACTTCCTCTCTCTCTCTCTCTCTACTTCTTCTGAATCATTTTTCTTCGCGTATAAAAGGAAGGTCGTATCTTTCTATTTTGGTCAGAAAAACAACCCTCAATTCCCCCACGAAACAAACAGAAAGTTTACAACTTTCTTCTTCTCCTAACCAATTTCACCAGAGTTCTCAAACACCTACAAATGGAATTGGAATTCCCGCCGGAATCACTGTTCTTCCTGCCGGAATCATTTTCCTGGAAAGAGCTCTTCGATCACCAAAACTCTCTCCCGTTCAACATAGACGACTCGCAGGAAATGCTCCTGTACGAAGCAGTAGCAGAGGGAGTAAAGTTAGAAGTTTCAGAAAGCAGCTCTTTCGGAGCGATTAAGGAAGAGGAAGCGAGCTCCGGCTCTGAAAAAGAAGGGCAGCCATTTAAGGCAAAGTCGTACAGAGGGGTGAGGAGGAGGCCATGGGGGAAGTACGCTGCAGAAATAAGAGACTCAACTAGGCATGGGATAAGGGTATGGCTGGGGACGTTCGAGAGCGCAGAGGCAGCTGCCTTGGCCTACGATCAAGCAGCATTTTCACTGAGAGGTTCAATGGCGGTTTTGAATTTCCCTGTTGAAATGGTGAGCCAGTCTCTTAAGGAAATCAAGTACGGATTTGAAGATGGCTGCTCCCCTGTTACTGCCCTGAAGAGGAAGCATTCGATGAGGAAGAAGGGTGGTTCTAGGAAGAGCATAAAAATGGCGGAGAAGAGGAAGAAGAGTGTAGTGGTTTTAGAAGACTTGGGGAGTGAGTATTTAGAGCAGCTCTTGAGTTTATGTTCTTCAGATGCTCCAAATTCTTTGTGATTTTTTTTTTTTTTTTTTTTTTTTTTTTTTTTTTTTTTTTGGAGATTTTGAAAGATGTGATAGTGCTCTTAGATTTGATCTTTAAGTTCGAATCCATGTCTCTCTTTTGTATAGTTCGAATCCATGTCTCCCTTTTGTATAGTTGAGAATGAGCATGCAATACAAACTTATTCGATAACCGTTCTATTTGATCTCGACAAATGAGACTGAGACTCAGCCTTATTTACGATTTTATATTTTTTAATAAATTCATGTAAATTACCGTTCACGTAATGATCTTATCATTTGCCTATTGTTTTACTTTTTCATTTATTATTCCATTGGTAGCGATAATGTTCATCAATTATCTTCTATTTTTTTAAATAAAAATAGATGATCTGAATTTTATTTGTGCATGACACAACTTTATGATGTAACAAATTATGAAAAGTAGAGTGTTGTGGTTCATGGAATTTGAATTTAAAAAGGTAAAAAAAAAAAAATAATTAAAATTGGAACGACGTGGAGTTAGATGAAGAGTTCGCTAAATTTAGTATACTAAATCTAGGAAATTGATATTAATATAACATCTGTCACATGTTAAAAGCAATAATGCTAGTTTTAAAAATAATTATTCTTAATATAAGAGTAATGTTATGTTTATATTCTTATTTTACTTTTTAAACATATTCGATTATGTGTCAAATACTTATTAGTGCAATTCAAGTAACAAATAATTATTTATTTTATTAATTGAATATTAATTGCCCAAATCATTGTTTGACACGTCAGTAAGGGTATTTAGAGAGTAAAATAAGAAAATAAATGTAACTTTATTTATATGATAATCTAATCCACGAAGACAAAAGGGCCCCCAAGATATTTTGTCATTTATTTAAAATTTAATTATTTAAATTACATTTCTATTTTTATAAGTGATTTTCATATCTCTTAAACTAAACTACAATTTCTTATTTTATATGATAACAATATTGACTTCTTCGAAAAATACAAATAGATTTTGTGACAGCCCGACACCGGAACCCGATCAGAGTCCGGGATCGGAGCCATCACCCCGGGACAGATAACAGAAAACGGGGACTATTTTTTTTTTGAACATAAACAGGATGAGCTTTTAAAGTAAACTCGTAATCTTTTCAGAGGAAGGGAAAGACAGGCTTCAGAAATACATGACGGAATTACAGGATAAAGCAGGAAGCAGAAATAAATAAACAGACGGAAGACTTAGTTTAAGAGGGGCAGCGGTGAATTCAAATAAGACAAAATTGAACAGTGACCGGTGGATTAAAATGTGAACAGGGTTCAGCGGAAGAGACTGGATAAAACTGGGCAGAAGAGGTGGTGACGTCAACCGGAAGATGGGTGACGTCAGCGGAAGACACAGACGGTAACTGAGATCGGATGAGGAGATGACGTCAGCCGGAAGATGGACGACGTCAACCGGAAGATATAAGCATTATACTGGCGGATAAACTGGGATGACGTCAGCCGGAAGACATATTTACACTGAGCGGAAGACTTGGGTGGATGACTAAGTTGACTTTGGCTGGGGCGGATGACTAAATTGACTTTGACTGGGGCGGATGACTAAGGCATATAACTGGGCGGATGACTGGGGCGGATGACAGAATTGACAACATTTAACAGGATGACATATCAACAGAAGACATAAAACTTCAAAATTTATTAAAAACCCGATCTCAAAACATAGTTTTAAAACAACATATTTGACAACATGACAGACAACATGACAGAGATTCGAGAAAACAAACTGCATGGATAGCTCTAAAACTCGAGATAATCCATGCACACACTAACAGAGAAAACTCAAGGCAGTTCCAGAATATTTCAAAATATACATTCAACTGTCAGACAGAAGTTTTAAGAACAACATCCACACAGATTTTTATACCTCGTTTTGAAGATCCCAAAAGTTTTACAGAACTTGACATACACTTCAAACGTTTTAAAACCCCAAAACAACTTGCACAAAACTTGACATAACTTTACATAAAACACATTCTCACAGGAATGACATTTGTCTGACTGCAGCAACCATCCCGTGAGCTCCTCCTGCCAACTACATCAACTCATCAGTTTGAGGCTCAAGCTCCTCATCTGGAGGGTCCGTACCTACAACATGGAGTTCAACTATGAGCCTAGAGCTCAGCAAGAACATACAATGCAGAGTGATGAACGTGCTATGCATGAATCTTTTTCAAATACATGAACATTACATTACATTTCACTGGACAGGAAGGTATAAGTGGGAGGAGGAGCTGGCGCAACAGGATGTACATGCCACTTCAGGACATAACAGGAGTACTTGACAGGATGCCAGTCCTCGTCCACACTTAACCATACATTACATTACAGGTTTTATCTTACTTAACTTCAAACCGTGTGCAGAAAACTTTTTCATGACTTTCAGAGAAAAACGTGTATGCATGAACATTCATAGACAGGCAACAGGATAATAAGCAGAATATAAAACGGAACACACTTAACCTAAAACATAACATTGGCTTAACTACCCAACAGAAGTCCCGACAACGTAAAACCTAGTACCTCCGTATTGTAGGGCCTTAAGGGCCAAACCTATACGTATGAACTTACCTGTTATCCTCGATACCGTTAGCCGGAAGTCTCGGAAATGCTCGAACCTGTACATGTACATTCAGAAAATAAACAAGCTGCAAATGCTAACAAATAAGTTAGAAGAGTCTGTTCCAAACTCATTCAAACCCTTAGAAAACAAACCGGTGTGTTTTCATCCAAAGATAGTGAGTTTTCACCAAAAACCGAAACCCTAAACTTTGGTAAAAACTCACATTAAACTTGTCCAAACTTGTTAGCATTAAAAGACGCTCACCTTTGCTGAAAAAACGGAGAAATGCTGGAGAAACAAAGTGTGGAAGTTTTGTTTCAATCGCTTGGAAGAGAGAAAGCCGAGAGAGATGAGGGGAAGCAGAGAAGTGAATGAACATTCACGTAGGAGAAAGAACTTAACTTCTTCAACAAGCTGCCACATGTCAATCATCTATTTGTTTTCTCCCACCAACCTTAATTTCTTCCTAATTTGCCCATTGACTTTTGTTTAGTCATACATTGGTTTAGTTAGCCTTTAGTTCGGTTCTCCCCTCATTAAATGCTCCACAATTTACAATAAAATAGTTATTGTAAAATGGCAATTTAAATCCATACAATAATCCAACAGATTAGTACATGACAAAAATGCCGGGTGTTACATTCCACCCACCTTAACAGAAATTTTGTCCCCAAAATTTGCCTAAGCAAAGAGGTCCGGATATTGAGCTCTGACATCCTCTTGTCTTTCCCAGGTGGCTTCCTCCACATTATGATTTCGCCATAAAACTTTCACCAATGGGACCACTCGATTTCGCAACACTTTGAGCGACATATCCAATATCTGTATAGGCCTTTCCTCATAGGTCAGCGTCGGCATGATATCAAAGTCCACATGTTCTACTATCTGGGTTGGATCTCGTACGCACTTTCTCAGCATTGACACATGGAAAACATTGTGGACCCCATCCATCGATGCTGGCAACTGTAGTTTATAAGCCATGTTTCCCACACGCTTCAGGATGGGAAAAGGGCCAATGAACCGTGGGCTGAGCTTTCCTTTCTTACCGAACCTCATTACGCCCTTAAAGGCGACACCTTCAGGAATACCTCATCGCCCACAGCGAATTCTAAGTCTCTTCTTCTATTGTCCGCATAACTCTTCTGTCGACTCTGAGCAATTTTTATTCGTCGTTTGATAGCAGCTATCACCTCAGACATCTGCTGTAACATCTCAGGGCCGATAAGCCTGGTTTCTCCGACCTCATCCCAACACAATGGGGATCTACACTTTCTGCCATAAAGTGCTTCATATGGAGCCATGCCGATCGTAGCCTGATAGCTATTGTTGTAGGCAAACTCCACAAGTGGCAAATATCTACTCCAAGGAGCATGGAGTTCCAGCACGCACGCCCTTAACATATCTTCCAATGTCTGAATCGTTCTCTCAGATTGTCCATCCGTCTGTGGGTGAAACGCCGTGCTGAAGTCCAGTCTAGTGCCCAAAGAGCTTTGTAAGCTTTTCCAAAACTTGAAAGTGAATCTAGGATCCCGGTCTGAAACAATCGACACCGGAATACCATGCAGCTTAACAATCTCACTGATGTACAGCTCTGCATACTGATCCATAGAGTACGTTGTCTTCACAGGTAGAAAGTGGGCCGACTTCGTCAATCTGTCCACTATGACCCAAATGCTATTATGGCCCTTGGCTGTTCTTGGAAGGCCAACGACAAAGTCCATTGTAATGTTCTCCCACTTCCATTCTGGAATCGGAAGAGGTTGAAGCGTTCCACTCGGTCGTTGATGTTCAGCTTTGACCTGTTGACATATCATACAAGACTCCACATACTTGGCCACTTCATTCTTCATATTCGGCCACCAGAAGTGAAGTTTCAAGTCTTGATACATCTTCGTGCTTCCAGGATGCACAGAGAAAGAAGACGAATGGGCTTCCGATAAGATGTGCTTCTGTAGTTCCTCGTCTTTCGGAACATACCATCTATTTTTGAACTTCAGAATTCCATCTCCCGAATAACTGAAATCGGAAGAAGCCATTGGTACTTTGCTCACCATATCAGCCATCTCCTTTGAATTGGTCTTCTGGGCTTCCTTAATTCGGTCCAGGACGGAGGGCCGCAGTGTTAAGTCTGCTAGTATGGCCGATAGCCCAGAAATTACCTCCATATCGAACTTCTGTATCTCCGTCCTCAAAGGCATTGATACGGTCGACATAGCTGGTTGCACAGTAGTTGGCATCCTGCTCAGTGCATCAGCTACTACATTAGCTTTACCAGGGTGATATTTGATCTCGATGTCATAGTCTTTCACAAATTCGAGCCACCGTCGTTGCCTCATGTTTAACTCTTTCTGGGTAAATATGTACTTCAAGCTTTTGTGATCCGAAACACCTCACATGATTGCCCATACAAGTGGTGTCTCCATACTTTCAGCGCAAATACAACTGCCGCTAACTCAAGGTCATGAGTAGGGTAGTTTTGTTCATGGTTCTTCAATTGTCTGGATGCATATGCTACAACCTTCCCTTCTTGCATTAATACACATCCCAAACCAACCTTGGACGCATCACAGTACACGCTGAATTTACCGTCTTCAACTGGCAATACTAATAGAGGAGCAGTGGTTAATTTCTGCTTAAGTGTCTGGAAGCTTACCTCACATGCTTCAGACCACCTGAACTTGATGCCCTTCCTTGTTAAGCTGGTCATAGGCTTTGCTATCACAGAAAATCCCTTGATGAATTTCCTGTAATAACCAGCTAGTCCGATAAAGCTCCGTACCTCGCTTGCATTCCTTGGCCTTGGCCAGTCTCTTACAGCCTCAATCTTGGCCTGGTCCACAGATACTCCTTCAGCAGACACCACGTGGCCTAGGAAATTAATCTTATTCAGCCAGAATTCACACTTTGATAGCTTGGCATATAGTTGATGCTGCCTCAGAGTCGATAGCACAATTGCCAAGTGCTCCCCATGTTCGGCCTCACTCCTGGAGTAAACCAGGATGTCGTTGATAAAGACGATCACAAACTTATCCAATACATCCTGGAATATCCTGTTCATCAGGTCCATAAATGCCGCCGGAGCATTTGTTAACCCGAACGACATCACCAAGAACTCGTAATGCCCGTATCGGGTCCTGAAGGCGGTCTTTGGAATATCATCTGCTCTAACCTTCAACTGGTAATAACCGGAGCGCAAGTCAATCTTAGAAAATACCCGAGCTCCTTGTAGCTGGTCAAATAAATCGTCAATTCTAGGCAACGGGTACTTATTCTTGATAGTCAACTTGTTCAGCTCACGGTAGTCAATACACATCCGTAGGGACCCATCCTTCTTCTTGACGAACAAGATGGGAGCGCCCCACGGAGAGAAACTAGGGCGCACAAAGCCCTTGTCCACTAACTCTTTCAGCTGAGTCTTCAATTCCTTCAGCTCGATTGGTGCCATGCGGTACGGATTCTTTGATACTGGTTCCGCACCCGGATATACGTCAATTCCAAACTCGATTTCGCGATCAGGTGGCAACCCCGGTAAGTCATCTAAGAAAACCTCAGGAAAGTCTCGGACTACCGGAATATTTCGAAGTTCCACCTCACCTTGCCTTCGTATGTCTATTACATGGGCCAGAAATCCAATGCACCCTGACTTCATCAGCCGTTGAGCTTTTAAGGAAGATATAATAGGCATACAGTGTTTCTTCGGTACCGCCTGATAAGAGAATTCTACTTCATTCGGGCGTTTAAACGACAGTAGCCCGGACCTACAGTCGATGGTGGCATGATGTCTAAACAGCCAGTCCATCCCCAGAATGATATCGTACCCTTTCATACCAATAACGATAAGGTTGGCGTACAACTTCTAGTCTCCTACTGACACTATATCGCCCCGTACCACCTGCTCGGAGTGCATAAACTCTCCGGACGGTAGCATAATGCTGTAGGGCTGATTTGACGATGTGCAATTCACCTTTTGTCTAACTACGAAGTCCATGGCCACAAACGAATGTGTGGCCCCCGTGTCCCATAAAGTATAAGCAGGTACCTCATACACCAAAATTGTACCTGTGATTGCTGTGTGCAAATCAGCATCATCAACATCTTCCATCATTGTAAAAACTCTGGGTACGGCTTGACCTGCTCTGGTGTCGGGCATTGGGCAATCCCGAACAAGATGGCCTACTTTGCCGCATCGGAAACATTGGCCAGTGTAGAGCCTACATTCCCCCGTATGATTTCTCTGGCAACGTGGGCATGCAGGAAGCTGAGGAGCTCCCATAGGTCTTTTCCCTTTATCCTGATAAATGGCAACTTCATTGGGTCTTTTGACACCTCTGTTCTGTTGCTGCCGTGGTTGCCCAAACTGTCCCTTTTGTTGTTGTTGTTGCTGCTGAGGGGCATCCTGCATGATTCTCTTTGATATATATCTCTGAGACTTTGCCTCTAAGGCTTCCAACTGATAAGCCTTAGCTACCACCTTTGTGTATAGGGGCCTCGTCAAATCCCCCGTATGTAATCCCTCGTAAGAGGTCCATCTTCAAACCCTGGATAAACTGATGCACCTTATTTTCATCAGTGGCCACAAGGTGGGGTGCATAACGGGATAATGGATCGAACTTCTGAACATACTCGGCCACCGTTCCAAACTGTCGTAGTCGAGAGAATTTCAGTAACTTCTCCTTCCTTATGCTGCGGTCAAAGTACTTCTCGTAGAAGAGTGTTTTAAATCCCTCCCAGCTTAATGCCACAGTGGTTGACTGCACTGTGTCCCACCAAAATCCAGCACTCTTGGTGAGATTAAATGAGGCACACATCACTTTCTTGTTTTCCTCCACTTCTGCATAATTTAGCATACGTTCAATCTGCCGAATCCATTCTTCGGCGTGAGTAGGATCAGTTGATAACCCATCGAACATAGGCGGTTGGAGACGCCGAAATCTCTCTCCACTAGTGTCACGTGGAGCATTCGCATGGTTGTTATTATTCCCATTATCTTCTCTGGCCATCATGCGTTCCATCATACGTGACTAAACGCCGACCAGCTCGGTTAACCTATTGAGGGCGTCGCCTCGGTCATTTGCATCGCCTTGATTCCCTCTCACCATTTCTACTAAACCCTATAAACAGAATAACCTAACTTAGTAAATAGAACTTTTACAGAAATTTGTAAACACTTACAGTTGGTGAAGCGACCTCACGTGGTGGATTGCGCAGTCAGACATTTCACAGAATCGGTTTTAAAACCTTATCTCTCTGATACCATTACTGTGACAGCCCGACACCGGAACCCGATCAGAGTCCGGGATCGGAGCCATCACCCCGGGACAGATAACAGAAAACGGGGACTATTTTTTTTTTTAACATAAACAGGATGAGCTTTTAAAGTAAACTCGTAATCTTTTCAGAGGAAGGGAAAAGACGGGCTTCAGAAATACATGACGGAATTACAGGATAAAGTAGGAAGCAGAAATAAATAAACAGAAGGAAGACTTAGTTTAAGAGGGGCAGCGGTGAATTCAAATAAGACAAAATTGAACAGTGACCGGTGGATTAAAATGTGAACAGGGTTCAGCGGAAGAGACTGGATAAAACTGGGCAGAAGAGGTGGTGACGTCAACCGGAAGATGGGTGACGTCAGCGGAAGACACAGACGGTAACTGAGATCAGATGAGGAGATGACGTCAGCCGGAAGATGGACGACGTCAACCGGAAGATATAAGCATTATACTGGCGGATAAACTAGGATGACGTCAGCCGGAAGACATATTTACACTGAGCGGAAGACTTGGGTGGATGACTAAGTTGACTTTGGCTGGGGCGGATGACTAAATTGACTTTGACTGGGGCAGATGACTAAGGCATATAACTGGGCGGATGACTGGGGCGGATGACAGAATTGACAACATTTAACAGGATGACATATCAACAGAAGACATAAACTTCAAAATTTATTAAAAACCCGATCTCAAAACATAGTTTTAAAACAACATATTTGACAACATGACAGAGATTCGAGAAAAAAAACTGCATGGATAGCTCTAAAACTCGAGATAATCCATGCACACACTAACAGAGAAAACTCAAGGCAGTTCCAGAATATTTCAAAATATACATTCAACTGTCAGACAGAAGTTCTAAGAACAACATCCACACAGATTTTTATACCTCGTTTTGAAGATCCCAAAAGTTTTACAGAACTTGACATACACTTCAAACGTTTTAAAACCCCAAAAAAACTTGCACAAAACTTGACATAACTTTACATAAAACACATTCTCACAGGAATGACATTTGTCTGACTGCAGCAACCATCCCGTGAGCTCCTCCCGCCAACTACATCAACTCATCAGTTTGAGGCTCAAGCTCCTCATCTGGAGGGTCCGTACCTACAACATGGAGTTCAACTATGAGCCTAGAGCTCAGCAAGAACATACAATGCAGAGTGATGAACGTGCTATGCATGAATCTTTTTCAAATATATGAACATTACATTACATTTCACTGGACAGGAAGGTATAAGTGGGAGGAGGAGCTGGCGCAACAGGATGTACATGCCACTTCAGGACATAACAGGAGTACTTGACAGGATGCCAGTCCTCGTCCACACTTAACCATACATTACATTACAGGTTTTATCTTACTTAACTTCAAATCGTGTGCAGAAAACTTTTTCATGACTTTCAGAGAAAAACGTGTATGCATGAACATTCATAGACAGGCAACAGGATAATAAGCAGAATATAAAACGGAACACACTTAACCTAAAACATAACCTTGGCTTAACTACCCAACAGAAGTCCCGACAACGTAAAACCTAGTACCTCCGTATTGTAGGGCCTTAAGGGCCAAACCTATACGTATGAACTTACCTGTTATCCTCGATACCGTTAGCCGGAAGTCTCGGAAATGCTCGAACCTGTACATGTACATTCAGAAAATAAACAAGCTGCAAATGCTAACAAATAAGTTAGAAGAGTCTGTTCCAAACTCATTCAAACCCTTAGAAAACAAACCGGTGTGTTTTCATCCAAAGATAGTGAGTTTTCACCAAAAACCGAAACCCTAAACTTCGGTAAAAACTCACATTAAACTTGTCCAAACTTGTTAGCATTAAAAGACGCTCACCTTTGCTGAAAAAACGGAGAAATGCTGGAGAAACAAAGTGTGGAAGTTTTGTTTCAATCGCTTGGAAGAGAGAAAGCCGAGAGAGATGAGGGGAAGCAGAGAAGTGAATGAACATTCACGTAGGAGAAAGAACTTAACTTCTTCAACAAGCTGCCACATGTCAATCATCTATTTGTTTTCTCCCACCAACCTTAATTTCTTCCTAATTTGCCCTTCCATTGGTTTTTGACTAAATTGACTTTTGTTTAGTCATACATTGGTTTAGTTAGCCTTTAGTTCGGTTCTCCCCTCATTAAATGCTCCACAATTTACAATAAAATAGTTATTGTAAAATGGACAATTTAAATCCATACAATAATCCAACAGATTAGTACATGACAAAAATGCCGGGTGTTACAGATTTTTTTTCTTAATTTAAGGAAAAAACACAAACATAAAAAGGGCAATTAACTATTATTAGAGTTTAATAATTTGTCTTTCTAATAATCATTTAAGAAATAAAGATTTCTTCGAAAAGAATATAAATTTAGGTTCAAAATCATGATTTTTTTTTAAGGAAAATTAGCATTTTGAGAGACAGAATTTAACAACCTCTCCTATGTTGGGTATAATGTGCCCAACAAGCAAATGTTATGAACATTTTTATTTCATGTAATTAATAAATAATTTTTATGATTAATTTTTTATGTTTACATTATACGATATGTTTTATAAATTCAAAGAAAAATCATTGATTATTGTACAATTTTAAATTTACATATATGTTGATATATGTGAGATTAAATTTAAAAAAATATAATCACACTAATCCATAACTTATATTTGAAGTATATGATCTTTAAATTAATAAAGTTATAAATACAGATCACTTCGTTGAAAATATATAGTCATATCTTGACTATATATGTAGTGACATAAAGTGATTATATTTTATAGAACTAGACCAGATGAAATTATATTATCCTTATAATATCTGTTAAATGAAGAACAATTAATTTTATTATAATGATGGTCATATATGTATGATATTAATTTATTGTATTTAGTAGACTCCTATTTCATTTCAATTTATTCTTTAATTTACTCGATATAGTTTTATACGTGCTACATTACATAAACCTTGTATTTTGGGAATAAATTAAATGAGTAGCTGAGAATGCTAATATTGATACAATGAAATCCATAATACAAGATTCTCTTGTTTATTAGTTTAGAGATTGAATAATTAGCGCGTAAATTCATAAATTTTATGAATTAATTGTTCAATTAAGAACTAATGGTAATAAAAAATAAAGATATAATATGAGAGGTTAACAGATTTTATACCTAGCTCTATTATGAATCTTAACGAAGAATTAATATATATGTAATGACTATATCAATGAATATTATTTTGAGTAAATATACTCTATAGTTCTAAGAGTGCAACTCTAGGTATTTAGTGGAATAACTCTAGAGTTAATAATTGTATTAATTAATATAAAGAATTTATATTAATTAACAAATATTATTGAAACTTAGGACTATAGATCCATCAGTCATTCAGTCATCTTATATCACTATTCAAATTTTCATGTTATAAGAAAAAATATATAAATGATTAATTATGATTAATCATTTATAAACACTCAAATGAATATATTATGATTCGAAATATATAAATAGTTTTATATTTTGAATTCAAAATAAAATGTATCATCATATGAGATTATTTTAAGGATTTAAATTAGATTTGAAAAATCTCATGGATGAGATTTCATCTTCAAATTTAAATTGAAGTTTGTTATTTAACAAATTGTCAAAATTAGATTTTCAAATTTGATTTAAAGGTAGATTTGAAGAATTTGATCTGATGAGATTTGATCTACAATTGACTTATAGTTTGTTTAAAAACTTAAAATAGATCTAGAAAATCTCATAAAATGAGATTATCTTTAAAAAGTTATTTTCATAAATATATTCTAAAAATTGTTTTTTAGAATTTATGATTAATCAATAAATTTGATTTATTAGATTAATTATCTGCTAATGAAATCTAGTTAAGATTTATTTTTAAAAATTAGTTTTTATTAAAATAAATTTGAAATTTTTTTTAAATAGATCTATAAAAATGTCAAATGTGATTTGACAAACCTTGTCGGTCAGCTGATCTCCGTCCATTCTCAAAATACGCCATAGAACGGACGGCTGTTCTTCGATAAATGGTCGTCTGTTATTTCCAGTGACAGGTGGCACTTGAGACATCGGATTGGGCTCACAGGTTGGATGTGGAAACCATTCGTTGCACGTGATGTGCATAGTGCTCACGAACGGTCGGCTGTTTCCGGAGACTACTCGACTGTTCTCACCACACAGCCGACTGTTCATCGAGAATAGCTGCCCATTCTGCAAGAACAACCGACCGTTCTAGAATATTCACCCTTCGTTGGTAAATTGAAGGTGGAGAACGGTCGAATGTTCCATGGAAGGGCCAACAGTTCTAGAGAACTGACACGATTCCGCCTTCGAATGGGTCGTGTTCTACCTACAAATCGAATGGATGAAGGAAGAACCAGCAACAAATCTGCTGGTCCAAAAATAACAGAAAATCCAGATGCGATTTGGGTGACCAAACAATAACGAAATGCAACGAAATTTTAAAGATTTCTTAATATATGTGTCAGCATTATTTCCTTAAAATTTCAGGTCCAGAAAATGAGAAAATTGAAAATTATGTGAAGAACGCCAGATGTTGCCCGATGAGCAATCTTTTGTAAGCTCTTGGCATAACAATCTTCCAAGGAAGATTGTCAGCAAATGGAACGGGCTATGGCCACCTTCTTCGTGTTTCCTACTCTGTAAAGAGAGGGAAGAAAAGTGGAACGAAAGTTATTCAAGCAGCCGTGAGCTTGAAAGCTCAAAGGAGAGAATTCCTTCTCGGTTCTTGACCGAACCGAGCCTTATCGTTCACCGGTCTTCAACTCTGAAATCTTCAGACGAAATTAGGTTATTCTCATATCATCAACAACCATTACAAGCACCAATAACCATGTATTTATAGACCTAAGGTGGACTAGTTGTTGGGTTGGGCTTAGGCTGCAAAAAAGGCCAATGTGTGCTGATTAGACTCCACTCCTTTGCTGGTTTGGGCTCCACTTCTTTGTTGGTTTGGGCCGAGCTCTTCCTTTGCTTCAACCAACTTCCAACCACCATCTACCTTAACATATATCTAATGCTAATGCCTAAGGATATATACAACTATAAAACATTACACGAAGGCCAATGTTTATCGACAAAATACAAGGCTAAAAGTTTGCCAAAATAAAAAGAAAAAAATAAGTGTTCGGCTACAATTTTAATCCAAAGGGAGACAAATTCCTTCTTCAAGTGCTTCCCTCTTGAGTTCCCACGATAGCACGTGTAAAGGTTGATCCATGTCCTTTGTACTCGGCTCCCAATCCAAGTCGTCGAAGAGATCTTTGAAGCTATCAATACCTGCAAAAGAATTGAGCTTATTAGTAAATAGGTTTGATAAAGCTTGTGCCTTGGTTTGTGACCGAGTGACGGCTCTCTAGGGCATATCATCCTCCCCAGGTGATTGAGGATTTGACCTCAAATCCTTTAATTGGGTCGCCTCGATGTCATCATCGTCACCTTTGTAAGGAGTGAGATCTTGGACATTAAAGGTGGTTGAAATTCCATAGTCTCCAGGTAGCTCAATCTTATAAGCGTTATTGTTGATCATTTCAAACACCTTGAATGGTCCTTCAGCTCTAGGCAATAATTTGGATCTTCTCTTGACGGGAAACCTTTCTTTTCGCAAGTGTAACCAAACTAAGTCTCCTTCATTAAAGATAACTTCGCGGCGTCTTTTGTTGGCTTGTTTAGCAAATCTTTAATTAGTCTTTTCGATGGCTTTGCGTGCAGTCTCATGCAATTTTTTAACTCATTCAGCTTTGTCTGCTCCTGATGGATTAGCTAAGTCTTTTAAGGGTAAGGGAACAAGGTTTAGCGGTGTATATGGATTAAACCCGTAGGCAACCTCAAAAGGTGATTGTTGAGTGGTGGAATGAAGGGTACAGTTGTAGGCAAACTCCAAACCTAGAAGTACTATGTCCCAGTTAGATAGTTTCTTACCTACAACACTGCGCATGAGGGTACCAAGGGTCTTGTTGACAACTTCCGTTTGACCATCGGTTTGGGGATGAAAGGAAGTGCTAAAGCACAATTTAGTCCCCAACCTTTTCCACAAAGTGTTCCAAAAGGCACTCAAAAATTTAGTGTCACTATTCGAAACTATGGATTGTGGAATACCATGCAGGCAAATGACTTCTTCAAAGTATAGGTCAACTATTAGAGCAGAATCATCAGTCTTGGCACAGGGGATAAAGTGTGCCATCTTGGAGAATCAGTCGACGACAACCATTTTAGAGTCCTTAGTGCGTCCAGTTCGTGGTAATCCTAAAACAAAGTCCATACTAACCTCTACCTAAGGGTGTGATGGAACGGGTAAATGCATGAATAAGCCTTGAGGTAGAACTTTACTCTTAGCCTTCTTGCAAATTATACATGTCTCTAACACGCGGTGCACATCCTTCATCATGTGGGGCCAATAGAAGTGTTCCTTAAGCGTGTCTAAGGTCTTTTTCTCTTCAAAGTGACCTGCTAGACCTCCACAATAAGCTTTTTTGACAAGGCTTCGTCTTAAACTTCCTTGGGGAATGCACAACTTTTCCGCTTTAACCAAATAGTCATCCATGAAGCGGTATTCTCCTTCGGCATTGTCCAAACATTTGATGTAGATGAGTCCAAAGCCAGGGTCGGTTTCATAGTTCTCCTTAATCCAATCGAAACCAAAGAACCTAGTCCCTAACTCCGTAAGTAGAACGCGTTTTCTAGAGAGTGCATCAGCCACGACATTATTCTCCCCTTTTACATACTTAAGGGTGTACGGGAACCTCTCTAAAAATTCCACCTATGTGGCGTGTCTCTTGTTCAATTTATGCTGACTCTTGATGTGTCTCAAAGCTTGATGGTCAGTATTGATAACGAAATCTCGAGACAAGAGGTAATGTTGCCAATGCTCCAATGCTCTTATAACAGCATAAAATTCTTTATCGTAAGTGGAGTAATTGAGCATGGCTCCTTTCAACTTTTCACTAAAAAATGCAATGGGTTTCCCCTCTTGCATGAGTACGGCTCCTATGCCAACTCCAGAAGCGTCACTCTTAATTTCAAAAACTTTATTAAAGTCTGAGAGTGCAAGCACTAGTGAGTGGCATAGCTTGTTCTTAATTAGCTCAAAGCTCTTTTGGCAGGCTGAGGTGCAGGTAAACTCTTAATTTCTCTTTGTGCAATCCGTAAGTGATGAGACTATTGAGCTAAAGTCCTTGATAAACCTCCTATAAAAAGAGGCTAGTCCGTGGAAGCTACATACCTCGGTTAAAGAATTAGGTGTAGGCCAATCCTTAATGGCCTTGATCTTGTCAACATAAGCTTCAATTTCATCCTTCGAAATAACAAACCCTAGAAAGTAAACATTGTCTTGCACAAATGAACATTTGGTTAAATTTCCATACAACTGAGCTTTTCGTAGGGTTTGAAAAAGTATACTAAGATGGTTAAGGTGTTGGGTAAGGTCTAGACTATACACCAGTATATCATCAAAATAGACAACTATAAACTTTCCTAAGAAATCCTTAAGTACATGGTGCATAAGTCTCATGAATGTACTCGGGCCATTTGATAATCCAAAGGGCATTACCATCCATTCAAATAATCCATATTTTGTCTTGAAGGCGGTCTTCCATTCGTCACTTTCCTTCATTCTAATTTGATGGTAACCACTTTTGAGATCTATCTTAGAGAAAATAGTGGCCCCACTTAGTTCATCTAACATATCCTCGAGCCTAGGGATGAAAAATCTATATTTAATTGTAATTTAGTTCACGACCCTACTATCGACACACATCCTCATGGTGCCGTCTTTTTTAGGTACTAGAATGGTGGGTACTGCATAGGGACTCATGGACTCTCTTATGTATCCCTTATCCAATAGTTCTTGTACTTGGTCTTGCAACTTCTTGGTTTCTTCGGGGTTCATTCGATAAGCTGGCCGATTAAGTAACGCTGCTCCAGGTTGAAGATCTATTTGGTATTCAATACCACGTAGGGGAGGTAAACCTTTAGGTAAGTCTTCTGGAAATACATCTTGGAACTAATTGAGTAAAGTCTAACAGTTTCAGGGATAACTCCTAGCTTCATAACTCTATCTCGAAATAGTATCAAAATCAAGAGGATCTCCTCTACGTACAGACGCTTCCATTTGTTTCTTAGTCATAAATAGGTTAGCCTTGTTCTCAGCTTCTTTTCTTGCAGCGTCATCTTTAGAAATTTGCTTAGGGGTCATGGGAGCAAACTTGAAAGTCTTTCCTTCAAATTTAAGGGAATAACAATTAGAGTAACCATCATGGTGAACTCTTCGATCAAACTGCCAGGGTCGGCCTAAGAGTAAGTGGCTTGCGCTCATAGGTACAACATCACAGAGAACCGTATCCTTAAACTTCCCTAAGGAGAACTCTAGCTTCACTTGTTTAGTCACCTTAACGTCGTCCCTATCATCTAACCAGTGTAGCTTATAAGGGTGGGGGTGAGCATTAGTCTCCAGTTCTAATTTGGTAACTAAGTCCTTGGAGGCTATATTTGCACAACTACCTCTGTCAATGATCAGGAGCATAACTTATCCTTGATGTGACATCTACTATGGAAGATGTTGTCTCGTTGATAGTCATCTCCAAAACTCTTAGTAACGAGGACACGTCTTCTCACCATAAGTAGGGAACCTTCGGGAGCGTGAATAATCTCTTCTTGGGAATCACTCTTCTCCTCCTCATCTTCTTCTACCACTTCTTCTTGTTTGTCCTCACTTATAAACTCTCCAGTGTCCTCTTGGAGAATCGTCACTCGTCTATTGGGGCATTGAGCGATGAAATGACCAACGCCATGGCATTTATAGTACTTCATCTCTCGTGATCTAGGGAGATTGACAGTATCTACTAGGGTTTTACTACTTGATTCTTTGGGTAGCCAATTGCGCGTGAATGGTTTCTTTCATTCGGCTTGGGTGAAAGTCTTGCTTGGTTTAGGAGGCTTTGGTGTAACCTTTGGGCAGTCTTGGGCAGAAATTGCGGAGTAAAACTAGATTTCCTCTTTCTACTAAGTTGTCGCTACACTCTCATAGCCATCTGGACTACCGCATCAAGGGTCTCTGGGGGTGCAACTCAATAATGCCTCCTATATCTCGGTTCAGTCCTCGAATAAATCTTGCAAGCATTTGTTCCACAGGTTTGTCCATCTCTCCTTAAATTCTAAGGGTCTCGAACTCGGTGAGGTATTCTTCAACGGACCGACCTCCTTGTCTTAGGTTTTGGATTTGTAAGAACAGTTCTTGTCGGTATTAGGTAGGAATGAATCGCTTGGTCATGAGAGATTTCATTAATCTCCACGTGGTAATGGGGTCATCTCCTATATTTTGTCTTTGGGATTTAATGTTGGACCACCAAAGGGCTGCATATCCCATGAGTTCTACTAAAACTAATTGGATTTTAACCTTATCTGAATAGTCATAATAATAAAAAACTTTCTTCACTTTATCTATCCAATCAAAGAAAGTATTACCATTGCATGCGCCATTGAAAGGAGGAACATGCAACTGAACGCTCCTCAAATCATTTAATTCCTTTCGACGACTCGACTGAAAATTTTCTTTTTCGTCAAGGGTCTGCTCATCATTATCTTGATAGTCAAAGCCTTGAAATCTCCTCCTATGGTTATCAGGTCGTTCAACATTTGGATAGGTTTCTTGGTTTGGGAATCTCCTTCTAGGATTGTTGAGTCTATCCATAGGTGTAGGCTATCGAGAGGGTTCTCTAGAATTGCACTTGCTAAGGGTCTCCATAATTTGTTGTATGCCAAGGGTTAGGTCTCGAAGTTGTTGGCCTAGGTTAGTGACTTCTCCACTAAGACCATTCAATTGTCCTTGCAAGCTTGACTCTCCTTCTTGAGAGATGTGGGTCTCGGGTTGGGGAAGGTCCTTGTCCCGGTTCGATTCTTGATTCATATTTTGATTTGGCTCTCGGCTAATTCCACTCCTAGTCTTCATTCATGTGGTTTCTAAAGTTTTAGGAAGTAAAATTTTAATTAGGTTTAAGTTGTTCCTAGGTGTTAGGAAAGGTAACGGTGATGAACCTAACTAGAAAGCTTAAACTACAGTTTTTTTAGAAAAACACGATTGTCACAGGCATAGCTATGATTGCATTGTAGAGCTCTTCGAAAGCTTCAATTTTCTGGGTGACACGTAAAAATCTGACACTCGTAGCCAAAATTATGGCTGTTTTAAGGGAGAAAGGTCAAATTCACTATCTACCAATTATCCTATGTAGGATCGTGATTGTCTAAGAGAGAAAGAGAGAGAGAGGGGGGGGGGGGATGAATTAGAAATTACTTGCCCTAATTAATTTTATGCAATCCAAATTAGGTTTATATGATCTTATCTCTTTATATGAAATTACTCAAATAATCGCAGACAAGCAGACAAGCCAAAGTAAAAGAGAGAGAGAAAAATGACCCAGAGTTTTTAACGTGGTTTGGCCAATCCTGCCTACTTCCATGCTCCAAGGCTCCCCCTTGAAGATTCTTCCCTTCTCCTCACGAGAAAACTAGATCAAACTTTTCGGGTGTCGATCTACTAGCCTTTTACAAATCTGGATTGCTCTTCACGGGCGACAATCCACTGCCTTATAGGTTTTACAAGGTGAAAAGTGATTTTGAGCACTGAGTTACACTCTCTCAAATACTAAATCTCAAGTTGTGATATGGAGAAGTGTAAACAAAAGTTATCGCTTCAGCTCGTAGAAGATCAAAGTGATTGTTCAAAAATTGGCAAAAAGTTATTCTCCCGAGCTTCATTCTTCTTTCTATACTCTGGTCCGTAATCGGCGTCTTATTTAAAAATATGACCATTGGAGAGCATCCGTACGCAGAGAAATAGACGTTGAGAAGTGGAGTCGCTATTGCTCGCAGTCTTTAATTCAGCACAGTGAAGACTTTGGACGAGTGAATTTGGACGAGTGCCTGTCGGATTAATGCTTCGTATGAGTTAATTGATCTGTTGTTGACCACGTGCTTGTATAGTTTAGACGAGTAAATTTGGACGACTGCATCTACTTGTAACTTTGGACGACTGCGTCTATCTTTGAAGTTTGGACGACTGCGTTTGTCTTTGAATTTTGGACGACTGCGTCTGTCTTTGAATTTTGGACGACTGCGTCATCTTGACTTTGGACGATTGCGTCTACCTTTGGACGACTAACACTTAACTAAAATCGTCATAAACATAATACCCCTTTTTTAAAGGGTATTTCCAGATAACAGCAATAACCATAATAAACCAATTTATATTCAGTTTATATATTCGTACTAATCATAATCATCAAAAACAAGGTTAGACTTTAAATTTAATTTAAGTCAACGCCCTATATGTCACGACCCTAATACTGTACCCAATATTCCCGTACTATTTTTTTTTTAAATACTTTAAATAAACTATGAGCGGGAACTAAACCGAAATCGAAACCAGAATCGAAGTCGGAATTGAATTCGAACCTTTTAAAAACAAATTAAATAAAACCTAAAACTATTTAATTAAAACTTAATTTAATTAATGTTAAAAGAAATATTTAATTTAAAACTTTTTTTTTTTAGTATATGTTCTGCCGTTTGGCAGAACATGTGGCGATTACTCGCCAATAAAGTGGCGAGTAATCGCCTTAAGGCGATACCACAATCGCCTAGCGATCGCCAATTGCGATCGCCAGGCAAGGAGTGGCGATTGCTCGCCCTCCGGTGGCGAGCAATCGCCATGCTCTCTGGAAATTTTCCAGAGAGCACAGCTCCCTTTCTCCCCCCCCCCCCCCCCCCCCCCCTTCTTTCTTCCCCTGCGCTCACATATATATACACACACACCTCTCTTTTCTCTTCCCTACATCGTACATTCACAATTCACGTATCCACCGAACACTCAAAACCCACATAATTCACTCACCCCTCGTTAATAACTCCAAACGCAATTTAAAACCAAGTACATTTTATGAAAATAAACCGCGTGGATATGTTTAAAAGCCGAACATATCCTCATGTTTTGAAATAACCCAAACAGTTACAAAATCAATTTCCAAAACGTTTAAAACATTGAACCTATCCACTAACAGATCCAAGCATCCTAATATGTCTATTCAATTTTCCTATTCTATCCAAAATAACTTAAAACCCTCAAAATCTATACCTACTTCCCCACGGGTCAGGTGAGCGTCGACTGCGCCAGCACACTCCCGCGAGCATTCCCCGTCAACTGCATCATGCCTCAGGAGGAGGGACATCGTCCTCACCTGCTTCCTCGTAAGCACCTACACCATACAATACACTATGAGATAAAATCTCAGTAAGTCCTAGTAAATGTAATGCATGCTATGCGTATGAGTTCAGAAATCATGCAGCATTTTCTTTATCGTTACTCTGTGGGCGTCACCGAGATCTCAGCCTCCTAACCGGAGAGAGCACATCCAGCGGTCGGACTACTCTTTCTGGCTAGACGGGGGGGTACACGCTTACAACACATACAGCCGTGCCTGAGCCTCATCTCGCGTGACCAGTAAACAGTATGAGTATGCAATAGATGCGGTATTGTGACAGACCCCTGCGTGCCTACACAATAGATCAATAGCCCCTCTCCAGGCCGCACCGTCATTCTCTTTAAAACATCATGCAGAAATTCATTTTCTATGTTCTTTTAAAACACGTGATGCGTGAACAGTTCAATATAACATAAAGTAAACAGTCACATGTGTACCATCAAGACGATAAGCAATTAAGAATGTAACCTATAATAGAACTATTCCTAACTACCCAACCAAAACTATTTAAATAAATACATCACCAAAACTCCTCGAGACAATCACGACGTACGGTGTAGGCCAATCGGTCAGAGAAGAATCACGAGAACTTACCTCGTGTCCAAAGCAGCTCAAGCTCCGTCCACGAGCGTTGGTTGTCTGAAGCAAAACACAATATCGACGTTAAAACTAATTTAACCTATCGATCGTCCAAATTTACAAAAACCTTAACTAAGGAATTTCCTAACGTTCCAACTTAACTTATCGAGACATTAAATCCATAAATCTACGCTCGATACCCCGAAATCCAATTTACGAGTTTTCCGAAAAACCTCGAAAATCCCTAATTTTTAACTTTTCCACAAATCGATTTAAATTCGTCAAATAACGTTCTATATATCCTTTATGTCCTTAAACACGATAAACCTATTAATTACGAACCCTAAATCTCAATTTTCGATAACCCTAAACAAAAACCTAATTATTTAAACTTTGTAAAAACTAAAATAAATGCTCTAAGGTCGTTGCGAGGGGAGGAGAAATCGCTAAGAACGGAGGTCGAACGGAGGAGAACGGAGGTCAGATCGTTGAGCGGCCGTGAGAAATCGCCTAAAAGTGCTCTCTGGCGATCGTGAGAAACAGGGTAGAAGAGAGAAAGTGAGGGAGAGAAAGGAATTTGTTTATTTTATAAAATTTGGTTTGAAAATTACTAAAATGCCCTTAACATTTATTTCTATTTTGTTTCATCTTTCGGTTCGTTAATCGTCCAATTTTATGGGTTCACCAAATCTCCTTATTTCACCAACAAGTCCAACTTATCATTTGGGATTTATTATTAAAACTGTCCGTTCGCAATTCGGACCCCGTTTACTATTTTTACTAAAACGTCCTTTATATTACGAGAAATGTAATTACTCGGAATATAGCGTTTAATCTCCGAGAATTCCCATAATTTTCTTAAAATTCTTATTAATCGTTAGGGTCGTAATGACGCTTTCTTTTCGTAAAACGGATCTGATTTGACATATTTACAAAAATATCATCCAATAATATAATAATAATATTCTAAAAAAAAATCCGTACGAGCCGGATATTACATTCTACCCTCCTTATTTAGAATTTTGTCTACAAAATTAAATCATGCAAATAGCTCAGGATATCTAATCATCATATCCTGGTGTCGCTCCCACGTAGCTTCTTCCACCTCATGGTTCCGCCATAGGACTTTGACCAACGGAATCTCTTTGTTGCGCAATACCTTGATGGAAGACTCCAAAATACGTATCGGCCCCTCCTCGTAGCTCAAGGTAGGCTGTACCTCGATCTCTGTAGCTTCCACGACATGCGATGGATCGCGTAAGCACTTCCGTAGCATAGATACGTGGAATACATCGTGGATGCCCTCCATAGAAGCCGGAAGCTGTAGTCTGTATGTGTGACGACCCGTCTTTCAACGCATGTTTGGGACCACCCATTCTCCGCGGATCCTGGGGCTGACCTGGGCCGGAGGTGGGTAAAGCTCCGCGGATCCTGGGGCTGACCTGGGCCGGAGGGTTCTCCCGTTGAAGCAGGGGCCGTTACGAACCCACAGCGCTTGGGGAAGTATGTGGAAATGAAACATATGTAAGAGATCCCTCCCTAAATAGCAAGACGCGTTTTGGAGCACAATTGGCAACGGATCCCATAAGAACTCCGAAGTTAAGCGTGCTTCGGCGAGAGTAGTACCAGGTTGGGTGACCGACTGGGAAGTCCTCGCCAAACAAAGCCGTGAGGGGACGATATTGGGCTGCGGCCCAATCCCCGGAGCGGACAATATCTTGCTGGGATGAGGGGTCGTTACAAATGGTATCAGAGCCTGTACCCAACCGGAATTGTGGCCAACGAGGACGTTGGGCCCCCGAGGGGGGGTGATTGTGACGACCCGTCTTTCAACGCATGTTTGGGACCACCCATTCTCCGCGGATCCTGGGGCTGACCTGGGCCGGAGGTGGGTAAAGCTCCGCGGATCCTGGGGCTGACCTGGGCCGGAGGGTTCTCCCGTTGAAGCAGGGGCCGTTACGAACCCACAGCGCTTGGGGAAGTATGTGGAAATGAAACATATGTAAGAGATCCCTCCCTAAATAGCAAGACGCGTTTTGGAGCACAATTGGCAACGGATCCCATAAGAACTCCGAAGTTAAGCGTGCTTCGGCGAGAGTAGTACCAGGTTGGGTGACCGACTGGGAAGTCCTCGCCAAACAAAGCCGTGAGGGGACGATATTGGGCTGCGGCCCAATCCCCGGAGCGGACAATATCTTGCTGGGATGAGGGGTCGTTACAGTATGCCAACTTCCCGATCCTCTTCAGAATAGGAAAGGGCCCCACATAACGAGGGTTCAACTTACCCTTCCTTCCAAATCTCATGACGCCCTTAAACGGAGAAACTTTAAGGTAGACCTCGTCACCTTCTTCGAACTCTAGCTCTCTCCGTCTAGTGTCAGCATAGCTCTTCTGCCTGCTCTGAGCTACCTCGATACGCTGTCGAATAATGGCGATCTTCTCTGCCGTCTGCTGTAGGATCTCAGGACCAATAATGCTGGCCTCGCCAACCTCGTCCAAATATAGTGGAGATCTACACTTTCGACCATATAAGGCTTCATACGGAGCCATGCCAATAGTAGCCTGGAAGCTGTTGTTATAAGAGAACTCGATCAGTGGCAAATACCTGCTCCACGACCCCTGAAACTCCAACACACATGCTCTGAGCATATCCTCCAAAATCTGATTCGTCCTCTCTGTCTGACCATCAGTCTGAGGATGAAATGCAGTGCTGAAATTAAGCTGAGTCCCCATAGCTTTGTGTAAGCTCTTCCAGAACTTCGACGTGAATCTCGGATCTCTGTCAGAGATAATAGAAACTGGAACTCCGTGCAATCTAACAATCTCTTGCACGTAAAGCTCGGCGAGCTGATCCATCGAAGAAGTCATCTTCACAGGCAAGAAGTGAGCCGACTTTGTCAATCGGTCCACGATTACCCATACACCGTCATGGCCTTTCGTCGTCCTCGGGAGCCCCACAATAAAATCCATGGAGATCTGCTCCCATTTCCACTCCGGAATCGGAAGTGGCAATAATGTTCCGGCCGGTCTCTGGTGCTCTGCTTTCACCTGTTGACACACTAAACAGGTTTCAACGTACTTGGCAACCTCCGTCTTCATGTTTGGCCACCAGAAATGTTGTTTCAAATCCCGGTACATCTTGGTACTTCCCGGGTGCACAGAACATGCCGAAGAATGTGCCTCGGCCAATATCTCCTTCTTCAGATCCTCGTCGTTAGGCACGTACCACCTATGCCTGAACTTCATAATACCGTCCTCTGATAAATGAAAATCTGACGAGTCTCCCAATGTCATGCTGGATCGAAGCTCCTCACACTCCGTATCATTCTGCTGAGCCTCACGTATTCGATCCAGAATAGTCAGTCTGAGAGAAATGTTAGTGAGCATGCTGGACAACTCTGCCACTATCTCCACATCGAATCTCTCAATCTCAGACCGCAGCGTAACTGACATCGCTGCTAGTGAAGGATGACTCGTAGAAGGCACTCTACTCAAAGCATCAGCAACTTTGTTCGCCTTTCCTGGATGGTACTTGATATCAAAATCATAGTCTTTGACGAACTCAAGCCACCTTCTCTGACGCATATTCAGCTCCTTCTACGTAAATAGATACTTCAGGCTCTTGTGGTCGGAAAATATTTCGCACTGCTGCCCATATAAATAATGTCTCCATATCTTCAGTGCGAAGACCACAGCTGCCAACTCAAGGTCGTGCGTAGGGTAATTTTGCTCGTACGGCTTCAACTGCCGAGAAGCATATGCAATAACTCTCCCCTCCTGCATCAATACACAACCGAGTCTCACTCCTGACGCGTCACAATAAATACTGAACTTGTCACCTTCAATAGGTAGCGCCAATACTGGAGCGGTGGTCAATCTCTGTTTTAACTCCATAAAACTATCATCACAAGCAGGCGACCATATAAATCTCTCGTTCTTCCGTGTCAATCGTGAAAGAGGAAGTGCGATCTTCGAGAATCCCTCTATAAACTTCCGATAATAGCCAGCTAATCCGAGAAATCCGCGCACCTCTCGTACGTTCTTCGGCTGTGGCCAATCTCTGACGGCCTGAATTTTACTCGGATCCACAGAAACCCCTTCTTTTGATATAATGTGCCCAAGAAAACTGACTCGATCCAGCCAGAACTCGCACTTAGAGAACTTTGGATACAACTGGTGCTGGCATAAAATCCTCAAAACTATTCTCAAGTGCTCCTCGTGTTCTTCCTTCGTCTTAGAGTATATCAGAATGTCGTCTATGAAAACCACCACGAACTTGTCCAGATACTCCTTGAAGACACGATTCATCAAATCCATAAACGCTGCAGGGGCATTAGTAAGTCCAAATGACATAACTAGGAACTCATAATGCCCATACCTCGTTCGGAATGCTGTCTTCGGTATATCTTCCTTCCGGACCTTCAGCTAATTGTAACCCGAGCGTAGATCAATCCTTGAAAATACTCGGGCACCCTGTAGCTGGTTAAACAAATCATCGATCCGAGGCAGTGGATACTTATTCTTCACTGTAAGTTTATTCAGCTCCCGGTAATCGATGCACATCCTGAGGGTCCCGTCTTTCTTCTTGACAAACAGAACGGGCGCACCCCAGGGTGAAACACTGGGCCAAATGAAACCCTTCTCTAATAACTCATCAAGCTGAGTCCTCAACTCTCTCAACTCAGCCGGTGCCAGCCGGTACGGGTTTTTAAACCTCGGCGCGGAGTTTGGATAGACATCAATAGTGAATTCGATCTCCCGGTCTGGTGGTAACCCGGGAAGATCATCAAGAAAGATCCCAGAGAACCCTCTGACAATAGGAATGTCGCTCGGCTTTTCTCCGCTGAGCAACTGACAATCAAATACAGAGGCCAAATAAATAGAGCACGCACCTTTAAACTGCTCGTTGACCTTCATGGAATAAGAAATAGGCGAGCTACTCAATCTGCTCATCGCCTGATAAGAAAACTCGGCTTTACCCGGGGGTCGAAAGGTGACAATCCCGGATCGACAATCGATGTTGGCGAAGTGCTGTGACAGCCAGTCCATCCCTAAGATCAGATCATAGTGTTCTATACCCATAACAATGAGGCGAGCATAGAGCGTACGATCCCCAATCGAGATAATATTCCCCTGTACAACCTGACTTGACTGCATACGCTCTCCTGAGGGTAGCATCACACTATACTCGCATTCCGCTAACTCGGACGCAAGCCTCAATCTAGACACACAAGGGTAGAAACAAAGGAATGCGTAGCCCCCGTGTCTAATAAAGAAAATACAGGAACACCAGAAACCAATATAGTACCTGCTATCACGGCAGGCTGATCCTCGTTATCAACATCACCAGGTTCAATAAATGCAAAGATCCTCGGCATAATCCTCCTCTGATCACTGCCTGACTGATCTCGGCCCGGCTTAGGACAATCTCTAACGAAATGGCCCGCATCTCCACAACGATAACACACATTTGTGCCCACTCTGCACTGGCCACTGTGCTCCTTCAGACACTTAGAACAAACAGGTATCTGAGAAGCCACTTGTACTTGCTTCCTCTTACCCCGATCATTACCTCCTTCAAGAGGCCTTTTGACGCCTCTCTGCTGCTGTGACTGTGGCTGCGCTCTAGGCTGCCAACCTCGGTTCAGAGACTGAGGCCGTATCTCTCGGAAGAAGCCCTTAGATGGCTCCCTCGATTTGGCAGAATCTCTGTCCACTGCCTCAATGTCAAGAGCCCTAGCTACAATGTCATCATAGGATACATTCCGTACCCCAGATATAGTAAGACGCAGTCGGAACTCCTGGCTAAGTCCCTGTAAGAATCGGCGTACCTTATCCTCATTTACGCTGACCTGACGTGGAGCGAATCGAGAAAGGGCTTCAAACTTTCTCACATACTCGGCAATCGAACCAACTTGCCGCAACTTGCATAAATTCAACCATCTTCGCTTCCCGTACGGTATGGCTAAAATACTTGTCGTAGAACAACTCTCTGAATCGCTCCCAACCCATAACTGTCACATCGGTGGTCGTCTTGATGGAATCCCACCAAAACTGAGCGTCCAGAGCCAAATGATAAGTCACCAATGCAACCTTCTCCCTGTCCTCTATACTAGCATATGCCAGCATGTCCTCCATAGTACGAATCCACTCCTCGGCTGAAGAGGGATCCGTAGACTGTCCATTAAAGATAGGGGGCTGGAGCTTCTGAAATCTCTCCATCCCACGGTTACCAGAAGCAGCTGTCTCACGAGCTCTAATGCCCTCTCGGTCTATAAGGGTACCCAGCTGTTGAGACTGTCGCTCCATCTGCTGAGCCTGTCGCTCCATATGCTGAGACTGCTAGGCTATAAAATCCTTGAGAGTGTCGATCGTATCATCGCGGTCATCTCGATCGTTTCGTGGACGCACTATAATTATAAAATTCCTATAAAAAGTTAAACAAATATTCTAAGAAAACTAGAAATCAAATAAAGCTATAAACATACTTACAGTTAATGAAGAACGTCCGCGTAGTGGCTGTGCAGTCGAGCAGTCTACAGAACCGATTTTAAAACCCGAGGACTCTGATACCATAAATTGTCACGACCCTAATACTGTACCCAATATTCCCGTACTATTTATTTTTTTTAAATACTTTAAATAAACTATGAGCGGGAACTAAACCGAAATCGAAACCAGAATCAAAGTCGGAATTGAATTCGAACCTTTTAAAAACAAATTAAATAAAACCTAAAACTATTTAATTAAAACTTAATTTAATTAATGTTAAAAGAAATATTTAATTTAAAACATTTTTTTTTTTAGTATATGTTCTGCCGTTTGGCAGAACATGTGGCGATTGCTCATGGCGAGCAATCGCCTTAAGGCGATACCACAATCGCCTAGCGATCGCCAGGCAAGGAGTGGCGATTGCTCGCCCTCCGGTGGCGAGCAATCGCCATGCTCTCTGGAAATTTTCCAGAGAGCACAGCTCCCTTTCTCCCCCCCTTTCTTTCTTCCCCTGCGTTCACACATATATACACACACACCTCTCTTTTCTCTTCCCTACATCGTACATTCACAATTCACGTATCCACCGAACACTCAAAACCCACATAATTCACTCACCCCTCGTTAATAACTCCAAACGCAATTTAAAACCAAGTACGTTTTATGAAAATAAACCGCGTGGATATGTTTAAAAGCCGAACATATCCTCCTGTTTTGAAATAACCCAAACAGTTACAAAAACAATTTCCAAAACGTTTAAAACATTGAACCTATCCACTAACAGATCCAAGCATCCTAATATGTCTATACAATTTTCCTATTCTATCCAAAATAACTTAAAACCCTCAAAATCTATACCTACTTCCCCACGGGTCAGGTGAGCGTCGACTGCGCCAGCACACTCCCGCGAGCATTCCCCGTCAACTGCATCATGCCTCAGGAGGAGGGACATCGTCCTCACCTGCTTCCTCGTAAGCACCTACACCATACAATACACTATGAGATAAAATCTCAGTAAGCCCTAGTAAATGTAATGCATGCTATGCGTATGAGTTCAGAAATCATGCAGCATTTTCTTTATCGTTACTCTGTGGGCGTCACCGAGATCTCAGCCTCCTAACCGGAGAGAGCACATCCAGCGGTCGGACTACTCTTTCCGGCTAGACGGGGGGGTACACGCTTACAACACGTACAGCCGTGCCTGAGCCTCATCTCGCATGACCAGTAAACAGTATGAGTATGCAATAGATGCGGTATTGTGACAGACCCCTGCGTGCCTACACAATAGATCAATAGCCCCTCTCCAGGCCGCACCGTCATTCTCTTTAAAACATCATGCAGAAAATCATTTTCTATGTTCTTTTAAAACACGTGATGCGTGAATAGTTCAATATAACATAAAGTAAACAGTCGCATGTGTACCATCAAGACGATAAGCAATTAAGAATGTAACCTATAAAAGAACTATTCCTAACTACCCAACCAAAACTATTTAAATAAATACATCACCAAAACTCCTCGAGACAATCACGACATACGGTGTAGGCCAATCGGCCAGAGAAGAATCACGAGAACTTACCTCGTGTCCAAAGCAGCTCAAGCTCCGTCCACGAGCGTTGGTTGTCTGAAGCAAAACACAATATCGACGTTAAAACTAATTTAACCTATCGATCGTCCAAATTTACAAAAACCTTAACTAAGGAATTTCCTAACGTTCCAACTTAACTTATCGAGGCATTAAATCCATAAATCTACGCTCGATACCCTGAAATCCAATTTACGAGTTTTCCAAAAAACCTCGAAAATCCCTAATTTTTAACTTTTCCACAAATCGGTTTAAATTCGTCAAATAACGTTCTATATATCCTTTATGTCCTTAAACACGATAAACCTATTAATTACGAACTCTAAATCCCAATTTTCGATAACCCTAAACGAAAACCTAATTATTTAAACTTCGTAAAAACTAAAATAAATGCTCTAAGGTCGTAGGCTCATACCTAGGGTTGCGAGGGGAGGAGAAATCGCGAAGAACGGAGGTCGAACGGAGTAGAACGGAGGTCGGATCGTTGAGCGGCCGTGAGAAATCGCCTGAAAGTGCTCTCTGGCGATCGTGAGAAACAGGGAAGAAGAGAGAAAGTGAGGGAGAGAAAGGAATTTGTTTATTTTATAAAATTTGGTTTGAAAATTACTAAAATGCCCTTAACATTTATTTCTATTTTGTTTCATCTTTCGGTTCGTTAATCGTCCAATTTTACGGGTTCACCAAATCTCCTTATTTCACCATCAAATCCAACTTATCATTTGGGATTTATTAAAACTATCCGTTTGCAATTCGGACCCCGTTTACTATTTTTACTAAAACGTCCTTTGTATTACGAGAAATGTAATTACTCGGAATATAGCGTTTAATCTCCGAGAATTCCCATAATTTCCTTAAAATTCCTATTAATCGTTAGGGTCGTAATGACGCTTTCTTTTTGTAAAACGGATCTGATTTGACGTATTTACAAAAATATCATCCAATAATATAATAATAATATTCTAAAAAAAAATCCGTACGAGCCGGATATTACACTATACTTCACCAATGACTATTTAGCATTTAGGAATAGTCTCGGTTTTGCATAAATCACCAAACAACAGATTTAATTAAACAACAAACAACAGATTTAATCACGTTTCATACAGATTTAATCAAACAGCAAACAACAGATTTAATCACGTTTCATTTTAGACATAATCATTAACAGCTCAAGGAATATTCTGGAATAATTTTTTTATGCAAAAGAATATTCTGGAATAACAAAGGAATATGTTGGAATAACAAAGAAATATTCTAGAATAACAAAAGGAATATTCTGGATTTTCAAAAATAAAATAGGATCGATTTTAACTTTGAAACTTAGCAGATTAACACTCTATTTCTGAATATAAAATTTTGTCTTCCATCTATAACTAGTTCGGATAAGAAATAGCAGGTAAAATATGGGTAAGAAAATGCAAACCAATCGATTATCAGCCTTCAGGGAAAAGCCATCCATGGCTCTGATACGACATGACAAGATGCTGCCTTCGAATGGGTCGTGTTCTACCTACAAATTGAATGGATGAGGGAAGAACCAACAACAAATCTGCTGGTCCGAAAATAACAGAAAATCTAGATGCGATTTGGGTGACCAAACGATAACGAAATGAAACAAAATTTTAAGGGTTTCTTAATATATGTGTCAACATTATTTCCTTAAAGTTTCAGGTCTAGAAAATGAGAAAATCAAAAATTATGTGAAGAACGCCAAATGCTGTCCGATGAGCAATCTTTTGTAAGCTCTTGGCATAACAATCTTCCAAGGAAGATTGGCAGTAAATGGAACGGGTTATGGCCATCTTCTTCGTGTTTCCTACTCTGTAAAGAGGAGGGAAGAAGAGTGGAACGAAAGCTATCCAAGCAACCGTGGACTTGAAAGCTCAAAGGAGAGAATTCCTTCTCAGTTCTTGATCGAACCGAGCCTTACCGTTCACTGGTCTTCAACTCTGAAATCTTCAGACGAAATTAGGTTATTCTCGTATCATCAACAACCATTACAAGCACCAATAACCATGTATTTATAGACTTAAGGTGGGCTGGTTGTTGGGTTGGGCTTGGGCAGCAAAAAAGGCCAATGTGTGCTGATTGGACTCCACTCCTTTGCTGGTTTGGGCTCCACTCCTTTGCTGGTTTGGGCTAAGCTCTTCCTTTGCTTCAACCAACTTTCAACCACAATCTATCTTAACATACATCTAATCTTAATGCCTAAGGATGCATGTAACTATAAAATATTACATGAAGGCCAATGTTTGCCGACAAAATACAAGGCTAAAAATTTGTTAAAACAAAAAGAAAAAAATATTTGTTTGGTTACAATTTTAATCCCAAGGGAGACAAATCCCTTCTTCAAGTGCTTCCCTCTTGAGTTCCCACGATAGCACGTGTAAAGGTTGATCCATGTCCTTTGTGCTCGGCTCCCAATCCAAGTCGTCGAAGAGATCTTCGAAGCCATCAATATCTGCAAAAGAATTTAGCTTATTAGTAGGTTTGATAAAGCTTGTGCCTTGGTTTGTGACTGAGTGACGGCCCTCTGAGGCATATCAAGAACAGTCTTCGACTCGTGACTCAATCATTGTCACGGGCCAGAGACTGTTTTGTAGAACGAACGGCCGTTCTGCTAAATCGTCTTTGGCCCGTGACAATTATTGAGTCATAAGCTGGTCACTGTTTGGGAGAACGGACGACCATTCCTTAAACCGGCCGTCCGTTCTACGAAACAATCTCCGGCCTATGACAATTATTGAGTCACCAGCTGCTCACAGTTTGGGAGAACGGACGGCATTTCAATACAACGGCCATCCATTCTACTAAACAGTATCTGGCCAAACAGTATCTGGCCCATGACAATAATTGAGTCAAGAGCTGAAAGGGAACAAACGGTCGTTCTCGTGGAACGGCCGTCCATTCTACTATAGTATATAAAGAGATGACCCTTAATACTGAACTTACATATTTTGAAAACTTTGAAACTAGCAACATTATATTATAGCGACGTTTTATTTTTCTCTTTATTGGTAACATTGATGTATTCTAATTCAAGTAGATCGGTTAATGCAGACGAGTCAACTAATCAAGCTGCCAACATGGATTGGTATTCAAACGACACGCCCAGATACAGAGATCATCGAGCATTCAATCATTTAGAAGGTGATGGAGATATAGAGGTGCATTAAACCTCGCAAACCCTAGACGATGAGCTTCGAACACCAGTCCAGTCGGAAGATGACAAGGCGGCTCCATACCGGTAAGGGAAGAAATTTCTATGGGTTTTTTTTTGGTAAAAAATATAGTTCTCTACAGGCCATTAGAGAAGAAATAGTCGAATATACTTTGAATACTATATAGGACATTTCATTAAAAGTGAAACTCGGTGGCTCACGGCAGCGTGTCAAGACGGATGTGAGTGGCGATTGCATGCTTCGATCATGCAAAATGAGCTTACATTCCAAATAAAGAGTTACACCTATTCTCACAACTGTGCAAGGAAAATTGAGAATCGTCACGTTACTGCAAAATGGGTGGCAAACTATTATTTGGATAGGTTCAAAAGTCAACCTACATGGAAAATTCTTTCTATTATCGAGACTGGTGAGGGAGGATTTGAATGTGAACATTACACACAGTCTTGCCAGAAGAGCAAGAAGCGATGCTCGAGAACTTAATGATGGGAAGGGCGACGAACAATTCAAGCTACTGCATTTGTACATAGCAGAAATTTTTAGATCAAATCCGGGTAGCACAGTGAAAATACATGGTTACCTGATGGGCGATGGCCAGAATGAGTCATGCGTATTTGAAAGAATATACGTGTGTATGGCTGCTTGCAAGACAAATTTACTGCAGCGTGGCAGACCTATTATCTGTTTGGATGGTTGTCATCTGAAGGGCTTTTGCCTCGGCCAATTACTCACAGCCGTTAGTATTGATGGCGACGATGACATATATCTTGTTGTTGTTACCAACGTGAAGTTAGAGTGCACAGACTCATAGAAATAGTTTTTGCAAATATTGAAGGAAGACCTAGACACTCCAGATGCAAGTGGATGGACAATTGTGTCGGATCGACAAAAGGTACAACTGTGTCAGATAACATTTGATATTGTTTGTCGTACACCTTATTTAGTGGTGTAATTGTACTGCGTAAAGAAGTTCTGTTTAGGAGACTAGATTTTAAGTGGGACCATTTATGACTCCTCTAGCCTTTCTTGGGAACTTTCTTGAAAAAGTGGTTCTGTCTAAGAGATTGTTTAGTACAGTCTTTCCTGAGAATTATCCTGATCGGTACTATCCACATTATGATTGTTATATTGTCTTATGTTGACTTTGTTTTACTTTCACATATTAGGAGTTCTCGCGTGCTGTGAAGGAAGAATTAGGTTTAGTCGAACGCTGCTATTTCCTCCGGCATATGTACGCAAACTTCAAAAGCCAATTTCGAGGACAGAGCCTTTAGAGATGCAATGTGGAATGCAGCCAGGGCAACCACAAATTTTCATTTTAAGGTAGAAATGAGGAAACTACATCAGATTCACGAAGATATCGACGCATGGCTTCGACGAACACCGCCTAACTATTGGGCTAGTCATGCATTTTCCTCGATTCCTAAGAGCGATATGAGTTTGAATAATTTATACGAGTCTTCAATGCAGTTCTATTGCCGGCCATGGATAAACCGATCCTGACCATGTTCGAGATGATTTGAAAGTCCTTGATGACTCACATTGTAAAAAAATATGAGAAGATGCTCTCGTCAACAGACCTTCATGTCCTAAGATAAAGAAAAAGCTTGGAAGTTAGAACGTGCAGCTCAAAATTGGAATGTTGTGTTCGCGGGAGGTACACGATTTAAGGTAAGCAATGACAACGAACAATATGTTGTCGACCGGAATGCATGCGCGTGCAACTGTTGCAGGTGGGAGCTTACTGAAATCTCATGTGTCCAGTCCATTCCATGCATTCATTTCACGAGACTGCAACCAAAAAATTTCGTTCATCGAAACTTTCACCAGGCGACATATGTAGAGATGTACTCAAACTTCATTCGTCCCATTAGTGACATTGATATGTGGCCGCTCGTACACGGAATGAACCCAATGATTTCGCTCGAGAGAAGGCACCAACCTAGTTGGCCGAAGAAGAATAGAGTGCGCGATGTCAATGAGCCGTCGAGGTTGACAATTTCTAAGAAGAAATCTACGATGGTGTGCCATATATGTCGGCGTCACGGGCATAATAGTCGCACTTGTGCTGACAGGGGATCCACTTTAGGCGCTGCTTCCACTTATGATTTCTAAGACACATTTCACATTTGACGGGACGCAAGTACATTTCAACACATTTTTCATAAACACACTTTCATTATTTTCTTAATATAATTTTTATTATGTGTAGGAATATTCTACACACGGCTATGGACGAAGAAACACATGACTATATTCGGGCTGTAATTTGTTATATTGGTTTCTTCGGATCAGAAGGACATCACAAAGATAAGCGTAATGCTTGCAAGACAGGTATGAAAAAGTTGTCAAAATACGTTTCGTTATATTATGAAAAGAATAGAGTAGTCAATCACATTGATGGATCTTATGAGATTTATGGAGCGAAACATATATTAAATGAGATTCGTTCGAAGACAAAGAGGCAATGAACATGCGATAAAGTTAAATTATGTTTACCGCATGTTCACCGCCTCTTTCTTTTGGAACGAATCTCATTTAATATATGTTTTGCTCCATCAATGTCGGAAGATCCATCATGTGATTAAGTACTTCACTCTTTTCATAATCTAACTAAACATGATTTGACAACTTTTCCAAACATGTCTTGCAAGCGTTAAGCATTAAGCTGCTTTCCAATATTGTACGATGAAAATCACGAAAATTTACCTATTATTTTTCCATGGTTTGGTGAACAAATGTTCAAATTTTCAAGTAAATCCAATATCGTTTGGTATTTTTTTAAATTAATTTTTTATAATGTGTAATGTAAGTATGTTTTATGATTTAATTCACTAAAATGACAATAAATCGTGCAAGTGCTAGAAAATCACTTAATTTTCCTATTATCTTTCCATGGTTTAGAACATACGGTCAAATTTTCAAGTAAATCCAACATTATTTGATATTTTTTTAAATTAATTTTTTATAATATCTAATTTAGTAAAAAAAAAAGTTGAAAAATCTGACAGAGTTTCCCCTATAGCTAGTTTCAAATAGTTACTGCCTATTCAAATGACAAGTTTATAATCACCATATAGTTCCAGAATCTTGTAGCTACAACTAAATTACATCAAAATAAATTACATTAAAATAAAGTAATTAAAGTAAAAATTACAAAACATAAACTAAGATGACGGGGAGGGCGGTTGGACATCGTCGTCATCGGTCTCTATCCAATCCTGGATGATTTGTCTCGTATCTCTTTGGTAGTCCATCATCCCTCGAAGGTACTCCAGCATCTGTCTGTCTATGGGACCCCATCACCTCTCTATGGGACGCTGCCTGTCTCACTTCGAGCTGATGGAGTCTCACTTCGAGCTTGTATCAACGTATCGTAGGGCAGGTTCTTGTTGCGTGTCCGTCTGATCTCACAAATATGACTTAAAATCAAGAACCTAGGGTCGAACTGCCTCCCACTGTAAAGCTTTTCCATGACATAGAGATCCATGCAGCTCACAAGATCTCTATGTCCATGCCGCGGTAGGATGGTGTAGGACAATATGTTGTGAATGACCCGAGCTCTGAGATTCAAATATCTGGATCTTGTCTTCACGAACCCCGCAATGTTAGAGTTGCGATGAATTTGCCTCATGAACTGCACTTCCTCATCCGATCTGACAAAAGAACAGTCCCGGAAGGCATGATAGTATCTCTCGGCCCCTTCTCTGGCAAACCTGATCAACTCATTGACCGTCTCTGGAGTAACTTCAATCTCTGTATCTAGGATGTACGTCTTTATAATTATCGACCTCCCGCTAAAGGTCAAGTTCGTAAAAAATAAGTGAATAATTCTGTCACAGCTTTTGCCCCACACAATGTACATCCCGTGCAGGCCAATTCTGTCGAACATCTCCTGGATCTCCAGGGACTCCCAACCTTTAAAGTCCATTGTCTCGAATGTATAACCGAGCGGTGTAATTGATCAACGCAAACTGCTCTTTGCACATCTGATTTTGAAATTCACTTCGAGCTGATGGAGTCTCACTTCGAGCTGATGGAGTCTCACTTCGAGCTGATGGAGTCTCACTTCGAGCTGATGGAGTCTCACTTCGAGCTGATGGAGTCTCACTTCGAGCTGATGGAGTCTCACTTCGAGCTGATGGAGTCTCACTTCGAGCTGATGGAGTCTCACTTCGAGCTGATGGAGTCTCACTTCGAGCTGATGGAGTCTCACTTCGAGCTGATGGAGTCTCACTTCGAGCTGATGGAGTCTCACTTCGAGCTGATGGAGTCTCACTTCGAGCTGATGGAGTCTCACTTCGAGCTGATGGAGTCTCACTTCGAGCTGATGGAGTCTCACTTCGAGCTGATGGAGTCTCACTTCGAGCTGATGGAGTCTCACTTCGAGCTGATGGAGTCTCACTTCGAGCTGATGGAGTCTCACTTCGAGCTGATGGAGTCTCACTTCGAGCTGATGGAGTCTCACTTCGAGCTGATGGAGTCTCACTTCGAGCTGATGGAGTCTCACTTCGAGCTGATGGAGTCTCTTTGCGAGAGACTCTACCTCTGGCTACGCTGGGGCTTCCTCCATAGGAAAATCCTGAGGGGTGGATGCTCCATGATCTCTCTTCTCTATCCACGCCCGTCGACTTTAACTAGGTCCATTCGAATCAAATGAAGCCTATCAAATATGTCAACGGCCTGTTGTGTCCTCATCTGCTCTCCAGAAAGGAGCTCAATCTGGAATCGCTGGACGATCTTTTGTATCAACGTATCGTAGGGCAGGTTCTTGTTGCGTGTCCGTCTGATCTCACAAATATGACTTAAAATCAAGAACCTAGGGTCGAACTGCCTCCCACTGTAAGCTTTTCCATGACATGACATAGAGATCCATGCAGCTCACAAGATCTCTATGTCCATGCCGCGGTAGGATGGTGTAGGACAATATGTTGTGAATGACCCGAGCTCTGAGATTCAAATATCTGGATCTTGTCTTCACGAACCCCGCAATGTTAGAGTTGCGATGAATTTGCCTCATGAACTGCACTTCCTCATCCGATCTGACAAAAGAACAGTCCCGGAAGGCATGATAGTATCTCTCGGCCCCTTCTCTGGCAAACCTGATCAACTCATTGACCGTCTCTGGAGTAACTTCAATCTCTGTATCTAGGATGTACGTCTTTATAATTATCGACCTCCCGCTAAAGGTCAAGTTCGTAAAAAATAAGTGAATAATTCTGTCACAGCTTTTGCCCCCACACATAATCCGTGCAGGCCAATTCTGTCGAACATCTCCTGGATCTCCAGGGACTCCCAACCTTTAAAGTCCATTGTCTTCGAATGTATAACCGAGCGGTGTAATTGATCCAACTCAAACTGCTCTTTGCACATCTGATTTTGAAATTCAAGCAACATGAACCCAGACCACGATTGCGGCACGTCTGGCTGGTTAGTCGGGTCACCTTGTGTTGCACCTCCTTGCGACGTTGATGGTCCCCGACGTTCTGACTGCCTAACTTTTCGCCTAATAATCAATCTCTCGGTCATTTGAAGGGGATTTTTGGAATTTCTTTTTATGCGAATTTAAGGGCTCGAATTTGTCGAATTTCGGCTGAAAATCAATGAAAACACTTGATAATAAACAAATCAACAAGGTGGAGCTAAAAACTATTGGATTTTTTAGAAAAAATACAAAAGGCCAGAGAGAAATTTGAAATTTTCGAAGGTGGGGACGAGTTTCTAGCCTCTGTTTCTAGATAAACTATCTAGGAAGGGATGACCGTTTACAGGGTAGTGACCCTCCATTCTCTGCCCTAATTTTATGAATGGATGGTCAATAGCCCGTAACAGCTGTCCGTTCTCTAAGAACGGTCGGTTGTTATTAAATAACGTTTGACCTGTACTTATCAGGACGAAGGGTCAATAGCCTGACTCGGTCGGCTGTTTTCTAGAACGGTCGGCTGTGTTCGTGGAACGTCCGACCGTTCACTACCCTCAATTTACCAACGAATGGTCAATATCCTAGAACGGTCGGTTGTTCTCGCAGAACAGGCGGCTATTCACAAAGAACGGTCGACTGTGTGGTGAGAACGGTTGGCTAGTCTCTGGAAACAGCCGACCGTTACAGCCGACCGTTCACCGAACGTGCAACAGAGGGTGTCCACATCTAACATGTGCGTCCGATCTGACGTGTCACGTGTTACTGAAAATAACGGACGGCTGTTTGTCGAAGAACGGTAGTCCGTTCTATGTCGTATTTTGAGGACGGACGGAGATCAGCCGATCGACATTGTTTGTTTTGTCAGGTTTTTAATAGTTTAAGATTGGAATTGTTAGGATTGAAAGTTTAAGGTTTTTGTTAAAAATAACCAAAACTTTGAGGTCCTTTTTGGTAAAAACCCCTTAAAAAAAAGGTGTGACATTTCCCGTATTCGTTTTTAGGAAAATATTTTCTAAATCGAATAGAGACGTCTCTTATATTAATAACACGTCTCTCTACAAAATATAATAGTGTGTTATTCTCGTAAGTTTATGCCCACACTTCAGAAATTTAAGTGAAAAGATTTTCAGAGAATACTCGACGGTTTCATAGTCTTCAAAAAATATTTGATCATGAGTTAAGACTGTTAAAATCAGACGAGAGTACATTACCAAAAAACGTTTCTCAAGAAGATATTTTCTTTTATTATTCTATAATCTAAATATAATATTTTTAATGTAAATTGTATACATTTTGAAAAATACATATTTTTCAAAAATATTTTCTTTTATATTAACGATTCTATTTATGCTTATTTTTTATTTTAAAATAGTTTTAAAATCACAAAAAGTAACGCATGTTATTATTATTATGAATAGTAGTGAATTCTGCCATGCGTAGAACTATCAAAACCAACACTCCACTACCAAACTATCACGCTATTTCTCTTCATATTAAGTAATAAAAACATTTACCACCAGAAGCAACATTTTTCGAGCACAAGTTCACTAGGAGCAGAGGTTGGAGCAGAGCATTCTCGGAACCTTTATGTATTTTCCCTTAATTATTTTTATTTTTTTCTTTGGTGATGACGCTATTAATGATTTGGGTTGGTAGAATTAAGTAATTGGTGTTGAATGTTTCTTAATTTATGCACAATACTTTTATCTTGTATTGTATTGTACTATGTTTTAATCACTACGTGGATCTCGACTCATTGTTCGTGGATTATGATTTTATTAATTATTTTTTTATAAACACATATTAATTATTTATTTACTTTTTCAATAGGATAAATAACAAGAAAAATCATGAACTATAAGGTTATTAATAAAATCGACCTTAAACTATTTTTTGTTAACAACTTTGACCTTAATCTATCACTTTGTTAATAAAACAAAACTCAACTGGCTCTCATTCTCGATCACTTTAGCTGGAACTGGCGAGAACAGGAGGATGTTCTCACGAACGGGAGCTCGTTCTTGAGCGTTTAATTTGGAATGCTTGAGAAAATGCTGGGGAACGGAGCCCACTAAGGTTTGTTTTATTAACAAAGTGATAGTTTAAGGTCAAGTTTATTAACGAATATAATTTAAAATCAATTTGTTAATGACATCATGGTTAAGGTTTTTTTTATTTATTTACTCTTCTCAATATGAGGAGTTGATTAAAATTTAAACTAAAATTGAAGGAATATCCACTTAGAATAAGGAGAAGAAAATGAAACGACGTCGTATGAATAGCCAGTTGGACCACCGGAGTAGGAAAGATCATCCCGGTATAGAAGGGGAATATGCCGGTGGAATATCTGCTCCGTTGCGTATAAATACTCATCTTCTCCTTCACTCTCTCCATTCCTCACATTCCTTCCTCTCTCTCCCGCTATCTCTCTGATTTGATTCTTCGTCTCTTCTTCCTCCATGTCATCTTCCTCTTTTTCATTCCGAGAAAGTAGTAGAATCCTGTAGGTTAGTGCGATTGAGAGGGCTTGTTGTTGTTTCATTGATTTTTTGTTTCTGTTTTTCTCTTCACCTGAAGATCAATCGTTTTCTATTTTGTTTGTACTAAGCATCGGCGTTTACGTATAATGCATGCGATAAGCGAAGCAAAACTGAGGATTAGGTTTTCATTTTCCGTTATGAGAACGATAAATTTTATGAACGAGCCTCGTTTTAAAGTCGGTGATAAAATTTGTTTCGTCGTTGGTTCGAAATGTAGGTTGATTTTCAGATTGAAAATACACGGTCGTTCTATCTTTCCGACTTTTCGTATTTCTTGTTTTAACTGTTCGATTTTTTTCCTTGTTTTTATTGATCCGGAAGCTTTCTGTTTGAATTTAATGATCAGTTATGTTGTTCTTTCATTGGTGATCAGTGAGGCTATGACTAATCTCGTTATTCTTGATTTCGCACAATCAGCTCGATTTCCCTTTGCTGTTCTTCTTCACCTCTCATTGTGGAGAGTCCATGATTCTCGCTCTGTCAATTAAATGTTCTCTTTCTATGCATTCATTTTGGTTTAGAAAATATCGCCATAACTTACGCCTGATTTTGACTCTTTAAATTCCCATAAAGGTAGTATTTGTATTTAAATAAATTTTGTTCTCTTGCTTTACGTCAGCGGCCTCTATTTATTGATTTTAAAATTCGGACGTGGATTTATTTATTGAAAAATGTTGATGTCTTCTTTAAATAAAAATCTTCTGTTCATTATAATCCATCTTCGTTGTAAATTTGGGGGTTTGTCGTATGCGTGAGCGTGAGACAGTGGGTACTGTTTCGTGTTTGCGTATCGGTAACTTTTTCCTTTTTTTTTTTTTTTTTTTTTTTTTCTGTTTTTAGGATGGCGTACGTATCATGAGAGATGCAGATGAAAAAGTTTCTTGATTTCTGTGCCAAGTTTTTTTAATTCCCTTTCTTTTAGAAGCAAAATAATTGAATCTTTATTCGTCAACATTTTCACGTTTTTGGCACAAGCATTTATTTTCTCACCCGATGATCTTTAAAGTTTTCTGGGTTTGTAGTTCATGTTTTTACTTTTCCATTCAAAACTTCTGCAGATACACTCGAGGAGAGGAAGACAAGAAGAAGAAATTTTGTGAAGGAAGGTAGATAGTCATGGCAAAGGAGCAATTGCAAGTTCTGAACGCACTAGATGTTGCCAAAACCCAATGGTACCATTTTACAGCAATCATAATTGCTGGAATGGGCTTCTTCACTGACGCATACGACCTCTTCTGCATATCTCTCGTGACGAAATTGCTTGGTCGAATATATTACCACGTGGATGGCGCACCAAAGCCTGGGTCATTGCCTCCCAATGTTTCGGCAGCTGTTAATGGAGTAGCCTTCTGTGGAACTCTATCTGGCCAACTCTTCTTTGGTTGGTTAGGTGATAAATTGGGCAGGAAGAGAGTTTATGGGATGACTCTTATGCTCATGGTCGTATGCTCTATTGCTTCAGGCCTTTCATTTGGCCACGATCCTAAAACTGTGATGACAACACTGTGCTTCTTTAGGTTCTGGCTTGGTTTTGGCATTGGTGGTGACTATCCACTTTCAGCCACCATAATGTCTGAATATTCCAATAAAAAGACTCGAGGGGCATTTATAGCCGCAGTGTTTGCAATGCAGGGGTTTGGAATTTTGGCAGGTGGTGTATTTGCCATTATTCTTTCATCTATATTTAAAGCCAAGTTTGACTCCCCATCATATGCGGTTGATCCGATTGGCTCGACTGTCCCTCAAGCAGACTATGTGTGGAGAATTATTCTCATGGTTGGAGCTTTGCCTGCTGCTCTTACTTACTATTGGAGGATGAAAATGCCGGAAACGGCTCGTTACACTGCTCTCGTAGCCAAAAATGCCAAACAAGCTGCTTCTGATATGTCAAAGGTTTTGCATACGGACATTGAGGCGGAACCTCAAAAATTGGAGCAGATAGCTGAAGGGAAATCGAATTTGTATCGTTTATTCTCCAGCGAATTTGCCCGTCGACATGGCCTTCACTTGCTCGGAACAACCACCACTTGGTTTCTTCTTGATATTGCCTACTACAGTCAAAATCTTTTCCAAAAGGATATCTTCAGTGCCATTGGGTGGATTCCAGCTGCAAAGACCATGAATGCCTTAGATGAGGTCTATAGAATTGCAAGAGCTCAAACCCTTATTGCTCTCTGCAGTACTGTCCCTGGGTATTGGTTTACAGTGGCTTTAATTGACAAAATGGGAAGATTTGCAATCCAGCTAATGGGATTCTTCTTCATGACAGTCTTTATGTTTGCACTTGCCATTCCTTACAATCACTGGACTCACAAGGACAACCGAGTCGGATTCGTCGTTATGTACTCCCTCACTTTCTTCTTCGCAAATTTTGGACCCAATGCCACCACATTTGTGGTGCCTGCTGAAATTTTTCCGGCGAGGTTCCGATCGACTTGCCACGGGATATCAGCTGCATCGGGGAAACTCGGAGCCATGGTGGGTGCATTTGGGTTTTTGTATTTAGCTCAGAACCAAGACAAGGCTAAGACAGATGCAGGCTACCCTGCAGGCATTGGGGTGAGAAATTCTCTCCTCTTATTGGGTGGAGTCAATCTCTTGGGCATGTTGTTTACTTTCTTGGTACCGGAATCCAAAGGGAAGTCTTTGGAGGAGCTGTCCGGCGAGAACGAGGATGAAAATGCAGCACCGTCCGGTGGAGAACAGCCGTCGCCAGATGATCGGAGAGCAGAAGTTGTTTAGATTGAGCTCGTAGTTGAATCTTTAAAAAAAAAAAAAAACCACTTTTTTTTGTCTTTTTTTTTTCTTCGATGTGAACTTGTAACGTTTGTTCAAAGAAAATTTCTTTTCTTAATCCGACACGATCTAAACAACGATAATGCGATTAAAACGAAGAATGTGATATGTCATTGGATTCAAACAAAAGCATCATCAAAATCAACAACTTAATTGTTAGAACGACTAATTAATGTTTCACTCTTTGAATTATTTATTGTTGTTCTTATGCACTTTTCTGGTTGAGTTTTACCCGGGAAAATAATTTTTCAGTCCCTCTAGTTGGGGTGGGTGCCGGTAGGAGTTTCAACCAGATACCCCTAGCTATGTTTTGAGCCAATAAAATCAAAACTCCTTGCTTCATTTGTACCGTTGTAAAAGAGAATTAGTTGGTTATGGGAGATTCACTTTTACTTGAAATATAATAAAGTGACGTTTTTCCTTCCAACAATGAAGTCATTAATAAATTTATTTTTAAATTATATTCGTTAATAAAATTACTCTTAAATTATGTTTAATTTTTCGTTAAAAATTCATTATGTGGACGTCTGATTTTTTAATAACGGCACCCATTTGAGTTTAATGAAAACTCGCTTGAGCGGGTGCCCAGAGACTCTGGAGAAGGCACTCGGGCTCAGGTTTTCACGTAAATCTTGATTTTTTTATGTAATAATTAATTACTTATTTTTAATTTTGTAATGTTGTTATCAATACATTATATTTATGTTAATCCTAGTACTCGTCAAATTATTATTTTTATTTTTTAATAATTTTTAAGTGAATATTAGTTCAAATCAAGTGTTTAGATTCACTTCTAAATATAATTCCACTAATTCAAAACCCTCATTTACACATAACGTCGTCGTTTAACGAACCGAACCAACTGTTGCTTTTATATGCGGTTCTCTGGTTTCTGTACGTGGTAGGAAACCGACTTGACGCGAATTTTAACAATATCCTAAAATCTCGCTCTCGATCGAGCTTTCTCTCGATTCTTCTTCCTCCATATCCATTTGAGAACTCAGTTCTGTTTCCCTTCTTTATTGTCTTCTACACAATTCCTCGTACGAATTTCTCGAAAAGCTTCATTCGACTGATCTGATTTTTGGAGAAATTGCAGTTCGTTTCACTGTGTTCGAAAGATCTTGCTCAGCCGGTGGCAAAATCCTAACTGTAAATTTCTGACACCACAACCGCCTTATCTCGCAATCGGATACAAGTTGATTGTCTGGTGAAAGTACGTACCATTGCCCTTTCGTCTCTCTAACCCACTGTAGAGCTTGAGTCTTCGAATCTACAGGGCCATAATGGCGACTGCTTCAGGTATTTTTTCTTCAGATTTTTTCTTACTTATATTCGTTCTATTTTCCCTTTCATGTTTTCTTATTTCATCATATTAATTATTCTTCTTTCAAATTTGTATCTTCTTTGTAATTTTTTTTATAAGAGATATCTTCTTTGTAATTTGATTGAAGAATGTTCTCTTTCTCACTGGGTTTTGTGCTTTGACTTTAATCAGTATATGTGTTTCGTGTTTATTCTCTTTAAATACCTTTCACTGTTATTAGGGTTTTGTATTCTCATTTATTTTCATGGTGATGTTTAAATTTCACATTGAAAACTGCTTCATGAAGTACTTTAGCCTTTGCTTTGAAATCGACTTATAATTAGCCGCGGGATTGTGGAGATTCGCCTATGTTGTCTTTGACTTCCACATTCAAGTCACTTTTCACTGATGCTAAATTTCAATCTTCAAATTGCTTCCTAAAGTCCTTTGGCTCTTGCTTTGAAATCAGTTTATTATAAGTTGTGCGATGGTGTAGCTTTTCATATGTAGTCTTTGAGTTTCAATCAAGATGAAAGAAGAAATAGTTGAGTATAAAATAAAAAGATTATTAGCAGAAAGAAGAAAATGTTACAATGACGTGTCGTGATATTCTGAATGTTTGTGGTAACAGTTCTATGAGCAGAAAAATGTCAATTGATCTCAATGCTTATCAGAGCTTGGACTTATGTGTATCAGCTGGAACTTGGCATTTAAGATTTAAATTCATTAAAGCGAATGTAATTTCTTTTGGTTCTTATTATTTCCTGTTTTCACACTATCATACATTTCAACGTAAAATGTAATCCTTAAATATATAATGAAGTTAACCTTTCATTATTGGATCTCTAGTGGCGTTCAAGTCAAGGGAAGACCATCGGAAACAAATTGAGTTGGAAGAAGCACGAAAAGCTGGGCTGGCACCAGCTGAAGTTGATGAAGATGGAAAAGAGATCAATCCTCACATTCCCCAGTATATGTCTTCTGCACCTTGGTATCTTAATGCCGAGAAACCAGTAAGTTCATTGTTTTATTATATATTTTATATTTTCTTTTTATTTATTTGTGATGTATTTTCAACTCAGTATGTTGTGCTTTGGTACATGTTAATTACTACTATTCTCTAAATCTTAAATGGTTAGAGTTAGGGTATTGCATTCATTTGAATTTTTTTTATTTTTCTCAGAGTTTAAAACATCAAAGGAAGTGGAAATCAGATCCAAACTACACAAAATCATGGTATGATAGAGGTTCGAAAATCTTTCAGGCTGATAAATACAGGAAGGGGGCATGTGAGAAGTAAGAATTTTCTCTCTCTCTCTTTCTCTCTATCCCTCTCCCAATTTATATGTTTGTAGGATCAGAGAAGAAATGAATAAAACTATAATAAACTCATAAAATTAAGAAAAGTAAGGTGTATTCTAATTCTGCTCGAAGTTAACAGGCTTAGATGTGCATGAGAAAAGTTATTTCCTATGCTTGAAGAATCACTCTTAAATATTGAATATTTTATCTTCACTATCAGCTATTTCTGCTAAGTTGTAAACATATGTTGAAGTCTGGTTGATTACTCTCCCATGTTAATTTGTAGCTGTGGTGCCATGACACATGATGCAAAGTCATGCATGGATAGACCTAGAAAAGTGGGAGCAAAATGGACAAGTAAGCACATTGCACCTGATGAAAAAATAGAGACCTTTGAACTTGATTATGACGGGAAAAGGGATCGATGGAATGGCTATGATACATCTACATATGCTCGTGTTGTGGAGAGATATGAAGCAATAGAGGAAGCTCGAAAGAAGTATCTAAAAGAACAACAGTTGAAAAAGTTGGAGGAGAAAAATAATAATCAAAATGAGGTTGAAGGTGCTAGTGATGATGATGACGACGATGAGGATGATGGAGAAGATGATTTAAAGGTGGATGAAGCAAAAGTTGATGAAAGCAAACAGATGGACTTTGCTAAGGTGGAGAAGCGTGTTCGGACGACAGGTGGTGGCAGCACAGGAACTGTAAGGTAATCTATTTTCTATTTATTTTAATTTTTAGTTTACTCATACAAGTAAAATATTGTTATATTTGGTTTCATAAAATTGCCGTGATACTGAATAGCGTCACTATACTTCACGTTTAATGAACTATCATAATAAGTGCTTCTTTTAAGGAATCTACACTATTCCTAATAAGTTCTTCATTATAGGAATCTGCGAATTCGAGAGGATACTGCCAAATATCTTTTAAATCTTGATGTCAATTCTGCCCATTACGACCCGAAAACACGTTCGATGCGTGAAGATCCTCTTCCTGATGCCGATCCGAATGAAAAGTTCTATTTGGTGAGTGTTCCTTAGTTAAAACTGCATACCCCTTTTTTATGTTTATTTGCATATTGATAATATCATATAACTTGAACGTAGGGAGACAATCAATACAGACACAGTGGTCAAGCATTGGAGTTTAAGCAACTTAACATTCATGCATGGGAAGCATTTGATAAGGGACAAGATATTCACATGCAAGCCGCTCCATCCCAGGCTGAGTTGCTTTACAAGAATTATAAGGTCATTAAGGAGAAATTGAAGCATGAGACGAAGGATACCATTATGGAGAAGTATGGTAATGCAGCTTCAGAAGAAGAACTTCCAAAGGAGCTTTTACTGGGACAGAGTGAAAGACAAGTTGAATATGACCGAACTGGCAGAATCATAAAGGGGCAGGTAACTTCTCTAATAATATTATTTGCTTAGACTGTTTAAATTATCACTTGTCTAGTCTTTAAGAGTTCTGTATCTGTAATAAGGTAGACTCTTGTAGTCTTTACGAGTTCTGTAATCTGTGTCATGTCATTTTTGTGTTATCCTGAGAAAGGGAAAGGAGCAAAAATCGTCACTGTGGAAGTTGTAGAAATCATCACGTGTAGAAGAAATTTAATAAGTGGTGTGGGAGAGGAGTTTTCTGAGCGTCTTGCTTCTGGCTATTTTTCACAACTTACTTTGCATTATGTTCATATGTTGAAGAATTTAAATGCCCCTTGTATATATCTTGAGCTTCAGAGAGTGGTAATTTAGATTTTTTCTGTTTGGTAAATAGATCATGTGGTGTATAACATGTTGGACAATATACTATTCATTTCAGAGGTGTGGTTTGATGATTTTTGTGCTTATTTATTAATATATATTTAGATGTCGATAACATATTTATTTCATTGTTACAATGGTTTTAAATTCATTAAGCTTCTTGTAACTTTTAGTTTAAGCTTCTTCATGAACTTAAAGATGTCCACTCTTTTGCCTTACCTTTTTACATACACATGAAATGTTAATTGTTTGCTCTTCTTTACGCAATTGCAAAAACGTGAATTGTTTTGATAGGAGACTTCACTTCCCAGAAGCAAATATGAAGAAGATATTTACATTAATAATCACTCAACTGTTTGGGGCTCTTGGTGGAAGGATCACCAATGGGGATACAAGTGCTGCAAGCAGACCATTCGTAATAGTTATTGCACTGGTGCTGCAGGAATTGAGGCTGCGGAGGCTGCCATGGATTTGATGAAGGCTAACATTGCCCGAAAAGAAGCATTGGAAGGTTGATGGTCTAAGCTTTTTCTTGTTATTCTAATAATCGAATTAAGGTGTTTATATTTTGTGGCTCAAAATTTTTTGATTACCAAAGTCATAATTAATGTTCGATGGTTTATAATTTATGGTGTAGTAGGCAGTAAGTTTTATACCAAAAAGAAATTTCTATTAACTTCTAATGTTCAATCTACCTAAATATAGATATTGTCGAAGCTGTGGAGGAGAAAAGGCTCGCTACATGGGGAGCGGAAGTCCCAGACGATTTGGTTTTGGATGAGAAACTACTAGCTGAAGCACTGAAAAAGGTTAGTAGTTTAAACTATTGCGTATTTCTCTTTGAAACTACTTTTTCTCCTCTGTATTATTTAGTTTCTTTTATTACATATAACGCAAACTGCCAGTATAAAAATTATTGAATAAATAACAACTAGAGATATTACAACACTAAAAGTGGCCATTAAAGAAACTTGTAAATCTATTAAAAGAAAATAAGATGAAATGGGTGTTGTTATCTGTACAATAGTTAATCATTGGTCCATGAATATTGTGGAGATGAACTATATAACTAATGCTCCCAAAAAATGCAAAATGAGTAATGTTTTTAGTTCACTTATGTATGCTAAGTTTGCTTTAATCAGTTGGATTAGTGTTTCAGATTTGTCATATTACTGGTTTTCGGGTTTGACAGGAGGATCAGAAGAAGAGGGAAGAGAAAGACGAGAGAAAGCGTCAATACAACGTTAGATGGAACGAAGAGGTATGTACTCGTCTTGTTTTTCCAACTTCAGTGGATGGAATAAGAGTAGCAAAGTAGTTAAATGGCTGTTTGTTTGTGTTGGACATAATAAAAAAAAAAAAAAAAGGTCACTGTGGAGGACATGGAGGCATACAGAATGAAAAAGATACGCCACGACGATCCAATGAAGGATTTCCTAAACTAGATTCCTCATTCTTGTGGAGGATTTTCCTATTTGAATCTAAGAAAATGTATATGACTAACCAATAACTCTACTTGTCAATCTAGTTGGGAAATTGTATTATAGTGATGCAATACTTGTTCAATTCAATGAAATACTATTGTTGTAATGCTCTTTATTTCTGTTAAATATAATATTTTTTGTTAATATACTTCTTATTTTTTTTTAACAAAATATAATTGAGGCTGAGACTCCACTCCAAATGTAGGAGTCACAGCTCCAGTTAGAAGTTCAATTATTTCAGAAGCTGACGACAACATTTAATTGAGGCCCCAATGACACCCACTTGAGTCGTAACCCAGATTTGAAAATTCAAACCATTTAATTTTGGATTAACCCGTACTTAACACGAAACCTTGGACCTTGGACTTGATGCCTAATTTTTGTGGACCAGAGCAACTTCACCTGGTCCACTGTACAGGTTGACCTCGAGTTTGAATCTATGTCTACGTGAGAGATAATATTAGATCAAATCTCGTTGTCATGTTTCCACGTTTTCCTTTTTCCAATTTTTTTTCTGATCGATTTTCAACGGTATTAATAATGAAAAGTTTGATCTAATATTTACATCACATTAGCAATTTTATGGTTTTATCATGTCACGTTCTAGTAGTAAAATAAAATTGTCTATTGTATTTTCGCTTCTTTGACACAAGTGATTTTGTGTTAAGTCTTAAGATTTAGTTTTTGAGTATATTATGACTGTGAACACACAAGCATTCAACCATTAGCTGAAAGGAGTGGCAAAAAGAAGAGTAGGAAGACAAATGGTGGGCGGAAAAGGGGCTTCGAACACCAGCGATTGCATGCACAACCACGTCTCCCGTTCCATCACAAGCCCTATTCTTCACAATCCGCAAGGTGTCCCAAAACTGGATCATAATAAGACACACCCTCCATGCATTTACAGAGAACTAATCTCAGCTCCCTCACGCTATAAATTGGACCTTCTTCTCTACAAAATTCCACCATCCTCTCTTCTTTCGTCGTCTGTCTGAAGTTCCAACAATGGCCACCGCTAAGCTTGGAGCAGTTCTTTTCTTCTCTTTTCTTGTTTGTGGTGCTTTCGGGATTTCCCGGGTTGAAACGAGGCTGAGCGAGTCGGCCCAACAATGCCGGCTTCAGCGGCTAACGGCGAGGCAGCCGAGTCGCCGGATTGAGTCCGAGGGAGGCGTCACGGAGATTTGGGAGCCTAATGAGGACGAGTTCCAATGTGCTGGAGTTGCTGCCTTTAGGAACGTCATTCAGACGAATTCTATGTCTTTGCCCAACTTCCATCCTTCCCCATCGCTCGTATACGTTGAACAAGGTTAGAGAGAGAGAGAGAGAGATCTAGAGAGAGAAACTTTGGTTTTGTTTTATGATGAATGAATGAGAAATATTGAAATTGTGTGAATGGGTGAGTGCAGGAGAAGGGTTTATGGGGATGGCCTACCCTGGCTGCGCGGAGACATATGAGTCGCAGCAATCATCGCGGGCGTGGAGCAGACGAGAAGGGCGTGAAGGAGAGCAAATGGGGGAGGATCAACACCAGAGAGTTCATCGCATTCGCAGAGGAGACATCATCGCCATACCAGCTGGTGCTGCTCACTGGTGCTACAATGATGGAAAGGAAGAGCTCATGGCCGTTGGTTTCATGGATCCTCAACAACCAGGAAAACCAGCTTGATCAGCGTTTCAGGGTTCTCTCTCTCTCTCTCTCTCTCTCTCTCTCTCTAACTTGATTGGATGAAGATAAGACACTTAAATCTAACAAATTAAATCCATGCATGGGAACATTCTCTCTCTCTAGGTGTTTTTTTTGGGTCAAGTTCTACAGTGATTTAATTGGTTGTTTTACGTGAAATAGACATTTTTCTTGGCTGGTGGACAAAGAGAACCAGGAATGAGAATGGGAGAGAAGGGAATGGAGAACTTTCAGAACATATTCCGAGCATTCGACCCAGAATTACTATCCGAAGCCTACAACATTCAAATGAACATCGTCAAGAAAATGCAGGACGAAACTTACAGAGGAATCATAGTCCGATGCGATGAAAAGATGAGGTTTCTTACACCAGAGGAACAAGAGAGACCAGGACAAAGATATGAAGCCAACGGATTCGAAGAAACCATCTGCTCTGCAAGAATGAAACACAACATGAACATCAGAGGCGAAGCTGACTTCTATTCAAGGGATGCTGGAAGTGTTCATATCGTCAACAGGCACAAGCTTCCTATTCTCCGACATCTGGATATGAGTGCTGAGAAAGGCCATCTCATGCCTGTAAGCTCCTTTCCATGGAAGAATTCATTCAAAACCTCTCCATTCTTACAAACCCTTTAATCCATTTGATCTTATACAACGATAATAGCCAAGTTTTTAGTGATTTAAACTGTCGTTCTTGTCTGTGCTGCTGCAGAATGCTCTCTACACTCCACACTGGTCAATGACAGACCACAGAGTTATGTACGTGATAAGAGGAGAAGCTCAAGTCCAGATTTCAGACAACTACGGACAGAGGGTGTCGGACGAGAGAGTTAAAAGAGGAGACATGCTTGTCATCCCTCAATTCTTCGCAACCATGGCGAGGGCAGGAAACAATGGGTTCGAATGGGTGACGTTCAAGACCTCCGGCGAACCCATGAAAAGCCCGATGGTCGGCTACACTTCGGTGATGAGAGCTATGCCTCAGCAAGTTCTGGAAAATGCATACCAGGTTTCTCCACGAGAAGCACAGGATATGAAGCAGAACAGAAGGCAGCAGACTTTCCTGCTGCCTCCTGGAAGAATTTCATCTTAAATTAACTAAGTTTTCCTTTTTTTTTTTGAGGGGTTTTAAGTGTTGCCATAGCCACTAATTAGGCCACAGAAGAGAGCATGTGTAGTCCTTCTTGCACAATAGAAGGATTATGTAATATTTATGAGAGCCTAATCATGTAAGGAAAAAAATAATAATGTAATGAATAAAATGTGGCCCTTTTAATAACTCTTTGCAGCAACCACTCTCTCTAGTCTCTAGAAATATTTTCTAGTAATCTTATCTAATTGAACTGTCTTCGAATTGGAGACGACAGTATCCTTTTACAGGTTAAGCTATGGTGTAATGGAAAGGCAGCAATATCAAACTCTTCATTTTGAGACAGGTCATAACTGGGTAAATATTTACGCTTTCTAGGTTTCCTTTAGGGAAAAATGCAAAATAAAGATTAATGTTTAGGAAATAGGCAAATAAAGGAAAGAAGTATGGTTTGAGGCAAAACAGGGAAAGAAGTTTGCAAAATAGGCAAAAAAGGGATTCTTGCCAATTTTGTTTTTTAAATAGGGCGGATTAATTTAAAAAAAATAGCAAACGATATTCAATTTACTTGAAATTTTTATCACATGTTCATCACAATATGAGAAGATTATGTGAACAGTTTCGTAATTTTTTGACGCTAGTATTATTTATTGTAATTTTATTTATTTATTTGATAAAACAATTGTAATAAATCGTACAAGAGTTAACAAATCACGAAACTTTTTCCACAATCTTATCAAAATGTGATGAACATGTGGTAAACATTTCGAGTATATTAAATATCATTTGCTATTTGTTTAAAATTAATTTTAGTTTTTTCTTCACTTTATAAATTAATTTAAAAAAAACTAGCAAACGATATTTAATATACTTGAAATATTTACCACATGTTTATCACTTTATGAGAAGATTATGTGAAAAGTTTCGTGATTGTTTAACGCTTGTACGATTTATTATAATTGTTTTATCAAATAAATAAATAAAATTACAATAAATATTATGAGCGTCAAACAATTACGAAAATTTTCAGATGATCGTATCATATTGTGATGAACATGTGATAAAAATTTCAAGTAAATTAAATATCGTTTGCTATTTTTTTAAAATTAACCCGCCCTATTTAAAAAAAAAAATTGACAAGAATCCATTTTTTGCCTATTTTCCAAAATTCTTTCCCTGTTTTACCTAAAACCAAACTTCTTTCCTTTTTTTTGCCTATTTCCTAGGCATTAATCTTGATTTTGCATTTTTCCCTTCCTTTAAATGTGAGTATATCTACTATCTAGGTAATGTACGAAAACACTACTGAATACAATACAGTGATACACGGAATTTACAGACTCTGCCTCTGCTCTCTCTTCTTCCCTTACTAGTTACTCCTCTGCATTTCTCCACTTGGTGGATGCCAGTACAACTATGAACCACACCCTAACAATTAAACTGAATTTTACCAACTACCTCGTCCGGAAAGCTCAGACTGAATTTTATCAACCAACTCGTCCGGTAAGCTCAGATCTTACTCCTCCCCCTCAATTTCTAGACTCGTTATCTCTTCAACTAAACCTTGAGTTTAGTCTATGGCAGAGATATAATCAACTAATAATGAGCTGAATTTTTTCCTCTCTTTCTGATGATAATTTGTCGCAGATAGTATGCTATTCTACAGCTGCTGAGATTTGGCCAGCTCTCGGGCGCTAGCCAGAATCAATGACCTCCGCAGTCAACTTCACAGTATCTCCAAAGATGGCATTTCAAAAAATCACATCGCTTTGCAATACTCTATCGGCAATCGGCGAATTGGTGGCTTACCCTAACCATATTCTTTATTTTCTTGGCGGACTGGGCATACAACCCTTTCGTCACCTCTGTCACAGGCCGTCCCGATCAACCCTCCATTGAGGAGTTAAAGAGTCTTTTCTTAAGCTACGAGTTCCGCCTGGAAAAACAGAACTCAGTAGCTCACCTCTTTTCTCCGAGCTCTCTTCAAGCCAACGCCGCGTTCGACCGTCCTCGCCGTTTTACTCGACCGTTGTATTCCCCTAACCCTCGCCCTAATTTTCACATACAACTGGGCCGCTTAATGGATTCTATCGACCTCCAGCTAGGCCGCCTTCTGGTCAATCTGCTCAATTGCATCAATTGAGACCCAACTTCCCTTTTAAGCCACGCTGCCAGATCTGTAATATGCTAGGCCATAAAGCCCTGACATGTTATCACCGTCTTAAGCGTCATACGGGCTGCCCTTTTTCAATTCCTCTCCGGTTCAGGCTAACACTGTTGGCGTTCTTCCACTACCTAATCACTCTGTTCATCGACATGTTGAACCCTCTTCCTAGATGCTTGATTTTGGCGCAACACATCACTTCACACCGCACTCATCTGAGTTTCTCAATACAATCCCCTACAATGGCTCGTCTCAGGTTATGACTGCAAAAGTACGTCCCTCTCTATTGCTAACATTAGAAATGTTTTTCTTCACACACCCTCAAATTCCCTTCTCTTGCAATTTGTTTTCCATACTCCTTTAATCTCTCATAACCAATTACGTCGTGATAATTCTGTCTATGATGAATTTCACTTCGATTGTTTTTTTATTAAGGACTGGATCTCCCGTCAAATTCTTCTTCGGGGATCCCTAAGTAATGGACTATATTGCACACCATCTGCTCCTCTTGTTGTTTCACTGCATACGGAGCTTTTGGCCTCTACCTCCTTTTTGTCTCTTTCACGCTTGTGGCATCTACGTTTAGGACACCCTGCACCTCCTATAATGTCTAATGTTTTAAATTCTTGTAATGTCTCTGTTGTCAAGTCTAGTATTTTAATTGTTTGTATTACTTGTCAAATGAGTAAGACTAGTCGTTTACCGTTTCCTTTATCTGAATCTCATGCAAAATTCTCTTTTGAAATTGTTCATTTTGATATTTTGGGTCATTCACTGGTGAACTCTATTATTGATTTAAGGTATTTTTTTATTATTTTTGATTATTGCACCAAATTTACGTGGATTTATTGTTTAAAATTGAAAAGCAATGTTCACAGCAACTTTTTAGCTTTTAATAAATTTGTACAAACACAATTCGACCACACCATAAAAAATGTTTAATCCAATTAGGGAGGAGAATTTTAATCACTTTCGTCTATGTTTAAATACCCTCACACCCCTAACCAAAAAGGAGGTGTTGAACAAAAAAAACAACACGTTGTAGAAATCGATGTAGCTTTGCTTTTCCATTCTTCGGTTCCTCAGTCTTTCTGGTCATATGCTTTTGAAACAACAACAACAACATTAATTAATTTTATGCCTACACATGTTTTAGAATATCCCCTGAACATATATATATTTATATTTAGTTCTAATCTTTATTACCTTATATTTAGTCTCAATGGTTGGCTTTTGATGAGGATTGATTGGATGTTGGGAATCTTAAAACATTCTTTCTGTCATACCTTTTTTGGTGGGGAAGAGTATTAAGTTCAGCCTTACTTTGGAGATTAGAGTGTTTTTATTAGCTCTTATGTAATGGAGTTTATGGTGTTTTTTGTAGTTCTGGCCTTTTGTTTGTGCAGATATATATACATGGGTAAAGTGCAATTTGGCCCTTACAACTAGGTGAAATGAGCAATTTACACCGTAAACTTGGATAATGGGCAAGAACAACTTTAATACTTTGATAATGGGTAATATGACCCATACCGTCATATTTTCAGTTAAAAAATAACTTTTTTTTCACGGGTTCATATTTTCTTTCCGAAATGCCCCTAGACTCTTCTTCCCTAGCTCTCCTTCTCTAGCCTGAGTTCTTCATTTTATGGGTTGTGTTTTGGAAGGTGAGAAAATGCAGCTCCAAAAAGCGATCCGTATGACAAAGCCATGGCTAAATTCTGGGCCAAGTTCTTCGACGACGAGGTCTGACACAGTTGGGTTAGTTTATGAATTTTTTTATGACATTATTTTACGCGATCATCCGTTCAGGTCCGTCCGAGCTTTTGGAAAGCTTGCTGGAGAGAGGGGGAGGAGCGAGAAAAGGCGGTAGAGAAGGCGAAGGAGGTTCTGAATATCCTAGAAAACGAGCTGGGCAATAAGCGATTCTTTGGAGGAGAGGTGGTTGGATATGTCGACATTGCTGCCAACTCCTTAAGCTTTTGGCATGGGATTTTTCAAGAACTAGTCGGACTTGAATTACTAACCACTAACGACTTCCCCAAGCTCTGCCAATGGCGGAAGGAGTTTGTTAGTCAGAGCTGTGTTAAAAAAACTCTGCCTTAGAAGCAAAGCTTACTCGCATTAAATAATGATTTCCATAGATGAAATAAAACGCAAGAAGCTTGAGCCGTTTGGATACAATGAAGTTGAAAAGGATAAACAAATTCTATTCTCTTGGCTACTTCCGAGGAAGGATCAAACAATCATAATTTTCTTTTCTCAGGATCTCCTTCTAAGTGTAGGATGAGCTCAAGAAGTAGTGGGTGTACTTCTATCAACAGTGGCCCACAGCCAAGAAACCTAGCTTGCGGCGGTGGCGATGATGGTGACTATGGAAGATGGAGGAAGCGAGGGAGACAGATATTTAGTTGATTTACCTTCCAAAACACAACCCATAAAATGAAGAACTCAGGTCGGAGAATGAGAAAGAGAGCTGGAGAAGAAGAGTCTAGGGGCATTTCGAGAAGAAAATATGAACACGTAAAAAAAAACATGACTTTTTAACTGAAAATATGACGGTAGGGGTCATATTGCTCATTATCAAAGTATTAAGGTTGTTCTTGCCCATTATCCAAGTTTACAGTGTAAACTGTCCATTTCACCTAGTTGTAGGGGTCAAATTGCACTTTACCCTATATATATATATATATATATATATATATATATATATATATATATATATATATATATATATATATATATATATATATATATATATATATATATAACTCACGTCGGGGTTGTTGCCGCTTAGCCGGGTTTGGCGTTTAGGCTTTTGCACCCATTAACGTGATATAGAGGATTGTTTTCTAAAGTATTATGAAATTAATCTCTTTGAGATAGGCGAATTGATTTGGGTAAATCACAAGAATTCATTGTGAGAAGTAAAGAATCAATACGAAGTTATCAATAAATCAATAAGGTATTATCTGCGAAGTCAATACGAGAAGAATTGGTTATCAACAAGGTTTATTGCTATGTCAAATTAAAATATCAAGATTAGTTTTAAAATAATGTAATGTTTTATGAGTAAATGAATTAGCTATTGTCAAATTATGAATTTATCTGATATTTCCAATATTTCTAATGTTTCTACTAAGAACGAGCAGATCGTTGAAAGTTCTCAAAAATCTTTGCTAAATAAATGGTCTATTCCTGAAATAGAGCCTAAAGAAATTTACAAACTAGGAACCTTTGAGTTTCTTTTCAAAAATGCTATCAAAGTTTCTGAGCAAACTCTGTGTTTAGATTCCAATGATAAAACTCTTAAACTTTTAAGTTTAAAAGATATCCAGAAATATTTCAAAAAATTCAAATATATCCACATCGGATTAATTCAAATTGCTTTTAAACCTTTAACCCTTCCAGGTTTAAATGCAAGTATTCTAGCTAATCTACGTGACGCTAGAAATCAAAATTGGAAAAACTCTCTGATGGGAGTTATTCAAACCAGTTTATGTCATGGCCCAATATACTTTAATGTATATCCAAATCTCAATCTGTCTTTGACAGATCCCAATCTGTTTGAGGCAATCACCTTGAACATTCAAACTCATGGTTATGATTTCCTTCCCGGATCAGAAACCATTGCGGTTATATACCGTATAAATTACAAATTAATGAATACTTTGTGTCCAAATGCCATCATACGAGAAATTCCTGGCAAAACTATGGTAATAGAAAGTAATCTACTATCTACCAACATCGCTATTCCTCGTCTCATAGACTGGGAAGAAGTTACCTTTCCAACTACATGGACAATTCCTCAAGCCATACTTCAAAGATCCAGTATTAATTCTCAAATTGATCAAATCATTCAAACAGAGGATGGAGAAATTCAAATCCAATTTACTCCAGAAATTTCCAAAAGAATTTCTTTATCTAGGAGTATGTCAAATAGATCTAGTTTCTCTCCTTTCAAACCCATCGAGAATTATAGTTCCAGGCATTCAGTTTCTGGTTCTTCCCAATTACCTCAATCTCTCAACATTGAAGAGATTCAGGTTTCCAAAGAACAAATTCCTCATGGAGTTTACAAACATCCTACATTTGGTCAAGCGGACAACAAAAAGGATGATTCTCCAACTGCATCGGAAATGCAATTTAATCTCTAATGGATTTCTCTCCAGGATCTTTAATTAGGGATATTGTTAATGAAGAGTACCAAAAGCCTTCCAATGCTTTATTTAGAAAATGGATTCATCACCAGCATGCTGGGAATACTTTCCAAATCATCAAAGAGCAATTTTACTCTTATCTTCAAAAAGAACAAACATTTATGTTCTTCCCAACATGGTACTGGGCGTACTATATTCCAAATTACACTTCGTCTATTGATGTCTTAGATCAATATGACAGTTTTCTAATCAATTGGCATACTAAAACAGGAGATGTTAAGTCAGTCCATCCCCCTTTCGAACCTATTCAGTTAATAAGCCAAGATAAAAGTTCTACTATTGAAGCAATCCCTTTAGTAGATACTTCTTCCAAAGACAAAGAGGTCATTAGCGAATCCACCATTCATAAACAACTGAATTATACAAATATAAATCTCAACACAGTTGGCAACCAACTTCAAAGAATTGAGAAACAATTGGATAAACTACAAAACAAACTTCCCAAATCCCAGGATTCTAAAGAAGCATCCACTTCCAAAGCTTTAGCACTTAGTCAACCTGATCTAAAGCCTCCTATATTCTTGTCAAATTTCAATTTCAAAAATCCAAATAAGGACAACGAGTTTATGGATGAATTAGTTAAAAGATTAAAATCTGTTAACTTATCTCCCATTACAAAATATGTTGAATTTCATTCAAATTCTAGTGAGTCTAGTACTGATTCTGATCTTGAAGAAATTCACCAAATGCAAATTACTTTTCCAAAATATGAAGATCCTTTGATTGACAACTCTTCATCTAATGTCCAAAATTTATCCCTAAATCGTATCAAATACAAAGACAATTTAGGTGGAGATACTTTCCGTCGTGTCTATTATCCAAGACCAACTCCTCCCGATATGCTTTGGGAAGAAAATTTCTTCAAAAGTCAAACTGCCTATTCAGCCAAAACTATTTATGAATGGAACATAGATGGTTTATCTGAATATCAGATTTACGAAGTCCTTCACAAAATGATGATGTATGCCAGTATTTGTCGTGCATCACATAACACTGACAAAGATATTGCCATTTTTATCATTAGTGGTTTCATTGGCAGTCTCAAAGGATGGTGGGATAACATTCTCACTCAAGTTCAACGAGAAGAAATTCTCAATGCTGTTAAAATTGAACAGCCATCTACTTCCCAACCTCAGCAGGATAGTGTTTATACACTTATCCAATCCATCATCTACTATTTTGTTGGTTCGGTTGATCAGCGTCTTGAAAGAGGCACCGAATTATTACAAAATCTCAAATGTGGAGCTTTAACCAATTTTCGTTGGTATAAAGATGTTTTTATTACCAAAGTCTTCCAAAGACCTGATGCAAATGCTCCTTATTGGAAATCCAAATTTATTGAGGGATTACCTCCTCAATTTGCCGAACGTGTCAAACAAGCTTTAAGTACTACCCAAAATGGTCACAATATTCCTTGGAATGATTTAACCTATGGCCATCTTGTTAGTATTTGTCTTCAAACAGGTATCAACTTATGTAATGACATGAAGTTGCAATATCAAATTAAGAAACAAAATATTACAGGCAAACAGGAGATAGGAGAATTCTGTCAACAATTTGCTTTTGATATGCCAATTCAATATCCTAAAAGAATAAGGGATAAAACCAAACATCATAAATCTCAAAATTATAAAACTTATCAAAAGGCTAAGAGAAAAGCCAAGGCTAAAGAATGGTCAAACATTCCTAAACCTTCTTTTACAAAGAGAAAGAAAAAACATCAAAAAACTTCTAAGTCCAAAATTAAATGTTTCAAATGTGGACAATTAGGACATTATGCAAACACATGTTTCAAAGTTAAAAAATTAAACGAGTTAGTTTATGATGAACAAACTCGAAATCAACTTTCAAAACTCTTTTTACAATCTTCTGATTCAGAAGAAAGCCTTCCAAGCCATGATGATATGTCATCCTCGTCATCTTCCGAAGCTAATTGCATCAACAAATGCTGCAATCAAATTTCCAAATTATCTATCAATGTTCTTTCACAAGAACAAGAAGATATCCTCAAAAATCTTGATCAAATTCCTGATCCTAATTTCAGAATGAAAATTGTTTCCCAATTGATCAATTCTTCCAAACCAATTTCCAATGAACAGACTGTTCCTGAGGCTATTCTCAAACCTAGATACTATACTATGCAGGAAGTCTTTTCTAGGATTGATCAGAAGCAAAAAATTACTCCTGTTACTCTCCACGATTTACAAAAAGAAGTTAATCATCTTAAAGAAGAAATCAAAATTCTCAGAAATAATCAATTAATTTCTGATGCCAAAATCAGCCAAATAGAAGATTCCATTTCACATTCCAATGAAGTTGAAAATTCTATTCCTTTCCAATCTGATACTCTCAATCATATTAGCCATATTCTAAGTCAGAAATGGTATGTTGAGATTTCTTTACTAATTCAAAATGAATACCAAATTTCCAATATTACTGCTCTTGTGGATAGTGGAGCAGATGTTAATTGTATCCAAGAAGGATTCATTCCTACAAAGTATTTCGAAAAAACTTCTCAAACTTTGATTACTGCAGGTAGCAGTAAACTTTTTGTCAAATTCAAATTATCCAATGTAATTATTTGCAATGAACAAAGTTGTTTACCAACAACTTTTCTTCTTGTCAAAGATTTAAATCACAAAGTAATTCTAGGGAATCCTTTTCTCCAACAGATCATGCCAATCACTATCAATGAAAGTGGCATTATGGCTACTGTCCAAAATACTCAAGTTCTTTATCCATTTGTATCTGACCCTGTGGTTAAGATAATAAATGAATTAAAAAACTTTTCTCAAATTAAAATTCAGCAATTGAATTTTCTCAAATCAGAAATTAACTCTTTCAAAATTGAAGAACAATTAAAAGATATTCAAATTTCTTCAAAAATCAGAGTTGTTGAAAATCAATTTCAAACTGAAGTTTGTCATACTGTTCCAAATGCTTTCTGGGAAAGAAAACGTCATATTGTTTCTTTGCCCTATATTCCAAACTTTGATGAAAATCTTATTCCTACCAAGGCTAGACCTAGTCAAATGAAACAGGAATATCTCAAATTATGTCAAGAAGAAATTCAAAGTTTATTGGATAAAAAGTTAATCCAACCAAGCCAATCTCCTTGGAGTTGCACAGCTTTTTATGTCAATAAAAATGCTGAGAAAGAGCGAGGAGTTCCTCGTCTTGTCATCAATTACAAACCCTTGAACAATGTTCTCCAATGGATAAGATATCCAATTCCAAACAAAAAAGATTTGTTAGACAGGTTACAATCTGCTCTAATCTTTTCCAAATTTGATCTCAAATCTGGTTACTGGCAAATTCAAATTGCCAAAGAAGACCGTTACAAAACTACTTTTGTGGTTCCTTTTGGTCATTACGAATGGAATGTAATGCCATTTGGTCTAAAAAATGCCCCTTCTGAATTCCAACATATCATGAATGATATATTTTCCAAATATTCCAAATTTTGTATTGTCTACATAGCTGATATATTGGTGTTTTCCAACTCAATTGACCAACATTTCAGACATCTGAGAATTATTAAAGATGCTATGAAAACAAATGGTTTAGTTGTCTCGGCTCCTAAACTCAAACTTTTTCAAACTACTGTGAGATTCCTTGGTCATAATGTGCATCAAGGTACAATAATTCCAATTCAACGAAGTATTGAATTTGCTTCTAAATTTCCTGATGAGATTACTGACAAAAAACAATTGCAAAGATTTTTAGGCAGTCTAAATTATCTGGGTGATTTTTATCCTAATTTAGCCCAGGATACTGCAATTTTATATCAAAGATTAAGAAAACATCCTTCGCCATGGACACCTGTCCATACTGCAGCAGTTCAAAAGATAAAAGTAAAAGCTCACACACTTCCGTGTTTAGCACTTTCCAATTCTGAGTGGGAAAAAATTGTTGAAACAGATGCCTCTGATAAAGGTTATGGAGGTATTCTAAAACAATTAAATCCGACTATTTCCAAAGAAGAACTGGTAAGATTTACTTCTGGTGCTTGGAAACCAGTTCAACAAAATTATTCTACTGTCAAAAAAGAAGTTTTATCTATTGTCAAATGTATTACAAAATTTCAAGATGATTTACTCAATAAACATTTTGTTTTACGGGTTGATTGTTCTTCTGCAAAACAAATTTTGACCAAAGATGTTAAACATTTAGTTTCCAAACAAATATTTGCCAGATGGCAATCTGAGTTATCTGCTTTTGATTTTACTATCGAATATATCAAAGGTATTGATAATTCTCTTCCTGATTTTCTAACCAGAGAATTCTTGCAGGATGTTCACCCCAGTGAGGGGTAGACCTAGAGGGAGACCTCGAGGTCGAGGTATTGGTTCTACTAATACCCATCGTATTTCCAATATCAATTTTCAAAAAGAATTTCCCACTTTAGGGGAAACCTCATCCGCGCAACCGGATAAGGATCATTCAAAGAAAACTGCAAAAGAGGTCCTGCTTGAGAGTGGACCCCCTCTTATCAAAAAATCAGTGGCTGAGTCTTTACTCACACTTTCAAATCGAGATATAGTTCTCAATCACAAAGATGCTTGGTTTTTCAAAGAGAGATATATGGGAAGCCAGCATTATCTAATTACCGAGGGAAAGCTCCGATTTTACTATGAAGCTATTCTGCTCGATACAAATTCTGTCCAAATTCAGCATAATTATGTTGAAGAGGGAAATATCAAAAGTACAATGACTCATTCTAAATGCTACATTATCAGAGTCATTCATCCGCAGGAATGGGGTTTGAATGTTTTCAACCCAAGAACTACATCTACCAAAAACAGTTCTCAAACATACAACTATTGGGACTATGTTCAGGCTTGGTCTCATATGTTTTACTACCAAAATCCCAAGAGAAATCATTCATGGTTTTTTACTGTGAATCCAGAAATTCTCAAAACCGAAGATCAATTTCCCAACTGGTTCTTACACTGGTGGCAAAATCACTCTCCGGAGTTTGCTATTTTACCAAAAAAGATTCAAGATCAATTCCAACCATGGTTTGATACCCATCCAGATTTCCAAGATAAAAGATTTATGTTCAAAGGCAAAGCTCTGCTATGGTTCTTTACCGAATTCCAAATCAATTGGATTTGGCAATGGAATCTCGAATTGGATACAGATCATCTGGATATCCCTGAGCTACAAAGGAACTTTTTTGTCAAATGGTGGTCCCGATATGATACGGATCAATGCTTTTCCAAAATTGTTGAAGCTATAAAATTCAACCAAGCAAAAGTTGCTACCAACATTTCCAACCAATCACACAAAGAATCTGTGCATACAGTGAAGCAAATGCGCAAAAATATCAAATTACAGTTTCCAACTTTGTCTAAAGAAGAACGTCACATTAAGCTTTTGGAGTCTTTAAAAAGCCAAATGTTTGATGATTCTGACGACGAAGACAGTTCTAACTCTGATTCTGATTTCTCTATGCAGTCAGGATCTCAACGCCTTCAGGTGTTACCAGGCGAATCTCAAAATCCCGAGGATATTATTCCAACCGAAGAGGATCTTTTTAATTCTCTTATCGATTGTTCCCAATATCGATATTCTCTTACTAAAGGCAAGAAAAAGGTTCTATAAATGGCACATTGGGATGCTGACAATGCCATTATAGAAAATATGCAAATAGAAGCAGCTCAACATCAACAAGCTGTTCCAGCAGATCTTGACCCTTGGGATGCTGCTATCCTCCAACAAGATAGAGCTGCTTTGCTGGCTCCACAAATACCATGGGGAAGACCTTTTCCTATTTCCAAATATCATGACAGGAGGTATGTTTATGTTCCTCCTCTCCAACAAATAGCCAATTGGCGTCCTTGGCCTGGTGCCCCTCTTCGACGCACTGGTCTTGTCCAAGAAGCTTTGGACCAAATCAAAGCTAATGTTGCCAAAGGTGTTCGCAAATACCGCAGGTGGTGCAAAAAGAGGAATAAATGGGCCAAGAAAAATAATAAAAGCCCAGATGAGTATTCCGAATACAAAAATGATCTATGGCGTCGTGCAAACTGGACCCCTGAAGAATATAATAATTGGGTTCAAACTCGAACTTCATTAAATCCTTTCAAATGACAGGGAATCACAGGACTTTTCGCCAAAGTTCCCTCACTCCTATTCCAAGACCTCCATCTGAGTGGACATTGAGATTTAATAACCAATTACCCGAGAAATCCTCTGGTAAAATTGAAGCTACTAAGTGGTTAGAATGGAATCCAGCTAAGGAGTTTCCACCGTTTCCAAAGTCTGCATGGTGCCAGACATTTCCAAAAATAGTGGACCCAAACAGTACATCCACTACTTCAAATAGTGCATCCACTAGCAATAATAGCTAGTGCTTTTATCTTTTATCATTGCTTTAGTTCGTAAGCAATGACGTTTTAAGTTTTTGTTTGCTTGTATGCTCCTCCTCTATATAAAGGAGCCTTAGTTTTCATTTCTCTTCAAGTTTTTAGAGTTTGTCTTCTCATCTGAAAAACTCTCTCGGTTTGTACTCTCTCACTCTTGTAAGTTTATAAATTCTCTTGTTAATATAAAGTTTCTTACTATCTATACTTCTACTCCTTCTGTAGATAGATTGTAGCACTTTCTCTTTTACCTCTCTTCCGCAGCAATATGGTATCAGAGCCAGTATGATTGGCTAAATCAGTTAGTTAATTCATTTATGAATTAAACATTATGTATTTTATTGATGATCTTGTTATTTTAATTTGATATTCTCAATAACCAATACGATGACTTACTCTTCTCAATAAGATTAGTTGGTCTTACCAATATGATGAGTTGATTTCTTCAATAAGTTTCTTTATCTATTTCGATGGTTTTTGCGTTCCGAATTGATTCTATGGTTTGATAATACTTTGGAATTGTTCTTCTGGACTCACGTCGGGGTTGTTGCCGCTTAGCCGGGTTTGGCGTTTAGGCTTTTGCACCCATTAACGTGATATATATATATATATATATATGTTCTAGATATTTACAACAAATCATATTGGATTAATTTAATCGCTCCAAACTAGGTGCTTGTAATGACACCTGATAACTCTTAAAAAAGAGTTATTTTATACTATTATTATTTAATATAACTCGTGTGATTTAAGTGAATATAAAATGAAATTTCTCAAAATTATAGAAATTGTTGTAGGTTATTGTAGCATAGATTTTAAGAATTTAATGAATTTTATGTTTATTTTTAGAAAAATCAGATTATTAGCACTAATTTGAATTTTGTTGTTATCACGTTTGGTCACAGATTTACTAGCTGGAAAATAAAAGGAAGATTTGATTTTTATTTGAATGACCAAAAGAGAATGAGCAAAAGAGAAGGAAAAATCCCTAGAATCAAGGAGAGAGATCAAGAGAGATTTGACTGGGAAATCCCTAGAATCAAAGAATGAAGAGGATTTTGGGCTGAAAAGATTAAAGAAAAGAAACACAAGAAAAGAGAAAAAAGGGTGATTTGGCTGCTGAATTAAAGAGAGAAGAAGGCAGGCTAGAAAAAGGGAGAGATCTGGAAAAGAGAAAATGCACGCAGAACAAGGCAGAAGAGAGATAAGGCAATTGGAGAAAAAAGGGAGAAAAACTTGGCTACTACAGAAGACATCTGGAACAATTCTTCTTCTTCTTCCATTTTTTATTTCTCTTTAGATGATTATTATTTTTTATTTTATTATTATGATTTTAAACTAGATTTTTTTATCTTGGTTAGGAGAGAAAATACTCATTATATGTTTTTACTTTGATCTATGGATGTTACATATTTTTCACCGAACAATCTCTTATGCTCCTGATTGCGTAATTTGAATTGTGTCGATAGACAGATTTGATGTGACATGTTCCTATTGTATCGATAAGTAGATAGAAATTTTAAAATGCATGAGTGATTAAATAAATTAAATTTGTTGCAAAGTTGCTAATATTAATTTAATTGGCGTTAAGAATAGGATCACCAGGAAATTCAGATTAAGTTTTTGCTTTTTCAAAGTTGAAAAGAAAATTCTGAAATGGATTCATCTAGGTAATTTGATAGAACTCTAGAAATGTTATGAATTCTTGCTGCTCTGTGATAAATGTTGTAGCATTTATGTAGCATCAGTGGTAAAATGCATATAATAAGGAAATCAACTCTAGCCAAGGCTTCAATCATCTCAATATTTTCGAGGTATTTCGCTTCTAATTAATTTCTTTATTACTCAGAGTCCTATTTTATTTTCATTTTACTCTTATCCCAATATTTTTACATAAGTTTTATAGTAATTTAATTTGATTAAGAATATCCTCGTGGGATCGACTTTTATTTACTCTATTACTTCGTTAACGACATGTGCACTTACGTTAAGGTTTATAAAATCACTAACAAGTTTTTGGCACCGTTGCCGGGGAGATCTCGCCAAGAAGTCAAAAACTTGTTAATGATTTTCTACACCCTAACGCAAGTGCACGTGTCGCTAACGAAGTAATAGAGTAAATAAAAGTCGATCCCACGAGGATATTCTTAATCAAATTAAATTCCTATAAAACTTATATAAAAATATTGGGATAAGAGTAAAATGAAAATAAAATGGGACTCTGAGTAATAAAGAAATTAATTGTGTAACGTCCCTCATACTATTCCTAATTTTCCCGTACGAAATTCTTCTTTTTCTTTTATACTTAGCGTTTAAGTGGAAAACAATTTAATAAAATGTTAATTACAAAACAATTAATCCTAAACCAACACGTACATGACCACCTACAAAATACAACCTCACCATTTCATTAACACAATTCTATCTATATCACAAATTCTATCCACATCACAAACATATACTTCACAATACAACTTAACTTTAAACCGCAGATACTCCTACATCTCCATAATCTCACTCAAAACGACTTGAGATATAAACATATATTAAAACGTGTTTAAAACATACTTTCGTGAAAACAAACTGCGTGGTTATGTTTAAAAACCAAACATATCCCTCCTGTTTCAAAAGAAAATACCAAGCAGTTCCATTAAACTTTAGATAAAAACTTTAACAAAACGTTTTATAAAACAAGTCTATCAAAACATAAAAACCTATTTTATCCACTAACCCGAACCAAACCATCTAAACATCAATCAATCAACTAAACAGAGTCCAAACAGCCTAATATGTTCATCTATACATTCGTATTATCCATTAAATCCCCCAAAAGACTTACACATATCTCCACGGGTCAAAACACGCCTCAACTGCGCCAACACACTCCCGCGAGCATTGTCCATCAACCGCATCAGACATCAGGAGGAGGAACGTCGTCCTCACCTGTCTCGAAGTCTAGGCTACCTACACCATACAGACAAACTATGAGATAAAAATCTCATCAAGCTCTCGTAAATGCAGTGCAGATGCGTATGTCAATCATAAAACATGCAGATAACAGATTCAGATTCATTACGTTGCAGACAGATTGTCACCGAGGTCTATACCACCTCGCCGTGACCAGATAACAGATTACGTAGATTTTTGTTGGTTTATTTTACTTTTTAATTAGGTCACAGACAGAGTGTCACCGAGGCCTATACCACCTCGCCGTGACCAGATACAGATTACGTAGATTTATTTCGTTCGTTCTCTTAAACAGATGCTTTAACAGATGCTTTAACAGACATGATGCATGAGCAGTAAAATGCATAAAATAAACAACCAGCATGTGTACCATCAAGACGATAAACAAACATAACCTATAAACAACTAACCTAACTACCCAACCAAAAACAATAAAAACATACACATCTCCGAAAATCCTCGAGACGACTTCGACGTACGGTGTAGGCCTATCGGCCAGAGAAATCACGAGAACTTACCTGTCTTCTGTAGCTCGCTGGGTTTGGCACCACACGTCACCTATGGCTCGACCTATGACAAACATCCAAGCTTCATTAAATTAAGCTTACATTCGCCAATTTACTCTCAAACTACTATTTCAAGCTTAATACAACTAAAACCTAACTAAACGGGCCACTAATTCGGGTTTAGTAAAATCGACCCGAAACTTCGAACGCGCGTAACTTTCTCGTCGGTTATCGGAATCGAACGATTCCAACGGCCATGTACTCCTCTAATAACCTATTTTAACATGCCAAAAGGAATTTCAAAACAAACGACGTGGCTAGGTCGAAAAGAGCAAAACCCGAACTGCCCATTCCCGAAATTTTCCCCCTTTCCGATTTTTCATCAAATTCCCTTCAATTCCTCACCAATCAATCCCCCTAACAACCAATTAACCTAAACTAATCGAAATTTCAAGGCAACACACAAAACCCGAAATCCCCCAATTCGGGATTCACTAATTTTCGCTCAAATTGAGCACACCATTGCTCGGCAACCATTGCCGGCATTAAGCTCGGCCATTTGACGCTGAAAGCAACCAAAAACGGCCGGCGATCGGAGCTCAATCGAGCTCGCCACCCACGGCCACAAACCGAGCAAGAACAGGGAGCTTACCGTTCGGTTTGCGCGCGAAGACAATCGGAAACGGCAGCCCTGGAGTCGCCGACGTCTTCTGGCTGGAAAACGTCGAGGTTGGACGTTGGAGGAGGGCCGTCGCTCGGCTCTCTGTCGTCGGGGCTCTCCCTCTCTCTGGCGTCGGGGCTCGGCGAACACAAACAACAGAATGGTTTTTAACCATTCTGTTGTTTTAATTAATAATAATAATAATAATAATAATAATATATTAATTCCTATTAAAACATTAATATACCGTTTCACCCTTCCGTAAATTCCGTTAAATCTCGTTCTTAATTATAACCCTCGGCTTAATTTCACTGGAAATACCCGAATCTAAATTAATTATCCAATTAGGTTAACCAAACTTATTCACTTTTCTTTTAAATTACTTAAAACAATTATTTATTAAACAATTACCTATCATTTTATTTTCTCTTAAAAATCCCAGGGTGTTACAAATTGGAAGCGAAATAACGCGAAATTATTGAGATGATTGAAGCCTTGACTAAAGTTGATTTTCTCATTACATGCATTTTACCACTGATGTTATAGAAATGCTATAGCATTTATCACACAACAGCAATAATTTATAACATTTCTAGGGTTCTATCGAATTACCTAAATGAATCTGTTTCAGAATTTTTTTTTCAACTTTGAAAAGACAAAAGCTTAATTTGAATTTCCCGGTGATCCTATTCTTAATGCCAAATAAATTAATATTAACGACTTTGAAACAAATTTAATTTATTTAATTACTCATGCATCTTGAAATTTCTATTTACCTATCGATACAATATGAATATGTGACATCAAATCTGCCTATCGACACAATTCAAATTATGCAATCAGCATCATGAGAGATTGTTCGGTGAAAAATACGTAACATCCATAGATCAAAGTAAAAATATATAATGAGTACTTTCTTTCATAACCAAAATAAAAAAGTCTAGCCTAAAATAATAATAATAAAATCAAAAATAATAATCATCCAAAAGAGAAATAAAAAATGGAAGAAGAAGAAGAATTGTTCTAGATGCTCTCTGTAGCAGCCAAGCTTTTCTCTCTTTTTCTCCAATTGCCTTCTCTCTCTTCTACCTTGTTCTGCGTGCGTTTTCTCTTTTCCAAATCTCCCCATTTTTCTAGCCTGCCTTCTTCTCTCTTTAATTCAGCAGCCAAATCCCATTTTTTTTTTCTCTTTTCTTGTGTTTCTTTTCATTAATACTTTTTCTCCAATTGCCTTCTCTCTCTTCTACCTTGTTCTGCGTGCGTTTTCTCTTTTCCAAATCTCCCCATTTTTCTAGCTTGCCTTCTTCTCTCTTTAATTCAGCAGCCAAATCCCATTTTTTTTTCTCTTTTCTTGTGTTTCTTTTCATTAATATTTTCAGCCCAAAATCCTCTTCATCCCTTGATTCTAGGGATTTCTCCATCCAAATCTTTATCTCTCTCTCTCCTTGATTCTAGGGATTGTTCCTTCCCTTTTTGCTCATTCTCTTTTGGTCATTCAAATAAAAATTAAATCTTCATTTTTATTTTCCAGCTAGTAAATCTGTGACCAAACGTGATAACAACAAAATTCAAATTAGTGCTAATAATCTGATTTTTTTGAAAATAAACATAAAATTCATTAAATTCTTAAAATCTTTCAATGCTACATCAATTTCTATAATTTTGATAAATTTTCTTTTATATTCACTCAAATCACACGAGTTATATTAAATGAAAATAGTATAAAATAACTCTTTTTTAAGAGTTATCAAATACCCCCAAATTTGAACCATTACTCGTCTTCGAGTGATGTAAAATAAAATCAAAATTAAAGAATTCTCAAGGTAATATTAATGAATTTCATGCAATTTTCAGGACATTTCGAAACTTGTAATCTTATGAAAAATTCCACTATCACAATTATAAGCAATTAACAGAGAGTTATTTCCAATAAAATAATTTTCCAAATGTGTGTGCGCTTAAACTCCTCTTCAACCTGCTAAGTTCAATCATCAAAACTAAACTTCACAGTTAATATTATAGATTGCTAACTCTTCAATGCTTTTTCTAAGTTAATTAGATTTCAAAGTTTTTTTTTCTTTTTTTTCATTTTTTTTTTCAAATAAGTAAGGGGGATATAAGTTTTTTTTTTGTATTGACTTTCTCTTATAAGTCACACTACCTTTTTACGCGATTGTCAACATTGGTCATGAAGGCCTCCGGTTACTCAGTAGTATCACCTAAAGATACATACTCGTATAGTATTATAGAGGAGTAAAAAGTCAATAATATTGCAACGGAGTTTGTAACAACGCCCTGAGTCATCACGACCCGGTTCGTTACATGGACTACTTTGAGCTAAACGACTCCCTTTGACTACTAACTACTAACGCAAGGAATCCATTTTAGTTAAACGGACGCAGCGGAATTTAAAGCTAAATCACTTGAAGGCTTCACTCGTGCCATACCTGGTTTCATTAACTCACTAAGTTCTCCTAATCTCATTTGCTTAAACTTCCAATGCTAGAAATACCTTCCAATGAAAATCATGCAACAAAATTTAAAACTAACCTCCCGAAGTTTTCTTATGTCTTACCTAGCAGCATAGACTCATTAATTTCCCTTATTCCTAACCATTAAGTACCACGGCGTCCTCCCCGAAAATTTCGGCAGAGTAACAACTGAAAATGGCGCCCCCCAAAATGCTAAGTACCTGCAAACGAATAAATCCCAACCAATCCAGAATATTCCTACTCAACTATCCAGCATACGAAATCTCCAAATAGCAGTAACGAGGGAAAGTAAAGTACTATCATCCATAAGCGAAGAAAATTCACAGTATAGGGCAACACATCACCCTTAACTATGAATATATACAATGAATACAAAATACCCTCACAAAAGGCAAAAGTCCTACTCCCGATCAACACCTTACAACGGCTCCATGGGTTGGGTCGCCCTAACACTGCCATCAACTGAGGCCCTGGTCGCATGCCACCAACTGCCACCTACTCCTGGTCAGGCTCTCGGTACTCACCCTCCCGCTCAGCAGTACCTACACCACAGAACACACTATAAGCTTAAAGCTTAGCAAGTGGAGTGCTAAAAATAAACGTGAAGCATGAAAACTGGTTATGCAATCCTAACACATGCACGTCACCTCCGGCTCGAGTCCAACCTGGGATTCGCAGAGCACGTCACCTTCAGCCCGAGTCCAACCCGGGAATCGCGGAGCACGTCACCTCTGGCCCGAGTCCAACTCGGGATTCGTGGAGCCACGTCACCTCCGGCCCAAGTCCAACCCGGGATTCTGGGAGCCACGTCACCTCCGGCCCGAGTCCAACCCTGGATTTGGGGAGCCACGTCACCTCCGGCCCGAGTCCAATCCGGGATTCGCGGAGCCACGTCACCTCCGGCCCGAGCCCAACCCTGGATTTGTAGAGCCACGTCACCTCCGGCCCGAGTCCAACCCGAGATTCGCGGAGCACGTCACCTCTGGCCCGAGTCCAACCCGGGATTCGCAGAGCACGTCACCTCCGGCCCGAGTCCAACCCGGGATTCGCGGAGCACGTCACCTCCGGCCCGAGTCCAACCCGGGATTCACGGAGCCACGTCACCTCCGGCCCGAGTCCAACCCAAGACTCTCAACGTACGTACAACTGACCCACAACCTGCACGATACTCGCAACCTACGTACAACTCACCCACAACCTACCACAACTGACCCATAACCTGCACCAGACTCACGATATACATACAACTAACCCACAACCTGCACAAGACTCACAACCTACGTCTAACGACGGCTACACATACATATCACGTACAAACCACTCACGACATACACACGACTCACACAAACAAACAACTGTAGTGTAGGCTCTTCTGGGCGACTCTCAATCATTTACACCCACACTACTACTTACCTGGCGTCCTAGCTCGCTGGATTTGCTCGGTTCCCTGTCCACCTACAGCTCGACCTAAGACAAAAATTCAAACTTTATTAGAATCAAACTTACATTCACCAATTCACTCTCAAACTATTATTTCTAGCCTAACCCAACTGAAACCCAACTAAACGGCCACTAATTTGGGTTTGGTAAAAACCGTCCCGAAACTTCGGATGCACGTAACTTTTGCGTCGACTAACGGAATTGAACGATTCCAATGGCCACGTACTCCTTTAATAACTTAGTTTAACCTGCCAAAAGAAAATTTAAAACGAATAAACTTAGCTAGGTCAAAACCTCCAAAAACAGAACCGGTTTTTACACTAAAATGTCCAAAATTTCCACTTCAACCCGATTCCACCAATTTCTCCACTAATCGACCACCCTAACACTCAACTATTATAATCTAACAAAAACAGTCAAAGTTTCACACAAGAAATCCGAGATTCAAAAATCGGGTCTTCTGTTTTTAGCTCAATCCGAGCTGCATATCGCCCGGCACTCCTTGCCGGCAATAAACTTAGCAATTTGACGCCGAGAGCAGCCAAAAATGGCTGGTGATCGGAGCTCAATCGAGCTCGTCACTCCCGGCCTCAAACAGGACCAGAACAGGGCGACGAGGAAACCAAGCCTTACCGGTTAGCTGGCGCACGGAGCCGAGCCAGAGTTGCTTATCGCCGACGTCTGGCCGGAGTATCGTTGAAGCCGCCGGTGACCTTCACACTTTTTCGATCGTCACTCTCCTCCCTCACTGTTCTGCTCTCGCTCTGCCCGCAACGAAGAAACAGCCGAATGGTTTCTTCATGAAGCCATTCGGTTATTTTAAAAGAAAATAATTTAATTATTTTCTTTTTAAATCAACTTAATAAATTAGCATTTACCATTTTACCCCTTTGAAATTCCGTCAAATTCAGTTCTTCGTTTGTCAGTTTTCCTTAAATTGACTCTTACTCCACGCTGGGTTTAAACCTCACCATCGAAATTCCTAAGAGATCCGACAACTAATCGAATAATTATTTCAAAATAAATTAATTAATTTATCCTAAAAACCTGGGGTATTACATCCACCCACCTTATAAGAATTTTGTCCCCAAAATTTATGTACCGAATAACTCAGGAAACTGTCGCTCCATGTTTTGCCTCCGAGGGCTCACTCGAGATTGAAAGTAGATTAGGAAATTACAATTTATTCTGTTTTATTTTATTTTATTTTTATTTTTATTTTTATTTTTATTTTTATTTTTATTTTTTTTATGATAACCCTCAAACTTATTATTTATTATGTTATTATATTTTTAGAAGAACTTTCTATCTTTAATTTTCTTTGGTAAGCATTAAATCGTTCTCATCTAAATAAAATTATGAAATCTAATTAGGATAAATGAAATTTATACTAAAGGGAATAATTCTTAGTTAAATGATATTAATGTATGATAATGAAATGTTTCAACAAGATTGCAAAGTTAGATTTTTTTTTAATATTAATATCTATATTTCACAATGCACCTTTTTTCTACCCAACGCTATTACCCTTACCCTCAAACTTGAAATTGGCAGTGTCCCCACTGTCAAACAAAATAGAATGCACATAAAAATAGGGGGTAAGAACTTCTCTAGATTGTTAGTCTTCATTGTCTGGATCGGACTCAGAGTCATGGAGCAGAATAGTTGGGAAGTGAGCAAAGACTGGTTGTGGCTCATCGAATGACCTTTTAAAGCTCTTATCTACTGCTATAGCAAACACTACGGCATCAATATTATTTTTAGAAAAAACTTAAAAAAACAAAAAACAAAAAAAAAAACAAAAGGATATCAGGAATTGGGTTGCCTATCAATAAACGCTTGATTTTTAAGTCTTCAGCATGATTTTCCCATGCTTCACGTCTTTTCTGTCATCTAGAGAAATTGACGTGATTTCTTTCAATTTTTCTCCAAGATATAATTTAACTCTCTGGCCATTGACTTTAAAACTTTTACCACTTTTTTCATCTCGTAATTTCAAAGCGCCATATGGGTAAACTTCTATTACTTCAAAAGGGACAGACCATCGAGATTTTAACTTCCCTGAAAAAAACTTCAATCTCGAATTAAAAAGTAAAACTGATTGACCTTTCTCAAATACTCGTCATTGTATCTCTCTGTCACACCATTTTCTTTCTTTTTCTTTTTCTTTACATAACTGTTTCTCTTACTGTTTGCTGATACTAAATGCTTTTTTTCGTCATGTGACACTTAATCATCTTTATCAAGTAACAATCTTCAGGCTCATCTGGAAATTTCATCGCTTTCAACACATTGAATGTGATTTACTGATCATTGATTCTCATTGTGGAACGACCGTGACCCTCTCCGAGCCGTCACAAGACTTCACTTGACATTGACTTAACTTTGATTTAAGCCCTCGTATTTTCATATAAAATTTTTCATTTTTACTAAACACTTTAAAGGAAAACGGACTTAGACAATTGACTCACCTCTATCGACCTTAGGGTCTAACTTTGACTTAGACATTTGGGCGTAAAATATTTCAACTTTTAAACATTAAAACGAGGACTAAAATCATTATTCGTTAAAACGTCGACTCGATCGTTAAAATCCTTAAAATACATGGGTGACGCTCGTAAAATACTGTTTAAAATGTATCGTAAAAGATCGGGTTGAGACATGTTTTGAAAAGACAAAAATTAAAAAAAAATATTTTGGGGCCACATGTGGGGCGGCGCGCGAGTCGCCCAGACAGTGCGCGCGCTGCGTGCAAAGCGCCGATCGATCGGCCCCCAGCGCCAATCGATCAGCAGGCGCTCTGCCACGCCCGCCTAACATCCAGCGCCGATCGATCGGCTGGGGCCCTGCGTGCCCCGCGCCTGCTGCGCGCCAGGATATAACGCCTGGATTTTTCGGGTTTCCACTCTCAATGGTATTTTTGTAAAATAGCAAATTGAGGGCATTTCACGAGCGGGATGTATCGTTAGAATTCTAGTGATTGATTACGAGGGCTTAAGTCAAAGTTAAGTCAATGTCAAGTTAAGTTCTGTGATGGCCCGGAGAGGGTCGGGGTCATTACACATTGTAAGTTCACATTTTTGGACATCAATCAATGTTCTTCCCATAGCAGAAAAGGTCGTTCCAAAATAATGGGCACTTCATGGTCTGCTTCGTAATCTAAAATAATGAAGTCTACTGGAAAAATAAATTTATCTACCTTAATGAGTACGTCTTCTATCTTTCCTTGATGATGAGTTAATCAGCAATCAGCAAATTGCAAAGTTACAGTGGTGGGTCAAACTTCTCTTATTCTCAATTTATTGAAAATCGACATGGGCATTAGGTTAATACTTGCTCCTAGGTTGCATAGAGCTTTTCCAAAATAATTGTTGCCGATCGTACATGGAATGGTGAAGCTGCCAGGATCTTTCAGTTTAAGTGGAATCTTGTTCTGTAGGATGTAGCTCGTCTCTTCAGTCATGGCTACCATCTCATATTATCCTAGCCTTCTTTTTTTTTTTTATAAAATATCTTTCATAAATTTCGTATAATTTGGCATTTGTTCGAGAGCTTCCACCAAAGGCACATTAATGTGTAGCTGCTTTACAATATCCAGGAATTTTTTAAATTGCTTGTACTGGGTGTGTTTCTGTAGTCTTTGAGGAAATGGTGGTGGTGGCTTCTGGATTCTTAACTCATCATGTTGTTGTTGTGGTATTGCTGCAACATTATTCGATGGATTGCATTTTTCTGTTTCGTCTGACAATTTTTGTTCAACCACATTGTTTTGATTCCTTGAATTTTCTACCTTACGTGGTTCTCTAGAATCTCCACTTCTCTTCCATTTCTTAACACAATGGCTTTACAATGCTCTTTTCCAGGTATTTGTGGAACTTCCGTGTCACTTGGTAGTTGCCCCATATTCCTTGAATTTATAGATTGAGCTAGCTGTCCCATTTGAGTCTCAATATTTTTTATAGAAGAGGCTAGATTCTGCAAAATTATATTTGACTTGGAAGCATACTCCCTTGCAAACTTTTTGATTTTTCTTAAGGCATTGGTTATGATTTGGCTGTGAGAAATCTTAAGTGTAATTTTTAGCTGGTCTGGTTGGTGCTGTAGCATTCTGTTGCTGCAAATTCCATTGAAAATTTGGATGCTGTTTCCATCCAGGATTGTATGTCTACGAGAAAAGATTATTATTTCTATTATACCCACATAATTTACAGATTCTGGGTTAGTAGGGCATGAGTTGTCATCGTGATTCTCTCCACAAAAAATGCATGAAACCTCTCTTGTTGACGGCTTAGATGGTTTGTTCATCGCCTTGATCGCATTTTCCAGCATAGCAATCTTTGCATTTAAAGCAGCAACTTCATCTAAATCATAAACCCCAGATGCACGCCTTGTAGAGTGGTTTCTATTCGAAGGCCACTGATAGTTGTTTACTGTCATTCTCTCCAGCAAATCATAGGCTTCATTGAAGGATTTAGAAAGAAGTGTTCTGTTTGCTGCAGCATCAATAATTGATCTGTCTGATCATTTAGTCCATTATAAAATGTCTCCAGCTGAATCCAGTGGGGTATCCCATGATTAGGACATTGCCTTAATAGTTCTTTAAACCTGTCTCAAGCCTTGTAAAGTGATTCACCATCCTTCTGTTGAAAGCTGGTGATTTCGTTCCTCATTCTCACATTCCTCACTGGTGATGATATTTCATATAAACTTCTTGGCGAGATCTCCCCACGTAGTAATGGTGTCTGATGGAATGCTGTTAAACCAGTCTCTTGCTCTGTCTCTTAAAGAGTATAGGAAAAGCTTGAGCGTCAATGCTTCAGCAGAAACTCCAGAAAAAAAAAAAAAAAAAAAAGAAGGGAAGACGACCTCAAAAGAAATACGGTTTGTTTGAGTGGATGTTTATGCCGTTTGGCTTATCAATGCTCCGAGCACGTTAATGCATCTCATGCACGTGTGCTGAAAGATTTTCTTAGAAAGTTCATTGTGATCTACTTTGATGACATACTGGTGTATAGCCTCGACCTTCCCCAACACTTGAACCACCTGAACACTTTATTCCGTACCCTAAGGAAGGCGAAGTTGTTTGGCAACTTAAGCAAGTGCTCATTCACACAGAAAGGTATACTTCCTTGGATTCATCATCTCCAATAATGGAATGGAGGCTGATGCAGAAAAGATCAAGGTCATCAAGGATTGGCCCACCCCAAAGAAATAATCGAGGTCCGTAGTTTTCATGGATTGGTATCGTTCTATAGGAGAATCATTAATGATTTTAGCTCAATCGTGGCACCCTTACTATTT